>JAUTXW010005231.1:600000-942500 GCA_030620095.1 Kuschelorhynchus macadamiae
AATAAAATTTATTTCATTAAGGTTTAAGGGTTCTATGTCGAAAGGTTCTGTTCTCGATAGGTGTAGCTTGTATTTCGAAAATTTTTTAATTGACTTTCGAACACGGACGATCCTTTAGGGATTTCCCCATTGAGGATGCCATGTTCTACTATGGGGTGGTTTGTACTAATAATTTTCTTTACTGTAATATGGGACACAGCCTTCTTTTTCCGACTGTCCTCTGCAGGGACGCTGTGTGCCATCTTTTCTAGCCCTACTTCCGGGTTGTCCTGTAGTTTTTATTTTATTTCTATTTTTTCTAAGTACGGACCTGCGGTCCATGTCATAGTCTAAGTAGTTGTCGCCCTCACAAATAGAAGCAAGGTCGACCCTGGATTCCCCATTTTGACTCTGATTAGAGAGAGAGAAATCCATTTCAAAGAGGGATTCTGTTTGTTTTATATTTTTTATTGCTTTCCTAATTTCTAACGAACTGTCATTGAAGATTGTTCGCAAAGTTTCGCGCTTACGGCTAGAATTATCGAGCAACATAGTTGAATTAGGAGTAGTTGTTTTTTCATAATGAATATTTGATAAGTTAAAGTTTGAATTTATAAATTATGATTTATTATAGAAGAGTCCCTTGGGTATTCTCTTCCTCGGGGCACCTCCATGGAGAGGTCCTCCATGTAGGTGGCTCCGGCAAATGTGTCACATAAATAGGTTTTAAAAGAATCGTCATATCTTTTGTAACGGGGGCAGTTTGAGACAAGCTTGTCAGGCACCCACCACTCCCCCGAGGAACATCAGGATGTTTGTTCCCCTCGCCAAGGATAAGAGTGAGCTCGTGCTCAATGAGGTGGACGGTGTTGCTGGGCAAAGTGGAGACTGATCTACCGTGCTTGAGAACCACGTCAGACGCTGAGGTGGCCATTGGTAGTCAGTAGAAAAAATGCAGGATTAACAAATTCAAAGTCCGGCCCCGCCGGACAAACAAATTAAGGAGTAACGGGAGTCTGTCGGGGTGAAGTCACTTATAAACTAAGAAACGTAACCCGAGTGGAGTCCTAGCTCTTAGCCTAATTGTTATGAACAAAATCTTAAGGATTTATTTACTTATTTAACCTGGTTACTATGGCTTTTGCCGTGTGTAGGCTTTTCTAAGTCCGTACACCACTAAAAAATTTCAATTTCGATCTCAAGTCGAAACGTCAAAAGAAAGCACTACGCATTGTCACTATAAGTGTTCGTGTAGGCACTTTAATGTTTTAAGTTTATTGTTTATATGTTGAGATTTCTGTTAAAAGTTCGCTCAACAGTCTTTTGTCCTTACAAACAAGTAATTGACCACAATTACTTGAACTGTCTTTTTGCTCACTTTCAAGTTTTTGCTCAAATAAAATTAACAATAACAAATCTCTCGTATTTGTTACAATTTGTTTTAAAAATCAAAATTAAAAACACTGTGACTGCTCCAGTAGAGTCTTTCCAGTTACAACCTAAAATTCAAGGTACAATGTTTACTTAGTCTAGTCGAACTAACTAACTGAATATCTTTTTATTTACTTAAAATGAAAAATAAGTATTTTTTATTAATAATAAAATAATTAAAAATGTTTAAATTAATAGGTATGTATATTTTTATGCTGGCAAAGCAAGCTAAAATAAAAATGTTTAAAAATAAAAATTTCCAAAAATCAAACTCAAAAAGATATTCTTTTTCAAGCTTGTCAATTCACTAATCTAATTATCCACCCGGGTCACGCCGCTTGGGATATTAGACGCCTAAATGTTTACAATAATGTTAATACTAATATTAATAACTTAAAATTAAAATTTTAGCAAAAGTTTACAGTTTATGATATGTTATTTATATATTCAAAAATCACAAAATAGTTTTATCAAATCAAATCAATATAAGAGCACGGTTTTCTAAGTGTCCCTTAGAATAAACAATCCTCCTCACTCAGGTGAGATTGAGAACTTCAGGGACTGACGTGCTAAGTCTCTGGAGAGATCGTTAAAAAATTTAAGAGAACGGATTCACCAAGCGTACTTACGTCTAGAATCCTACTCTAACTTTTATAAGATCAAGTATTATTTTATAATTTGTTTAAACAATTAAGTTTACAACAATCAGAGAATATCCAATATCGGTTATGTCAAAATCAGTTATAAAAAATGTGATTCGCCCAACTAAGGGTAGATTAAATCAAAATCAAAGTCAAAAAATATGTTACAAGATAATTACAAATATATGCAGTCAAAATCGGTATTTTTAAAATCACAAATGTTTATAACAATTTATAAAGTGAGCAATTCGTTAAAAATCAAAGTTATAAAAAATATTAATTAGCAATTTTAAAAATAAGCAAAAGGTTAGCAGGTTTACGTTTCAAAGTTTTACAAAGTAAAAATATTAGCAATAAAATTTACGCCAGAAGCACAACAAAAACAAACACTATGAGCACTAGTTAGATTAAGCCTTTGGTAACTTAAATCGGAAACTTGATCTGGAGAATGAACTGAGCTTGGAGAACGCTTAAAAAATGGAGACCAGAGCCTTAGCCTTACCTAGATCTTCCACACGCAATTTCGACAGTCAGTATTTTATTCTTCCAGGTGCCTCCTACTAGGACATAAATCAAAAGAACCTGATTTAATTCCCGAGGACGATCTTCACGATCTAAGCCCTACTCGGAACCAATGTGCAAGGGAACCTTTCAGAACAAAGACCCGGTGAAATCCAACGGTGGGAACAATAGTGCAAGGTTCCTCTAGTTGTCTTCGGCTGTATCACTAATAGGGATTTTAAGAAACGCACTGTTACACTGCTACCGGCGCTTAGGAGGACTTATGAAAATCACTTTACACTCATGAAATGCTATGAACGAAATGCTAAAGATTCAATTTTCTGGCCATTTTTATATGTTTCCAGCGTCGACGTCACAGTTACACCTTTTTGTCAGCTCTGGACCAATCACGGCCATTCTGGGAACGACTTTTTGGTTCATTTTTTGGCAAGGATTTTTGAGACAACATCTCCCGGGAAACTTTGAAGTCCTGTGGGAACGTTGTTTTTGAGTTATTTTTCAATTTTCGATTTTTCCCAGTAATAGCATTGCTTAATGCGTATTCTGGCCAAGTTTTATTAATTTCTGATAACTTTATTTTTTCAAATAAAAAATTCGTACAGCTTTGAAAATTTGTTAAACGATGTTTCTTTTATTAGTATTTATGCCTGTAAAATTTGGGATTTTTCCTATGTGTGGTTCTTGAGATTTTGGAATTATTCACCAAGACCTGGTGCTGTCCTTCCGAAGTTTATTTTCTGGTTTCCTGTTAATTTTTTTCGCAAAATGTTTTATTATATAAAACGTTTCTCTTGTTAAGGGCTTTCATCCTGTGAAGGTCCCATTTTGATATTTTGATTTTTTGTTTATACGAAAATTTGGCTAAGTCCAAAAATGAAAAAATTTTCTTCCACAAATGTTTTGCTATGAATTTCAAATTTTGATATGTTGTAGTTACGGACGTAGCGTCCTTTTCTAGGTGTGGCGTTCACGACGCTTACTTTCTTTCTTCCATAAGTTGGTCATTTCTTAATATTTTGATTTGAAATTGTTGTACAAGGTAGCCCTAAGGGGCCTCTTTTACATGGTTCTTACGGCCCTTGATTGCCTTTTACAGAAAAAATTGTATTAAAGATTGAAATTGAAATTCTTAAAAATAACGTACTTGCAAATTTGAATATAAAACTTTAAAGTTAATTTTCTGATTTGTTTATGAACGGAGTTTCATGATTCTTTTATAGAATTGTTTGCTTTGACAATAGCTTTTAGGAAATGTTAAAATTTTTTAAAAATATTTAGTTTTAGGTTTTTGAAAAATTAAAACAGTTTTATTTTTGGTGGAATTAATTGAGATAAATGAAAGATTTTTATGTAGGCGTGAAGCTCATAAAAAACTAATCATCTCTACAAAGTTTCATTAAGTTATTTTAAATTAATTATTATAATTATAGAAATTCTAGAATCGAGTAGACCAATACAAGCTCGGCGTGGTCGAATCTGATTGGTTGGAAGGTATGAGTTCTGTATTTTTATTGGACGAATTTTTTCCATCGAACTTTCGAGATTAGGCGTGGAAATTCCTTTACATTCGATTTGTTTTGACGCTCTAGAAGATGATTTCTAGGCCTGTTTCCATTGTCTGTTATGTGTAAATATATAGGGATTCTTTTTCTTATAATTTGGCCTTGTTTTATAAGTATATATTAATTTATTTAATTAAAAAAATGCGATATCACGACAGTTCGAGGAATTCAATTTTTATAGGATTTTCTCTAGGATTTAGTGCTGTTGTTAAAGCTAAATTGTTTTTAATTTCTACTAGACATTCAGGAATTTCAATGTGTCCAAGTTTTTTATAAGAAAGAATACCATAACCATTTGAAGCATTAACAGGAATCTAAATTTTTTGAATACTTCTGGGCTCTATTATATAAGTCATAACTTTACTGATATTATTCATATTAGTATTTTTATTTTCATAACGTATGGGTATATCTACA
Source organism: Kuschelorhynchus macadamiae (assembly GCA_030620095.1). Classification (NCBI taxonomy): domain Eukaryota; kingdom Metazoa; phylum Arthropoda; class Insecta; order Coleoptera; family Curculionidae; genus Kuschelorhynchus; species Kuschelorhynchus macadamiae. Next base: position 604,553 of record JAUTXW010005231.1, read on the forward strand.
TATATATATCTATATATACAAAAATCACAAAATAGTTTTATCAAATCAAATCAATATCACGGTTTTCTAAGTGTCCCTTAGAATAAACAATCCTCCTCACTCAGGTGAGATTGAGAACTTCAGGGACTGACGTGCTAAGTCTCTGGAGAGATCGTTAAAAAATTTAAGAGAACGGATTCACCAAGCGTACTTACGTCTAGAATCCTACTCTAACTTTTATAAGATCAAGTATTATTTTATAATTTGTTTAAACAATTAAGTTTACAACAATCAGAGAATATCCAATATCGGTTATGTCAAAATCAGTTATAAAAAATGTGATTCGCCCAACTAAGGGTAGATTAAATCAAAATCAAAGTCAAAAAATATGTTACAAGATAATTACAAATATATGCAGTCAAAATCGGTATTTTTAAAATCACAAATGTTTATAACAATTTATAAAGTGAGCAATTCGTTAAAAATCAAAGTTATAAAAAATATTAATTAGCAATTTTAAAAATAAGCAAAAGGTTAGCAGGTTTACGTTTCAAAGTTTTACAAAGTAAAAATATTAGCAATAAAATTTACGCCAGAAGCACAACAAAAACAAACACTATGAGCACTAGTTAGATTAAGCCTTTGGTAACTTAAATCGGAAACTTGATCTGGAGAATGAACTGAGCTTGGAGAACGCTTAAAAAATGGAGACCAGAGCCTTAGCCTTACCTAGATCTTCCACACGCAATTTCGACAGTCAGTATTTTATTCTTCCAGATGCCTCCTACTAGGACATAAATCAAAAGAACCTGATTTAATTCCCGTCTTGTCTGTTATGTGTAAATATATAGGGATTCTTTTTCTTATAATTTGGCCTTGTTTTATAAGTATATATTAATTTATTTAATTAAAAAAATGCGATATCACGACAGTTCGAGGAATTCAATTTTTATAGGATTTTCTCTAGGATTTAGTGCTGTTGTTAAAGCTAAATTGTTTTTAATTTCTACTAGACATTCAGGAATTTCAATGTGTCCAAGTTTTTTATAAGAAAGAATACCATAACCATTTGAAGCATTAACAGGAATCTGAATTTTTTGAATACTTTTGGGCTCTATTATATAAGTCATAACTTTACTGATATTATTCATATTAGTATTTTTATTTTCATAACGTATGGGTATATCTACATTAGGTAATTTTAACACGCACTTGTTGAAGTCTAAATTAGCATTTAATTGTTTTATAATGTTTAAACCTATTAATCCATGGAATTTGTCAGAAAAATTAAATAAGTAAAATTTATGTAATCCTGTAGTATTGAAGGTAGGAAAAATTGGTAAGGTTGCTATTTCATCGTGAAACGATATTGCGTGAGCTGTTTGTACTTGAAATAATTCTTTTTGAATTAAATATGGAAAATGTATATAAGCAAATTCGGGATTAATAAAACTTCTTGTACTACCTGTATCTAATAAAAATTTAGCATTAATTTCTGGAATATTAATATAAGGTAATTGTATATTACAGTTGTTTAAAAATATTATGTCATATCCGTTTTCGAAGTCGTAATCGGAAAATTTGATGGTTCTTGTTCAGTGCTATCATATAACTGAATATTATTTGAATTAGCGGAATAACTCAACTCTGCATCGTAATCATATGTTTCGTTATATAGAGGTATGTTATATTCATATTCCTTCTGGCTCTGAGTTTGTTGATTAATGTCAAAATTATCATAATAATTATGCAAACTATTTGTTAAAGAATTTTCTGAGTTAATTTCAGGAGTTTGCTGCAAAACTTCTTGATTATACAATTCTTGGGAAATAAAATTCCTCTTTTGCATATTATTGTCTAACTAGTGTCTATTGGTTCTACTTTATTTAAATTTTTCCTTCTGGACATCTGTCCAAAGTTTTGATTATTAAACGGTCTATGTTGGACTAAAGTTTGAGGTCTTACAAAGTTTTGTTGGTTATTTGGAAAATTTGGTCTCTGATAGTCAAAATTAGTGTTCTGTTGAGAATAATTTGGATAATTTGAAAAAGGTCTAGGGATATTATTTTGTGGCATATTATTTGCGAATGTATTATATGTCGGTTTGTGTGGAATATAGTTTGGTACGAAATGTAATGCTTGATTAGAGACATAAGTAGGTCTATATACTGGTTTTGTATTTTTATTGAATTGCTGTAAAGGTGATGGTGTACCCTTAGGGCTTTGAGCATTTTTAAAATATATAAAGTTTTCTTCTTCTCTTACAAACGACATTACTTGTTCTAGCGAATTTGGCGATTTTAACCTGGTGACCAACTGTAAGTTATATGGGAGTCCATTTATAAATGTCTTTAAAGCAAATTCCTCATAGTGTTGTACTTTAATTAGTTTAGTTTCAGGATCGTCAGGACCTGCGTTTAGTTTTGAAAATAATAAGCTACCAGAATCTTGCACCCTCATGCCAAATTGAATAGGATTTTCATTTTTGAACGGTTTTAAATTTATTAACTCTTGAATTAAACAATCTATCGATCGTTGATCGGAAAAACTGTTTATTAACACATCTTTAATTAAAGTCCAAGAATTTAGTTCTGATCTAGAAACTATTAGTTCTGCTGCTCTACCTGTTAGTTTACTGAGAATAGTATCAAAAAAAAAGCTTTCAACAAGTTTTCCACTGCCGAAATGAATCTATTTACGAGTTTTATATTTCCGTCAAAAAGTGGAATATTATCTGATTGATATCGGATAATAATAATTGATAATTCACTGACATTTTGTTTTTGTTGGCAGTTGAACCAATTGACAATGAACTTAGCGAATCAATTAAATTATCTAAGTTATATTCGTTTATTAGATCTATTTTGATATTTTTTTTAACTTATTGGATACTAGTGAAAATTTTAGTTACTGCGTAACTTTTTGCAAATTACCTCTTTGTTACTACGTAACGGGTTTTTTTTATATATGTATGTATATAGAGCGATATAATATTTAGAAAATGACTTTGTTACTGCGTAACTGTTATTTTCTAGAAAAAGTTGTCTGTCTATCGCATTAAAAGAAAAATAGTAATAATTTTTACAATTAAATAATATATATACAGTTTTTGGATTTGAAAAAAAAATAGTCAATAGAACTGAAAAAATCACTTGAAAAACCAAAAATTATCAATGCCAGAATTGTGAGAATCTTCATTGGTCCTTATTCTAGCTGGATCGGAGGTGTTTCTCCTCACCAGTTCCCACGTAGTTTTGGAGAGAATACCGTTGATGTTCAGTCACCGGGTCTTCCAAAATATAGTGGCCAGGAAACCTTTGATATGCAGTCAGCGGACCTTCCTGGGACGTTCTGTAGTTCTGAGCTGTTTGTTCTGTTTTCTCGTCTTCTTGATTCTTTTCCAGTTGGCTGCTTTTCTCCAACTGCTGCCTAGGATCGGCACTATTTGCTTTGGGTTGAAAAGGGCTTATTGGAATTTTCGTAGTTTTTTTTTTCGAATAAATTCTTGAAAGAAACCGTAGTTCAATATACAGTTGCCCTACGTTTCAGAATTATCCTACCGACTGCGCCAGTTAAATGTCGGGCCGAAGGACAGACGTTTTCAAAAATCAATTTTATTCTTAAAAACACACCGAATTTAACAAATTTGAATCGATTTGAATTACGAGTTTAATAGTTAAACGATTACAGTCAGGATTACTACAGAAGTATCCTCTAAATGAATGTCACTTATATTTATAACATTTCGTTATCTTACATACGTGGTGGTAGAATATATGAAGTCAGCGGTTATGCAAACGTAACTAACGTCACGAGAATGCAACAATAAAGTTTCGAAACGACGACAATTTAAAAAAAGTCGTTTGTTTTTTTACTGGATCCTAACCCCAAATAATACACCTCTCTAACATAAAAGCAAGAGGATCGTTAACGAAAACCATTTAAAAACTTAATATCTGGGAAATATCTGCGGACAGACGGAATGTGTAAAGACTGATAATATGGGTTTCACGCTGGATATAGAATCTACATCTATGTTCTGAAGATGTAACAATAAAGTAGCGAAACGTAAACTCTTTAAAAATAGTCTTATGTTTTTTTACTGTATGCTAATCCCAAATAATACACCACTCTTAACATAACAAGAAAAGGGTTGTTAACAAAAACCATTTAGAAACTTAATATCTGGGTAATGCGGAACAACGGAGTAAAAGTACTGATAATATGGGTTTTATGCAGGATAAAAGATATATGTGTCTTGAGAATGCAACAATTAAGTTGCGAAACGTCGACAATTTAAAAAATACTTGTTTTTTTACTGGATCTTAACCCCAAATAATGCTAAAATGTAAATACGTGTAAAAGCTGAGAGGGTGATTTTTTCATGATTACACACTTTTTATTTGGCCGCCATATTGCTTGGCCATCTTGAATTAGTACCAGAATTTTACTGGTTGATCCCTATACCACAATAAGTTATGACACACAATTTTAAATCAAACCATTAAGCAGTTTTTCAGGCTGAATTTTTAAATATTTTATTAAGCCGCCATTTTGTTTCGCCATCTTAGATTCGTACCAAAATATTACCAGTTGATTCCAATATAACACTTTATGTTTTTTGCAAAATTTTAGATAAATTGGATGAGTAGTTTTTTAGTAATATTTTTTTTAAGACTTCACTAGGCCGCCATTTTGTTTCGTCATATTGGATATCACCAAAATGTTACCAGGTCATCCCCATATGACCCTTAATTTTTGACCATAATTTGAAGTAAATCGGGTAAGTAGTCTTTAAGCTATAAAAAAGATGTGTAAAACCTGAGAGTGTGATTTTTTCACGATTACAAACATTTTATTTGTCCGCCATTTTGTTCCGCCATCTTGAATTAGTACCACTATTTTATTAGTTGATCCCTATACCACAATTAGTTATGGCACACAATTTAAAATCAAACCATTAAGCAGTTTTTCAGGCTGAATTTTTAAATATTATATATGCCGCCATTTTGTTCCGCCATCTTGGATTAGTACCAAAATTTACCACATGATTTTAACATAATACTCGACGTTTTTGCAAAATTTGAGATAAATTGGATTAGTAGTTTTTTTATAATAATTTTTTTAACACTTTACTAGGCCGCCATTTTGTTTCGCCATATTGGATTTTCACCAAAATGTTACCAGGTCATGCCCATATGATCCTTCATTTTTGACCAAATTTTGAGGTCAATCGGATAAGTAGTTTCTTAGCTACGCCGCGACAGACGGAATTGAGAAAACATGTTTTTCGTCATCTAGAGACCCTGAAACGTGAAGATCTGAAAAAGTCTCGGAGAGTGATTTTTTTACGATTACAATACTTCCCTTTTACGAGGGAAGTAAAAATCATTTTTACGAATAATTTTTGCCAGAATAAAATGGGGGCTGAGCAAAAATTGCCAAAAAAGCACAGTCTCGGTTGTATTTGACTAGAATATTTCACGAATAGAAGAAATTAAATTTTTTTGTCAATTTCGGCTAACGCAACGCCTTATTTCCGGAACGGCTTTTACGGGTCATTTCAAGCTTCGATTAGTTAGTTGAATGAATTTATAATAAAATACCCAGTATAGATAGCAAATTACAACGGTAAAACGAAATCGACAAAACACCTTCTTTTATCGCTGTAATCACGATTTCATTTGTTGAAATAGTAGAAATACCATGGTTTCATTGTAAACCAAAGAACGAAATAGTACACATTTTCTGCCTACACTTCAAGCCCTTAAACAGGTTTTTATTATCGAGTATCAGTGCATTTGTCTTACATGACCAGGTGCTAATACCAACCAAGTAATACTAATAATTTTGGAATTAGATACAATGAATATAAAAAGTTCTGATATTAAAGTCTTTGCTGACTGTATACTTGACAGACATTTATTTTCAGCAAAAAGGCAAAAATTGCAGCTTCATTACCGTCAAGTCTCCTCGATGTATAAGTTCAAATAACTGATGAGTTGCAACATTTTGCCAATTCTTTATTAAAGGTGAATTTGTTAAAGACACACATTTTAGAATTTTTAGGAAAGATAAGAATATTATATCATGAAATATATTGGAAGATTCAATAGTCAAAACACTAGTAGGATTTATATTTAAAATTTTCTCAGTTTGCCCAATTATGGCAATACAAAGGGGCGGAGATGGATTCGTATTCCCACAAGTATTAACTAAATCGAAATTATTTACCACAGATATCTTTAGTTTTGAAATTAATATACCTCAACAAAAAGTGGTCTAGCTCAAACAGCTTAAAATTTTATTAAGATGTAATGTTTTACCTCCTACGCAAATTTTAGCATTGTCGATAATATGGCCTAACTTTGCAGCTCAGATTCCAGCACAGTCGCAACAAGATCGTTCGAACAGCTTTTGTGCTACGGACAGTCAAACTAAGAAAATAAACCATTATTTTAACATGATATTTCAGTACCAAATCTTAAGATATTTTATTAAAAGTTGCATTGTAACAAAATATTACTTATAAATTGTTGATGTACAGGAGAATCACAAAACTATTCGTACGCAGGACTGATCAAAAACTTTGATAATTAATAATTTGAGTAGTGACAGTTTGCAGTAGTTTGTAATAAAGAGTATCGCATTTTTCGTTATAACCCAATTTTATATATATATATATATATATATATATATATATATATATATATATATATATATATATATATATATATATATATATATATATATATATATATATATATATATATATATATATATATATATATATATATATATATATATATATATATATATATATATATATATATATATATATATATATATATATATATATATATATATATATATATATATATATATATATATATATATATATATATATATATATATATATATATATATATATATATATATATATATATATATATATATATATATATATATATATATATATATATATATATATATATAAATGTGTTTGTTTTCATTCCGGGTGTACATCCGTTCACTACTGTCGTTCTGAAAAGAACAGTTTTGCTGACGTTTCGCCAAAATCACATTTGGCATTTTCGAAGCTTTCTTTCTCGTGACCGAATAGAGACTGAAGTGTTGGTGACTGCGACGCTTCCTTTTATACCCCCACTCGGGGCCGAAGGTTATATCTGCGCAGGCGTTGATCGTTAATACGTACCACGCTCCTGTTTCTCCAGAAACTTTAAAAACTGATTTAAAATATCGTGCGTGCATGTTTGCACAAAAAAATTCTTTTAAAAATTATTTTATATAACGAACAGGTAAATTTATATATCTTTCATGGATGGAAAAATACAATGTGTTTTCATTCCGGGTATATATATATATATATACAATACAATGTGTTTTCATTCCGGGTTCACACGTTCACTACTGTCGTTCTGAAAAGAACAGTTTTGCTGACGTTTCGCCAAAATCACATTTAGCGTTTTCGAAGCTTCCTTTCTCGCGTCCGAATAGAGACTGAAGTTTTGGTGACTGCGAAACTTCCTTTTATACCCCCCACTCGGGGCCGAAGGTTATATCTGCGCAGGCGTTGGTCGTTATTTATGTTTTCTGGATGGTGCTGATGTTGTTGCGCTAGTTGCGCTTGAGTTTTTGCGATTTTAGATTTGTCGATTATTGTCTTCCATACTGTTGGTAGTTTTAATGATTCGTCCCTTTTATTCAAATCACCTTGTTTTTCAATTTCTATGGCTTCTCGGATTATTCTGATCTTATAATGTTCTATATTGGCAATCTCCCTACACCCATCCAAATTTATTTTATGGCCGGTTTTCTGACGATGCATGTAGGAATAAAGCTGAGGTTGTTTGTTTATTTCTGATGCTGAGTTTATGCTCTTCCACTCTTACTGATATTCGCCTGTTAGTTTGCCCTACGTACACGTTTCACAGTCCTGGCACGGAATACTGTACACTCCATGGTTTTCCAGTTTGATTTTATCTTTTGGGTTTCCGAGTAGTTTACCTACAGTTGTTTGTGGCTTGTGTATTGTTTGTATGTTGTGTTTCCTCAGAATTCTTCCGATTCTGTCTGTTGTGCCTTTTACATATGGTAAGACTACTCGTTGCTTTCCCGGCTCATATTTTTTGTTGTTCGTTGTTAGCCATAGAAATTGAAAAACAAGGTGATTTGAATAAAAGGAACGAATCATTAAAACTACAAACAGTATGGAAGACAATAATCGACAAATCTAAAATCGCAAAAACTTAAACAACAGCACCATCCAGAAAACATAAATAACGACCAACGCCTACGCAGATATAACCTTCGGCCCCGAGTGGGGATATAAAAGGAAGCTTCGCAGTCACCAAGGCTTCAGTCTCTATTCGGACGCGAGAAAGAAAGCTTCGAAAATGCCAAATGTGATTTTGGCGAAACGTCAGCAAAACTGTTCTTTTCAGAACGACAGTAGTGAACGGGTGTACACCCGGAATGAAAACACATTGTATTTTTCCATCCGTGAAGGAGTAAATATATATATATATATATATATATATATATATATATATATATATATATATATATATTTACCTGTTCGTTATATGAAATAATTTTTAAAAGAATTTTTTTGGGCACACATGCACGCACGATATTTTAAATCAGTTTTTAAAGTTTCTGAAGAAACAGGAGCGTGGTATTATTGAAAATAAAATCAGCAGGATTTTATATAGGGAAATCATCAAAATATGTACAAATATAAGAGTGATTAAAAAGTAAATATTCAAATTATATACTAGCAAAGAACAAAATTAGCTTAACAATTATTAATTTTACTGCATAGTAGATTTTAATTTTATATTTCATAGGCATAAGCATACTTAATAAAACAAAACAAGTTACCTTTGTACGGAGTTTGTTTCATTATTACATTTATCACCCTACTTCTATTTTTCTAATAACACAACTTATAATTAAATGTAGAAAAAAGCTAGTGTCGTAAACTATACATGCATTTAACTTTTATTAGTAAAAATATATTTATTTACCATACAATATTAAAGATCTTCTAAGCAATAATTCAAATACCATTATTGTTCTTTCTATGCTCAGCATCCAAAATTATCTCCAATGAGGAGTTTTTCGAAAATCTTACATTACTTTGTGGTTGTGAATATCCATAGAATGAAAGGGACAAGTCACAAGTGCCCTATTTCTTGCACCAGATTTACAAGTACAATAACCTTAAATTGTATTATTATCATACTCGGTAAAAAATTGATGTCTTAGTGCAATAGCCGTAAAAATAATCTTAAACTTGTAATGTTTGGAAATTTCAAATCACTCTCAATTTGTAACTAATTACCCTGCAAGTGGTATCTTGAATATAAAAAGGAGCAATATTTAACTGGTATATTCCGATACACCTTACATACTCCAGATTTAAATCTACAGAAAATCTGCGACATGTTCTTTTCCTAAAAGCCTCCATCTCGCACATTTAAAATTTTTCGTGATTTTTTCTAAAATCGGATGTGCACCCTGTATGGCAATGGACAGTTTGTTAATAGTATCGTCACAAATTCTGAATAAATCGCTCAAATTACCTACAAGCGAAATAATTTTACCAAAAATTTAAAAACTAGTTTAAACCTAAAAACTAATTTAAAATAGCTTACGTGCATATGCGACAAAATATCTATTTGCATTTTTTTTTAAATAAAGCAATAACATACGAAGACCAGTTAATGTGCCAAAATATTAGTTGGGCTTCCCTAGTACAGAATTTTAGTACTTACAATAATGTATATGCATATAATTATGTGCAATAACTTTATACAACTTCTATAAACTGTAATTTATTTATTTTTTTATGTTAAACTATTATTATTTATTTTTCATATTTACATGGAATTATATCGAATATTTAAACATTTTTTACACTGCCATTTTGTTTTGCCATTCAGCACTAATAAACACTTGATTTTTATGCAAAATTGCAAGTCAACTGGATAAGTGGTATTTTTGGTACTGAATTTATAAACATTTCATTAGGCCGCCATTTTGTTCCGCCATAATGGAGTCAGTTATCCCTATACTAAACTCTATTTTTTATTTTAAACTCTCATTCATTGCCATAATCCATTCTGCCAATAAATTAACAAATTAATGCAGTAAAAATCAGTGACTCTTATGGTTCTCGAAAGTCTATGAAAAGCAGGGATGATATTTTCACAATGTCTCAAATAGTCTCAAGCAAAAACTGCGTAATTGTTTGAAAAATACAATGCTTATATTTTCAACATCCGTGAATTATGGAAATTTAAGAGAAAATTGGCATTTACCCTTTTGTGTTGCTGTTACGCCCCCTAGCGAGCACCTTTCCATCTTGAAAATAATTTACAGCGACTTCTTTTGACCGACTTACCTATAAATATTTTTGTCCTTAAGTTCTGTCATTAACGGTTGCCGAGCTATAGCCGACGTCCTCTATTATTGGACCACCCTGTACATAAGGCTTGTTAAAATATAGGCAAAAAAATATAAATGTAAGAATTTTAAGGGCTTTAAATCTCTCCTTACAAGACTCATGCCATCGGAGCTCAGCTATGGCACCGACACATCTTTTTTGCCGTTTGAAAACTTTGGCAGTATGAGCGCTGTGTCTCCTATTGAGTACCGCATAGGTCATTTAGGAGGAAAAATATCCATGGTAAACTACCATCAAGGTAGGCAGAGAAAAACAATGGAAGAGAGATCTTATGAAGTAGATAGAACGAGGTAACTTTACACAAAGCTGTTCCACATGGGCTCCCCAAATTAGAACTGGGTCAAGATAAACACCAATAAACCTTATACTGGTGTCACAAGTCTGTCCGATATGTGTTTTCTTAACAATGATTTTTTTACAATTTGTGATGCCGCCATTTTGTTCCGACATAATGGATTGTTACGAAATGTAAACATTTCGTTCCCTTACGATCCTTGATTTTTACCAAAATTTTAAGTCAATTAGATAAGTAGTTTTGAGCTATACTGCGTACATACAGAATACAGAACAGACAGACCGACAGACTGACGTAAACAGGAAAACTTGTTTTTCGGGTCCCTTCTTTCGGGTTACAGAACCCCAAAATGCAAAGATCTGGACAAATCTCGGAAGGTGATTTGTTTTACGATTACAATACTTCCCTCTTACGAGGGAAATAAAAACTATAATTCTAATTCTTCTCTTCAATTACAAACTACTGCAAATTAGCATGACAGACTTATTTATTAAAATTTTTAATTATTCATAGGTCATATTTTTTTTAGAAGGCAGCTTTTAATAATTAATAACAAAAAATATACGGGAGTTTTGCCATTTCAATTACATTTTGGATGCCCCGATATATCGCGAAAAAATATTTCCATGTTTACTTTATAACTGTAATCCAGTAATAATACCCTATTTATTATTCCACTATATAGTTAAAATACATGTTTCTTTTTCCTAACTTTGACGTTCTGTAGCTCAAAAACGATTTTGTGGCGACAACGATAAAACTTAGGAGGTAAAAAACTACATCATATTAAAATTTTAAGCTGTTTGACCGAGACCACGATTTTTTGACAGAAAATATACTGAAATATGTTATAATATATTTATATATTTAAAATGTGTACTTCCTTTTTAAGTTGTGTTTTTAGGGTTAGTTTTCACGTTAAAAACCTTCACGGGATTTGCATGGTTTCCACTTTAAGCCCACTGCTGATCTACTCCTATATTAAACATGATGGCGAGTCTAGTTCCTCAGATAAAAAAGTGTAAATTGGTGCAGACATTCTAAATTAAATTCTATTGATTTTTCCAAAGTAGTTTTATTTACATTCTGGACCATAAATACAATTTAATCTTTACACAGAACATCATCTGTTAAAATATCAACACCACAAAATCACTACTAGAAAGGTGAAAAATTGTGCAGATACTCATCGCTATTGACAAATATACAAATGTAATAATTTATATATTTAAAAGACTGTAATATTTTTGATGCTTTAAAACTAAATATTTTTGATGCTTTAAAACTGAAAAGAAAAATGCAAATAGAAGGAAACTAGAAAACCAACCACCGTTATCCATGTACAAATGAAATTAAATGCTGACTAAAAATTCATAATTTGTTCTTTTAAAGACCCCCATATACCTAATGATTTTCAGGAATCTATACACAAATGATAAGATTCCTTTGCCCTGTTGGCGCGATCATTTGAAGTTTTGACTAAATTTTAATTGAATTAAAAACTAAAAATTCATAATTTGTACTCTTAAAAACTCTCAGAGATCCATTTTCAGTCGAATCGGACCACAAATGAAAATATAATTTTCCACCATATTGGAGCCGCAATATCAATTTTCAAGGCAATCGATTATGTGGAACAGACAAGCAAACACACAGATAATATAAGTTGATAATAAAACCGTGGTAGCTAATATAAGGTAGACTGTAGTTTTCACATGGAGATTGATCAATTACAAAACAACTGTTCAAACTGACTTCGCACGGCATGCAAAATTTGTTAAACGTTTTTATAATCGTAGAAAAAAGTATTTAAATAACAATAGCATCTATGCTGATATAGTCACTAGTAAAATTACTGAGCAGTTATACTAGGATTGATTAAAATCAATAGAAAACAGCAGTGACGAGTTGATAATAGTATGTGTCTAAAAAAAAACAAATTTAATTCAATTAAATAAGAAATACTATAGGTTAAAATATTATGTTTACTAGTAATGATGCCGCGAACCGACATAAAATTTGTAGTCTCATCTCGTCTCGTCTCGACAACAGTCGAGACGAGACGAGACGATATAAGAATAAAGGGGTCGAAACTTAAGTAATAGAAACCCTCACCTTATAGATAAGATAAATACATACGTCTTTCTACTTCTGCCGAAGGATATTATTGCATAAATTAAATTCTTCGGATTTGTTTTACTAAAAGTTGCATTGCAAAAATGTACCAAGGATTGTCTCTAAAACACTAGTGCTTTTTAGAAAATGAAATGTCTTATATTTTTTAATTAGATACGTATGTAACTTGGGTTTTGTGCCTATAATAATACCGATTATTAACTACATGATATAGAGGCACGCGCTAAATAATTATCACTTAATTTTTGGTTCTTTAATGATTCTGTGTGTAGAGTGTCTCAAAAGAACATACACTATTATTAAATTATTTTTAAATTTAGAGCTGCTGAAATTTAAAAGTCATATAATACTCCACCAAATGTTAATACTTTTTCACAACACCTTTTTGATACCCCGTCTGTACACTTAATAATCTAAAATTTTTTTGATAACTTCTAAAATTACTTGTTTTTAATTTTTTCTTCTTGAAGCAGAAAGAAGTAGCGCCTTAAAATGGAGTTACGTTTAAAAATTACCATAAAAATCGGTAAATTTCCTTTACCCGGAACATCCGTCGTTATGATTTTTTTTTCATTTGTTAGGAATAGTAAAGTGTGATCCAATTTAGTTCGGTACATAGTCACAGTATATATCTGTTACATATATTGTCTTTTTATTTTGATTTGATTTACATTGACACATACCGCTATTTTGCTACGTCATGTTGAATTCGTACCAGTTCATCCCATTGTCATTTTCTGTAAAATTTAAAGTCAATTGAGTAAGATTTTTTGCGTTGATCAAAAAAAAATTATTTGGCCGCCATTTTGTTTACCCCAAATAATACACCATTTTAACATAACAACAAGAAAATTGTTAAGGAAAACCATTTAGAAACTTAATATCTGGGAAATATCTGCGAACCAACGTAGTAGGTAAAGACTGATGCGTTTTATGCAGGATATAGAATCTATGTGTCCTGAGGATGCAACAATAAAATTGAGAAATGTCGACAATTGAGAAAAAGTCTTTTATTTTTTTACTGGATCCTAACCCCAACCTTAATATCGTCTCGTCTCGAGGATCACTATTTACTAGTATTAAGGGCTACAAATAAGAGGTTATATAAAGTCAATATCAATGGATTTTATTCCGTTAGTGTTATTCTACCCCCTGTGTATATGCAATTTACAACAAATTTTCTTTAATAAATATATTAGTACATTTTTTGTAGATAGTATATTATTTTCGTCTGATAATTATTTGTATTAGGGGAGGAAAACAAAAACAGTGTTGCCGCTATTTTAATATCATTAATCATTAGAAAATCAACATGTCTACAAAGCAGACCAATCGTTTCGACTGTAAAACTTTAAAACGATAAGTGTCGTGTATAGATATGTAAAATCATATTTCATAAATTCGTTACCCGAAATTTCAAATTAGCTAAAATGTAAATGCCCCCGGTGAAAGGATGAGAGGACATACCGTTTTAATTCGACTTGCTTTGAAACGATGATGATGATGATGATAAATATGGCGCAGATATTTTGGTAATTCACGCAACTAAATGTACCGCTACAGAGTCAACAAATAAAAGGTTCTCGAAAAAAATGCAAGTATTATTACGATGACTGAACCAACGGATAATTATATTTAACTGTATAGAAACCACTTAATGCAGGTTTATTTATTATTGAATTAAAGTAAGTGGGTTCGTATTTTATGAAAAAGGTAACAAAAGCAAAAACTGGACTGATGTCCATTCTGTATTGAACTTTTTAATATGACTGGTCTCCAAATTGTGTTAAACTGACCATAACATTCGAACTAAATTTATTATACTTATAAGATTACTTTGTTGTAACTATTAATTATAATTCTACATTTTATAACCCTCGATTCGACACATACAAATCTGTATATTGATTAAACGCAAACAGAAAAATTGTGCGATTGAATCACACTGCTCACATCAGGAAAGATTTTTTATTAGAATGGGAAAGATAGACTTGGATACATGAACAGCTGTTTTATATTGTAATAGGTTCTTTGTACCCTCCAATACCTCGTAGAACCTTCACATATTTATATGTGATTTTTATAAATTTTGTAAAATCGTCTAACATTGTGGTAATTAATGTTAGGTGATAAGTAGACTTAAAAAAAATTGGCTTATATAGTTATTTTAAAGGTAATTTGCTCATAAGTATCTATAAATGAATTCTGAATAACATATTTCTTTTTAGCATACAAAATAACTATTAATAAAGACATATACTTTATAAAAATAAGCAAATGAAAATCCATCTAATGTTCTATGAACATCATAATTTAAGTGTAAAGAGTTCTAGAATCTCACGTCGGCAGAGAATGGCCATAATCGGATGAATTCGTTTTTATCTAACTACATGTAAACAATAGGATGTGTTTCAAAAAGTTGTTCTTTTTTGTAGAAATCTGTAAAAGTCAAAATTTATAAATTATTTTCTTCCAAAAAGACGGGACAACAGGTTTGTAGCTTCCGAAAGATGAATGATGTTTATTTGGCATATTTGTCAATTTCCGATGGTCATGTTTTTGGGTTAATTCATACTTACAAAGCGCGCGGCTTTCATAAGTTTGTTTTTCATACAACCTACTCGCATGATGGATATTGCAATACTAAATGCAACTTTATTATAACTTGTGCTTCTGATAATAACCCGAAATATAGCATAAATTAAACAAACAACAAATATAAGGCTAAAAATGTAACAAAAATAAATTTGCTTAAATCACAACAATCATATAATAATCATAAGCCAGAAAGAGTCTTGTAAACAATTATACCCACGGAATTTGATAATTTTTGAATATAAAATATTCAAAAAAAGTTTATATTCTTTCAACTATTTTCAAAGAAAAAAATAAATGGACCAACCATTTTAAAAATAAGTTCGACATTTTCACTGCTCTTCGATGCGAAAAGTCCTTATTTTTAACAAATGCTCTTACAACGTTGCCAAAGTTACACTATCTTGAATACAGCTTTATAAGTAATTGGAGCAATACCGCGCGCTTTCTTTACAGCAAACCTAACCAATCTAACTAATCTAACATAAAAAATAAATTTAATGATATACAAATTAAAAAAAAAACTTAAAATAACATAAAAAGTTTCGGTAATTTTTTACTTTTTTACACCATTGCCGATTTTGGGGTCCTGATCACGAACCCGAAGTCATAGTCATAAATAAGTCCGCCAAAGTAAAACTACACTAAAATAATTGAATAACGAAAAGAACACGTTGGACAAATAAACCACGACCAAAAAAAGTCATCACTTTATAACACACGATGACTAAAAAAAATCGTCTTCACGTCTGACCGACGCGACGAAGTTGGGTATTTTTGAATACAGTTTTTTTTTGTCGCAGTAGGTACCAAAAGGCAGGAGGCGCCGGAAGGCGAAAAGGCGGAAGCGGACTATGTGAATTGGTACCGGGTTAGCACTAGGTTAGGCGCCGTAGGCATCATCAATAAAGCCCTAACACAATAAAAGGCGATCAACACGAGTCAACAGCGAAATGCATCATTGGCGGAAGTCTAACATTCGGTAGCGGAAGGGCGATTTTTCTGAGCGTTTCCCAATGTTTTATATAAAAAGACAAGAAAAATAGAACCACAGTT
The DNA here is from genome assembly GCA_030620095.1 of Kuschelorhynchus macadamiae. Taxonomy (NCBI): domain Eukaryota; kingdom Metazoa; phylum Arthropoda; class Insecta; order Coleoptera; family Curculionidae; genus Kuschelorhynchus; species Kuschelorhynchus macadamiae. The sequence goes on from JAUTXW010005231.1 coordinate 621,106, forward strand.
TATTTTACGTCTTTTTATAATTGTTTGTAGCAGTTTCATTTAGAAAATTTGATATTTCCTTTTTCAAGAAAGAAAAAACGTATATTGAGTTAAGGATGTTTATGAACTTTGAGGATGACTCAAAAATGAAACGTGACCGAAAAAAAATTAATTTCGGATTAGGGATCAGAACTCCAAAATCCACCTATATACAAAAAATCATTAAAATTTGGTGATGGTGTAAATAGTTACCGTTCGTTTTACATAATTTATAGATATTAAAAATAAACTTGGCAATATGGCATCCCAACTAGAGCTGCGAGAAAAAGTATCTTAGTTACTTTAGAGCAACCTAGTTACTATAAAGTATCTAAGTTACTGAGCCTCAGCTCCTTTATTTTTTGGCAAAAAATAACTAGTATCTTATATACTTTAAAAAATATGCTGATTTTGAACAAGTAAAAAATTCTGAACTGTATCTTGTAACTTAAAAAGTATCTTAGATACCGAATAGTATCTTAGATACCAAAAATCAACTAAGTTACCGCGAGACAAGTTCCTTTAGACAAGTTACGACTTGCTCGAAACGGCGGTCGAAGTCATTACTGGCGGCTGGCGGCATTTTTTGTTTTAGTTTTATCGCTGCGACTATCCTCCCGGCTCCTATATTCATATCAATCTCGGATGATTGTTGAAATCGTGCAAACGTGACGATTAGCCGGAATTTATTACAATCCCGGCTAGACGTCTAATTTGTAAGCTGTCAATTGGTATTCGCATATATACCGGCTAATACCAAGTGGGGTGTATTTACTTTAACCGGGAATTAAACTCTATTCGCACACTTCACACTGCCTAAATAAGTGATGCGTGTTGTAGCTTCTAGAAAAGAACTACGCACTGCTGTAGGTACGTTGTAAGTTTTTTTTATTTAGAGTTATATTTTGTTTTATTTTAAAGTCGAAAAATTATTGGATAAAATACCTATATTTTATAAGATTCAATATATATCTCTTCTCTTAACCGTTTATTGTTTTTTTTTAAGTGTGTTGTGTTTACACATTGCAGCTGTATTTATGTTAATTGTCATAAAAATACCATTGTTGCTAATTCTGTGGTCATATGTTTAAACATACATATTTTCCTAAATTAATAAAGATAAGATCCTAAATTAATAAAGATAAGAAATACATTACCTAACCTAATATGTTATGAAACTTAATACATAATTGTATTAACTTTCGAAGTAACTAAAAAAGTATTTTAAAAAGTAACTTAAGATAAGTATTTAAGTTCCTTTTTTTAAAGAGTAACTGCAGATACTTTTTCAAAAAATAACTTGTCCAGTAACTAGATACTTTTCCAACGTATCTTTGACAGCTTTGATCCCACATATGAATTATACGTTTATTCATTATTCAGCTGACTGAATTATGTGTCAAGCGCCTATCAAAGATGATCAACGCTTTAGAATATCTACCTTATTTATTACGTACTTTTAGTTAAAAATATCACATTTTTGTATTATAAAGCATCAAATAATAAATCTTTTACGTATTTCAGCTTTTCACCCCAGTTGCGCTCGTCAAGCAAAGGTCTTAACAGAGGACGAGAATCGAAGCCAAATCGTAAATTGCTGTACTACAAGGCTGTTCACAGTGAATCAAAAGCAAAACGAAATGGATGAAAAGAAAATTAAAGCACTCTTTAGAGACCTCTTTAAAGAATATTTAAACCCCTTCAAAAAGGAAATGGAACGCGACTTAACCGAATTAAAAAAATCAATGCAGTATATATCAGACTGTTTTGATGAACAAAAAACTATCATTGAGAAGTTAGTGAGTGAAAGAAACCAGTTGAAGGAGGAAAATGCGGTGATGAAGCGGCAAATCCATGGTTTGGAAACTAGACTGAATGCTATTGAACAAAAAGATAAGGAAAACAATATAATTGTGAATGGTATTCCTAGGCAAGATGAGGAAAACACAGTACAAGTGATGGAACAAATCTTGAGGTACATGAAATTAGAAATAAAGAACGAGCATATTGTTGAGACTTGCCGTCTGGGTAAACATCAAGGTGCTCCAATATTACTAAAATTAAAAAATCACGAAGAGAAAGTTAAGATTTTGAAGAGAAGCAGGGAGGTCAAAAGATTGAACACTCAAGCATGTGGCTTGCGTGGAGGAAACAACAATATTTATCTCAACGAGGATTTGACTCTGCAGAATCAAATTTTATTTAAGAGAACGAGGGACTTCAAGAAGGAGAAAAAGTTTCATTCCGCTTATACCCGTAATGGAAGGATCTATTTAAGAAGATCAGCCGTCGATGCTCCAACTTTGATAAAGGACGAGAATGACTTGATATCGAACTAGATATAGTTTAGATTAATAATAGTGAATAATTAATAAATAATTCAAAGCTGTGATATGGAAGCAGAAGTTCTTAGTGATATAATAGTTAATAACAGGGATATTACAAAAGATACAGATTGTATTAATAATATTATCAAATTTGGTAAAGCTCATTTAAATATTCTTATGTTAAATATCAGAGGTGTTAAATCTAATTTTGACAAGTTCCTGGGGTGCGATTTTGCATTTATCATTTCGTTAGTTAACGAATCGCTAAATCACGTGATTTAGCGAAACAACTGACAAAGGTTGGAAGTAGCATCCATTTCTTAAATGGAAAATTGCATGTATTTTTTGACGTTAAGTAGGCCAGTTTTTCATTACGATTTGACAATTACTGTTAACCTTAAAATTATTTTGTTGACGTTGAGCAAAACACGACACATTTGTTTGGCCTAATTAATTAAGTATACTTTATTATTTTGGAAATAATTAAAAGGTGATGAAGAGTTAAAAATCTGAAGCTACTAAGGTCTGCCTGGAGATCCTTAATACTTGTGTTTGTTATACTTCTAAAATGGAAGATATAGCAGCATTGTTCGCATCAATTGGTGATGGTGAATAATATTGTACCTAATACCTACTAATATTCTAATAAAACAGAAGTTAACAAATAAGTGGTGATTTCAGGAGACCTAAATTTGACTTTAATTAATCGCTTCATGTGAGTGCAGTGAAAAAAGTGAACATTTTAGTGGATATTATATTGTGCTTTTCCAGAACAGATTTTAATGTTATTATACCTTATTATAAAGGCGTAATATAATATTTTTGCACTTGTATTTCCAGATATTTTAGAGACATTAGAGAATATGATATTCTAAAAGACAGTGTCAGGTATTTCGAGGTAGGAAATAACTATTTTAAGATATATAACACCTTTTTAAATAAATCGGACACTAAGCAAACATTTGTTAAAGAATCAACATTAAACTAAAATCTAATAATTTTAACAGACAATTGTTGAATACTTTAGTAAGCCATATTTTGAGATAGAGCTTAAGTTTTTTTTCTTTATTGTCTACAAATTCAATGTACTGTAGTGATAAATGCATACATATCGTTATTAGAGTGGACTAGTTTTAGACGTACTAGTCAAAATGTTATATTTATTCTGAATTAAATATTTTTTCAAAATGAAACTTCCAACTTTAATTTCTAATACATTTGTTTTCTATATTTATCTAATGAATTGGTAATAAGAATATGTTTTTTATTTTTCCAAATGTATTGTTTATTTTAAGACGATTTTTAATAAAATGGTAATATGGTCTTAATAAAATAAGTTACACACTTATTCTGTGTTAAAATTATTAAAATACATAATAGGATTTATTAAATCATTAGAAAAATAAACAAATAGAAGTTAATACTTTTACCATTTAATTATAAAGTTTAAAATAAATAAAAGTCTTTATTGAAGAAGGGCAACCACCATCATTTAGATCAGTTTAAAAGAGTAAAAAATGAAAAATTAACCCTTTAAAATTTTGCAGAACTTTGCATTTTAGGGTGTTGTACGCAGCATAGCTTAAAAACTACTTATTCAGTTGAATTTAAGTTTTCAACGGAATGGAAACATTTTGGTATATAGAATATGGCGAAACAAAATAGCGGCCTATTGAAATAAAATTGCATAAAACTCAAGTGAGAAACAGAGACAGACTGGTAAAATTTTAGTCCGAATCTTGTATGACAAAAGTAAATGACGGCCTAATAAATTATTTGAATATGCAGACAATCTGTACGAGGGAAATTGATTGCCATCTAAAGTAGTCCCTCTCTAATATTTTTATTATTTCTCGTACTAAAAAATATTACACACAGTGTAATTTTTTACATGGAATGCTCTGTATAAAGAAGCCCTTTTAAGAAATACTCTATTTGTAACTGTTACGAAATTTATATATTCAAAAATAATATGGCCATTTGCAGGAAGGTATTAATTTTAGTTTTTTAAATATCATAGGTGGGTATATCAGAAAATTTGGCATGAAGTTTTTTGGAAAGATATTTTTTAGCTTTTCATAGGTGTAAAAAATAGACAGGGTATTCATTTAATAAAAATAGATATTTTGTCACTCTCTATATATTTCAAAGATACTGATAATTACCATATGATTGGGAAGAAGAAAATTTACTTTGCATTTTTTTCATTATATTAAAAATAATAAAATTACTGCACAGTTGATCCTATACCTAATAGGGTAACTTTATCGTCTAAAAACTAAAAATTGACATTTGGAGAGTTTACATAACTATCAAAAGAAATAGTTGGAACTGAAAAATAAATATTTATATATACCTTACCTTTTGGAAATTTGTTTAAAGATTCATATATAATACCACCCATAACTAATTTCATAATGGTATCAATCTCTAACTTTCTATATCCCTGTAAATCTGTATCTATAAAACGCCTAAATATAATTATTTTTTTAGATTTAAGTATAGTCATAAATCTTTAAGATATAAATGAAATAATTTTCCATTTTGATTATTATGAAATTGACTGGAACTTCTTTAATTTTTTTTTTAAAAGTGTTGCGATATTTTATAGTGAAAATCAATTCTATATTTGTCACTAAATAAAAATATATTACAATTGGACACGTTTTTATTGTTCAAGTTGTTACAAGCTGAAATTAGTTTCCATTGCTGCTGATTTCTGGTGATATGTACGTACACACCATTTTCTTTTACAAAGGGTCCAAAGGACTCACACTGTGACTTGAAATACCTAAAAAGAAGAAAAAATATTGTAAAAAAATTGCTTTTCGAAAAATCAGCTGTAAATATGCTATTAAAAAAACTTCGTTATTGATAAAATAGGTATATTTCCAATTTTCGTTAAAAAGATAATATGAAGAATATCCATATAAATATGGCTTTTTAAACTTGTGTTTGTAACCAACAGCATGTATAGTACCTCAACACAATTTTTTTTATTCAATATAACCATAACCATTACATTAATTAATTCATTTTAGGTACTGATGTCCAAATTTGTAGACAAAATTCAAGTTTACTAATTTTCAACCAGAATTTATATATTGAGTTGTGGTTTTCGATAATGCCTAGCACTATATGTTGGATCTATCGCTTCGAAAATGCAAAAGGCCACAAGAAATCTGTTACACAGAGTATTATCTAAGCCCTTGTCATTTTCACAAAATGTTTATACACACACAATGACTATTACAAAACGAAATATTATATTGTTCTTTTCTACCCAGAAAAATTCACACCCGAATACCAAAAAACTTTTTTTATATAAAGGGTGTTTTCACCAAAATGTAAATTTTTCTGGATGTGTTGTTTTTCTCAGCTCCCGTATGCATCAAACAATTGTTTCTTACCCCATTCTATTGTGAACTTTTTACTTTAAACTAAACTTTCATGATCCATCAGATCAAAAGGTCATTTGAGAGTTTAAAAATTAATGAAACTTATTAAATAATGGTAAAAAGGTCTGTTATTATTTAAATTTACATAGATAATAATGAATTCTAATGATAAGTTTGAAGTTCAAAGTAAAAAATATGCAAAACAGTTTTTTATAAGTATAATGTTTTTATTTATATTTTGACATCTAGATACAGCTTTAACTATAGAAAATAAAAACACAATAATTGTAGGATTTTTTCACTATCATTTTCTAAGAATACAAAATATTACTAAATAGAAGAAATTACATAACCTATATTTTTTTTAGCTGGCCCCATTTAATGCAACCTTAAATGAATCTGAAGTTAGCAATTATATCAGGTTTGGTACCTTTATCTTTAAAGATTATCCAAAAAATTGATAAAAGCCATTTCATAAGAGGCAAAGATATTAGTCCTCTCTCTCTCTCTCTCTGAACTCATATATTTATAATCGGTATGAAAAGACTAATTTAATTAGATAATAATATTCAAGGTGTCACATTTAAAAAATCCATGTTATGTAGTTTTTTCTACTTTTCAATAATTTTTAGAAATATTTGATATTCTTAGACCATAATACAGGAATACTCCTACAAATTTTGAAATTAAAGTTTTTTTTTTAAATTTTCTATAATTAAAGATGTAACTAGGTGTCAAAATATAAATGAAAGCCCTGTACAACAGTCGCATTTATAAATTTAGAGACATTGCCTTTATTCATAACTGAGGTAAGAAATAATACTATAAGGGATACAAAAGTTGAGAAAAAAAAATTTACAATTTCGTTGAAAACAACCTGTACAAAAAAAAACTAAAGAATTAAAACAAGGAAAACTTTTTTTACAAGTGTTTTACAAAACACTGTGTAAAACAACTTATCGAAGACCTGCATTAACATCCTCTAGGCTATAAACTTAGTGCTACACCGTAGGGGCGTCCCTAGACTCCTGTTACTGAATGGGGGAAGGGGGGAGGGGGACGCTTGCCTCCCCTGGAAAATGTAAATTTTGTATATTACATATATAAATTACATTTATAGACCAAATGGACTATGCATGACCTTTTTTGGTTTTTTTTTCATCAGTTATGGTTCTGCGGGCGCCCATGCAATATCCCAAAAAAAAAGACATCACCTCCCCTATGCCCCCCTTAGTTACGCGCCTGCTAGACAGTGTCGAAAACCGTAACTAATTATGTTAATTTTTGTTGAACAAAAATGGAGATCTGAATATTGTCCAAAAATTTCCATCTCTAAGTTCGTCATTTATACGTCACAATCCACAATGCCACTAGGTATTCTAAAAATTATACTGAACAAAGCCTATAAGAAAGGGTGAATTGCGAGGTAGCTACTAGGACTACACATAAATCTTATAAAACTAGCTTGAGGGAAATTCCCTACATTTTATATACAGTGTGTATCAGCCAAATGGAATAAATTCGATAATAAATAAATGGGGGCGTGTTCGGAAAAACGCTTGGACCCGTCGATTGGTATTTTTAGTTGCTCATTTTCTCCAATAAAAACTTTTTATACAGGGTGTGTCCTGTAACAGTGGTCAATGCCAACTTTCTTATTTCAAATGCAACACCCCGGATATTATTTAATTTTTGGATTCTTTTGGAGATTCTAAACATATTTTATGTTCAATGTCCTATACCTATCTTCAACTATTTCGGCAATATTAAGTGTTTTCAAATTTATTTTTATTTTATTTATTTCGAATTTATTATTATTCATGAAAGTGGCTCTGGTTACTGAACTATTTATTTGATTACAAAAATTCGCTACAACACACTCAATACTTATTTACCATTTAGGTCTTCATATTAAGAATGTAAGCAAAAACCATTTTAGCGTTCCTTTTTATTGATATGGAACAAAAAGAGCCAGTTTTGTTTACTTTTAAGTTTTGTTTACTTTTGTGTAAAATGCCTGGCCTTTCTCTTTGCAAGACAGTAGTTGTCAGTGTCAGTGTCATAGTCTTTTGAATTTCGTTAACTGCATAATACCTAATATCAGAAAAATGGTTCATTTAACAGAAATGCATAAAATAACAATTCTACAAATGATTGGTTATGGAGATAACACACGAACACAAGTGGAAGTTGCTCGCTTATTTCATGAAAAATTTCCAAATTTGCCGCATATATCCCAAGGGACAATTAGTAAACTAGAAAAGCAGTTTCGCGAGCTTGAACATGTGATAAAAAAAGCAGCTGCCAAGTCAATAAATGATGATACTAAATTGGATATTATGCTTGAGTTTGAGGAAAACCCATATATTTCTAGTCGACAAGCCGCCGCAATGTTCGATATTAGCCATTCGTCGATTATTCGAACATTAAAAGAAAATAAAATGCATCCCTATAAAGTGATACCAACTCAGGAGCTCATGGAAGACGATTATGATAGGAGAACTTATTTTGTGAACAAATGATGGCTATGTTAGATAACAATGTTATTCAATTAGAACATGTTTTGTTTTCGGATGAGTGCACCTTTACACTTCACGGTCATGTAAATCGTCAAAATTGCCGCTATTGGTCTAGGGAAAATCCTCACTGGATCAGCGAAGAACATACTCAATATCCTGAAAAGGTTAATGTTTGGACAGGAATTGTTAGGGATCATATCATAGGCCCCTTTTTCATTGACGGCAATTTGAATGGCGATAATTATTTAGCACTGCTCCAAAATAATGTCGTGCCAACTTTGACAAATTTGTATCCGGATCCAGCAAACCCACAAGTTCCAGCGAATATGATATGGTTTCATCAAGATGGAGCACCGCCCCATTACCAAATTAATGTCCGGCAGTACCTCAACGGAATATTTCCAAATCGGTGGATAGGGAGACGAGGATCGATAGAATGGCCAGCGCGATCCTCTGATCTGACGCCATTATACTTTTTCTTATGGGGACATATTAAAAATGTTGTATACAAAACTAAACCCCTCGACTTAGCTGACTTAAGAAGACGAATAACGCTTGCGATTAGATCGGTCACGCCTGAGATGCTAAATAACGTTAGAAGAACTTTCTATTTAAGATTAGGAATTTGCCAAGACGTTCGCGGCGAGCATATTCAACAGTTCCTAAATTAATTTTTTACTTTTGTTTATACATTATGAAGAAATAAATAATTTTATTTTTTTAATCTTAATTTTTGCAATAAATTTGAAAACACTTAATATTGCCGAAATAGTTGAAGATAGGTATAGGACATTGAACATAAAATATGTTTAGAATCTCCTAAAGAATCCAAAAATTAAATAATATCCGGGGTGTTGCATTTGAAATAAGAAAGTTGGCATTGACCACTGTTACAGAACACACCCTGTATAAAAAGTTTTTATTGGAGAAAATGAGCAACTAAAAATACCAATCGACGGGTCCAAGCGTTTTTCCGAACACGCCCCCATTTATTTATTATCGAATTTATTCCATTTGGCTGATACACACTGTATGTTGTAGTTCTTGACTTTCTGAACAATAGATACCATGATGAATTTATAAAATAAAGTTATTCTGAAGAAAAAATCGAGAAAAAAATGTTTCATATTACAAAATACAGTTTTCACTGTGAGTAATCTTAATTTTCATAGACTTAAGTCAGTTATACTTTATTTGATATGATTAAAAAAGGCAACATACAGATGTTTCAAGTAAATTGAAGTTTAAAAAATAAAATTTTAAACAAAACGAATTACAAATTCATGTATAGTCTTTTTTAAGGTATTAAACTTCAGTTTACCAAATTGCATATAAACCAGACATTTTGTTCTTTAATACAACAAAATTGTCCATAATAAAAAAACAGCAGCTGCACCTTATACAACATTTTTGGGACATCCTGTATAAATATTTAATATATCCTTACAAAATGTACTTTTAGCAACCTAGTTTCTTCCAGTACCTAACAAGGTATCCCAGAATTACATAATAATGGATTTGAAATAACCTCTTCTGGTCAAAAATGGTAAACACAGTTAACTTAACTTACAAAAAATAAGGTTTCTTCATGATATAGGTATAATGTATATGGTGTATAATTTTTTCTCCAAAATTAAGTTTGGTTCACTTTTGTTACTTTATGTATATTAATGTAGCTGTTTTTAATTTTTAACATATCTGATATTTTATACAAATTTTATGTACAGGATGTTTGGTTATATTTTAAACACTCCCTAGAGACTTTATTAGGAGTTATCAAAAAACTTTAAATATAAAAGTGTTTAGGTTTGGTCAATTTACAAGAAAAACAAACAAAAGATAATCGGAAATTTAGCAAATGGGCATCGACTGCGTTATTTTAAAAGGCACACCCTGTATAATAGATACACCTCAAATGGTCTCTTCTTGCTGATTATTAATAATGAACTAGGTTTAAGACCTTTATCTCTAAAGATAATCAAGAAATTTAAGAAAAACCCTATCATAAGAAGCAAATCTCTTACACATTGCCTCTTATGGCAGGGTTTTTCTAAAATTTCTCTATTATCTTTAGAGATAAAGTTTAAACCTAGTATATTTATAATCGACAAGAATGATTAATGAATGATGATTTTGTTCAAACCCAAAAACATTTGTATTTAAAGTTTTCTGATAACTCATGGCCTCTATAGTTATTTTTTTAAATAGAATATTTTTATTGTGATGTGAAACTTGAAAAGCGATTCATAGATTTGAACAAAAGATTAATTTAAAAATACACCTTAAAAATTGCAATTAGCAAAACCCAAGGAAAAACAAACACTTCAAACATATTTGTATCACACTGTAAGAAATTAGACAAACATATAAAACATAATGAGGTGTCTAGCACAAAGTTTAATGGATGACATAATAAAAAAATAAGTGCACCATTCATCAGTTGAGTTGCTATGCATTATTTTGCTGCTGTTTTCCGACAGAATATCAGTGCAAAAACAATTAGTCAAATTAAACAAGGTTTCAAGTGTTAAATTCTGTTTGATACTGTAAACTGATAACTTGTTATAATAACGAACTCATAGTTATGTTTTGCAGTAGACTTTGCTAAACATAAGCTTATGAATTATACTAGCTTAATCTGTTTAAGTCTAATATTATAGTAAGTTTCTTTATAAAAAAAATAACAATTAATACTTACACAGGTATATATATTCTACAATCAAAATGGTCGAGTTCAAATTTGAATCAACAAAATAGCTTATCGAGGAATTTGTAATTGTGCTTCGGTGATTGTTCTTCCTTATATTGACTAAGTATGTGAAAGGTAAATGAAAATACTGTATCAAATACTTGACATCATTTCTTGTATCATTCCCTTCTTTTTAAGATCATATTCTGCAAAAAAGTTAAAATATTGCTATAATCAATAAATGTGCCATACACCACGTACTGTGTAATATAATATAACTAATTATTTCCCTACTCTAATAATTATAACATTATATAATTCCAACTATAGTTCTTTTAAAGAAAAACAAAGATTATTTCATTTCGCCCTCAACAGTGAAAATATATAATACCAAAGAAAATAATAGCTTCCACTATAAATTTTCTTTGATAATACCTGTTAAGGAATACTTTTGTTTACAAGTTATACATAGACCTCGACATAGACAATAAAATATAATTTTAGCAAGTACATTCTATTTGCTTAAAAATATACAAATTCATGCCTACCTGTAACAGTATTATGATAATCTGGATTCAACTGCCCTTATTGCTTCTTTAGTCTTTCCATCAATAGAAAATATTATTCTTAAATTGGTTCCTAGTTACTGGTATTTATGTTCAATTTTGCAATACTTAAATACACCATTATTAAACCACTGTTATGTTTCCGCAAGTGATCCATCAGCTGTTCGACTTGTTTACTGTGTATCTGTGAACTAAAGAAGTTAGGTTAGGTTACGAGAGACCAAAATAAATAAAATACTGCCTATTCTTAAAATAGGGAGGGCCATTCCCCAGTAACAACGGGCAATTACAACCTAGAGTAAGATTTTTATTCTTACTCTATGTTTTAAACGCTTTGTTCTCCCGAGGAACGCATTTCGCCTATATTATTATATTATTTTTCTGTGGAATGCGCGCCCCGTTTCAAAGGCGGATAAATGTGTGATGTTTATGTGGTTGCATAACAGCCGCGGTGCTGGATTAGAATAGATGGAATACATATTAACATAAGTCCCTTTTCTTTTAAAAATAAAATACGTAATATAGAATTTTGCACCATATAGCAAATAATGTAATTAATATTTAAACAGAATATTCACAACTTTGTTAAATATTTCTTCAAAAGAAGTACATTTTGAGGATAGCGTTTTATGTTTTCCCATACTTCTAGCAAAATGATCAAGATAATATAATCAATAAAAATAATGATTTATTAATAATTAAAATATACAGGTTTCGTAATAATATGACATAGATAATATTTTTTAAACAGATTAGCTTACCTTGTTTAATTTGAAGGATTTACGAGTTTCGTATCTTCGCTGCCTATTTGGAGGTTCCATGTTTTCATGATTTTCTTGAATATTTTGGCATTTGTTGAATATTTACGGTATGATGCATATTCTAATATATCATGGCTTAGCTTTGAAGTAATAATGAAACTCCAAGGCAGTAAATTTAGATATTATCAAAAACTCAAGAACTGACAGATTCGTAAAATGGCGGCTTTAGTAGTAGGTTGTTGTTTAACGAACCAGGATCGGAAAATCCGATTGTCATGCCGAACAGCTCTCCGAACGGAGAAAATTTTCGTTAACTAACGAAATGATAGGTGCAAAATCGCACCCCTGGTCTTTCTTCAGACGTATAATTTACAAAATTGTGAAATAATCGTACTAACTGAGTGTCACAACATTGACTCGCAGTTTGATATACCTGGTTTTGGTGTATATTATGATAAAGCAGAATTTAACTCCTTCGATGGAATCCTTATCTATACCAAATATTCATTAAATCCAGTTGTTCACACATCTAGACTTGAAATATGCAAGATAAGTATATCTAACATATCGCTTTTATACGAGAACAAAAATTTAAGTATAAATGTTTGTTATCGTTCGCCAAATTCAAATTCTTTAGACTTTTTAAATGATCTAGATGTATATTTAAATAATAAACATAAAACTGACATTGAATTTTTTGTGGGCGATATAAATTTTAACATTTTAGATAATACAGACCATTTGGTAAATGAATACATTTCACTCATGAGCACACATGGCTTTGTCTCACTGTACCAGGATATCACTAGACCAGAGTCACAAACTTGCTTAGACCATGTCTTTATTAAAACAAAAAATGATAATTTACTAAAAATACACCCAGCTATAATAAATCATGATATAACGGACCACTTGCCAATTATAATAAATTTATCTCTAGACAAAATTAACATAATAACCCAGAATAACCAAATTAAGTTCAATAAAATAAATTTTGAAAAGTTGGATGATCTAGCAAAACAGGTAGACTGGAATTTAATTAAAGATTTTTCGGATCCAGAATCAGCAGTAGAATGCCTAATTAAAAATATAAAGGTTTTAATTGATAAATCTCAGGATACAATTGTTATAAAAAGCAAATTTCGTAAGATCAAACCATGGATAACAAACGGGATCATAACCTCTATAAGAACAAGAGATAAAATGAAGAGGTTATTAAGGGGAAATTCTAGTCCAGAAAGAATAATGGAATACAGGGATTACCGTAATAGACTAAATAAAATTATAATTCAAACCAAAAATAATTTCTATAAGCACAAAATAAATGTAAATAGTAATAATATCAAAAAAATCTATAATATAGTTAGAGAGGCAACAAATGAAAACATAACTAAAAATTTTGAAATTGGTAATATTAAAAATGAAAATGATATTCCAGTAAATGATAATAAAGAAAAAGCCGACCTCTTTAATGACTATTTTATAAATATTGGGATAAAAATGGAGAAAAATATCAACAATCCAAAAAGGCTCATGGGTATTTCCTCTAATTCATTATCTTCTATGTTTTTAAAGCCCGTTACAACAAATGACATAGTTAAACATATAAACTCTTTAAAGAATAATTGCCCGCCAGGTAAAGATGGAATTACCTCAAAAGTTTTAAAATGCCTTCACTCATATATTGTTAAGCCTCTTGTATATGTTTTTAATTTAATTTATAAATCTGGAAAAGTTCCTAGCCAATTTAAAATTTCTGTAGTAAGTTCCATTCATAAATCCGGGTCAAAGTCTCAAACTGAAAATTACAGACCAATAAGTGTAATATCTAATATAGGAAAGATTTTTGAAAAGTGTACAAAAGAAAGATTAGAATCCTATTTAAATTGCAATAATATCTTATCGAAAAATCAATTTGGTTTCTCTTCAGGCTTAAGCACAATGGATGCTATGTACAAGTTGGTCAAGGAGATTACTACTAACCTTGATTGTGGAAAAAATGCACTGGAGTCTTCCTTGATCTCTCTAAGGCTTTCGATACTGTTTCACATCCTATTCTACTAAACACGCTAGAAAAATATGGAATACGGGGCAATGTACTGGAGCTTCTCAGAAATTATCTGTTGGATCGGACACAGTATACAAGGGTCAATGGAATACTTAGTGAGCCCAATATAGTTAAAATTGGGGTACCGCAAGGCACAGTCTTGGGCCCCATACTTTTTAATGTTTATATAAATTCATTAAACGATCTTGGCATTGAGGGTAAAATTATATCCTATGCAGATGACACGGCAGTAATATTCAATTGCGACTCGTGGGAAGATGTAAAAAATAAATCAAGACAAGGTTTATCAACTGTAAAAAATTTTCTCGATACATTTAAACTATCTATAAACATAAAGAAAACCAAATATATTGCCTTTTCGATAAATGATGCAAATAGACCTAATTTTAGTAACATACAAATTGACGCTACAATGGATCCAATTTTAGAAGTCAGCAGCATTAAGTATCTTGGGATTTATGTAGATAAAAGGCTAAAATGGGATCAACATATAATATATTTAACTAAAAAAATTAGGGCGCTATTGCATACATTTTACCTTCTTAGAGAATTCCTTTCTAGAAAACTACTAATCATGTTTTACAAAGCGTTAATAGAACCTTTGTTAAGGTATGGAATTCTATTCTGGGGTGGGGCTTGTGTGACAAATATCAAAATGCTTAAAGTCATTCAAAATTCAATAGTGAAAATAATTTTAAGAAGGCCAAAATTATATTCCACCAGTTTACTCTACTCTGAAGAGATATGTGATATAAACACTCTTTATATATTGACAGGATGTACTTACATTCACAAAAACTTTAACAAACTATGGTAAGCCACAATCATCAGACCAGAAGTAACATAAACAAACACATAGTTACACCACAGTACAATAAAAGTCTAAGTATACATACAATCTTTTGTCTGGGTCCAAAGTTTTATAATTTGCTGCCAAGTGAAATAAAACAAATTAAACCTCTAAAAAAATTCACTAAACTAACAGTCAATTATATATTAAAAAACAGAAATAAGTTTTTCACACTTTTGTAATTAATATGTGTTGGGCATTTTTTTTTCCTGATTTTATTTTATTTTTCTGTTTTAATTTTTTTTTAAATACACTTACGTATTCTTTAGTTTTTGCTATAATTTAATCTAAGAAATAATCTGTTTAAATCGGGTCATTCTTTTTCGGTAGGTAGGGAGTTTCTTCTTTATTTTGTTTATTTATCTTTATAAGTAAATCTAATTGTTCCTTTGTTTTGTCAGTGAGAGTATATCATTATTGGAAAATGTTAGGGTATTTAGGTTAAGATAGAAACACTCACAGGTGTATGTACACCTAGATGTCTTCTTTGTATAATTTAAGTTTAAAATTGTAATTACTGATGTTGAATTGAATTGAATTTCATAAGTTATATTTCGTGAAAAATATATTTTTAGCAATACTCCAAAAACAAGTTAAGTGTAACCTTCCCAGTTTTTATTATTATAATTTGAAACAAAGTGGTTAATCCATAAATTTTTGTGTGTTGGAATTATTAAAAAAAATTAATATTTCAAATATATATTTCAAATTTGTTAAACTCCGTGGGTATAATTCTTCACAAGAACCTGACAAAAATATTAATAATTTCTTTGCAACAAAATCTTTTTGATTTCTAGATTAAAATATTGTCACTTGCTCCAAATATTCTTGATTCTAGCATTATGATTTTTTTTATCTCTTAAAACCATTTTTTTCAGATCTTATTCCGATTTACATTTACAAATTCTCTTCCAAATTCGGATCCTAAATGCTTATTTATTTTGGTGAGATAAATGTTGCTAACAGCATAACGGTTTTTAATGACGTTAGGACAGCAAATTCTTCGGCAAGCGGTACAGACTGATCCAGTAAATGGATTATTTTAGAGATTATGAACTAATCTTGCATCTTGACCTGCACTCCAATTTTTGGGACGACCTGCCTGATTTATTATTATATGACCATGATCATGGAATTTCTGTTGACCTACTTCGCAACTCATTGGCAATATTTCTTATCGCGATTTCGTATCTCTCTGTTCTAGACTTTACCCAGGCATTTTTAAAAGTGGAAATTATTTATCAAATTTAATAAGTGCTGTCGAATTTCTGTTTGATGGTAGGTCACTTATAATAGTCCAGGTGAAATAATTATAAAAATAAGAGATGCTTAGGTACCGAATATAGGGTTGCTGCGGTGTTGAAGCAACCCATGGACGAACTTGTGGATTGCTCAGCGACCTTAGGTGAAAAAATATAATCTAGAATTAAAGTTGGTAATAGAAAATACTGCGACTCGTCGTAATCATTTTATTCTTATTAACTCGGATTAAGATTTATTTCACCATCCAACACCATCTAATAAGTTAACGACGCTGAATCAAATATTCTTCTTTATTTTTAACAAGTTGAGCAACCCATAAGAATTTTTAAACGCCTATGACAGATAGAAAAAATCTTCGCAGACCCGAACTCAATTTTGCATACAAATTGATTCCCGCCAACAGATTAAGGCTACCTTGATTCGGTTTCAGAGCATTTTTTAAATTTTGTTATTTCTGAATACCCTTTGTCTCTGTGCTAATCCAAATAGAAAAAAATCTCAAATTAATAACTTTTAAAGATTTTTAGGTAAAATCAAGTGGTGTAACAACTGTGCCTACCTTTTATAATTTCCCAGATATGACTCTGAGTTGGGGTTTTTTAAACGGAACACCTTGCATTTTTTTAATATTTCGACTTAATTACCTTTACATTTAACTTCCTCTAACAATAATTTTTTATACAAGAACTAGTAAAAATTGAAAATGGATTATTAATGTATTAATTATTAATTAAATTAATAATCGATTACAAAATTAAATTTTCCAAAAAAAAATAAAAATCCAAAATCCGAAATCAAATAATAATTTTGAATAACAATTGTTTATGCAGTAGCCTATGAAAACACCTGAAAGTTTAGCATGTCTAAATAAAATTTACGTTGACGCTTTAGTGAAGAATAAAATTTCTATAGCATACGATAATGCATTTAATTAAATATGTTCGAATGTTACTTCGAATGTCGACTTTTATACAGCAGGCGGTATAAAAGAGACACAGAGAAGACCGTGGTCGGTGAGGATTCTATGACAAAACTAACTTTATCCCATGGTGCCATAATTCAAAAGTTTGTTTTATTAGCCGACTAGTGGTATTTAATGAAAGTTTTGCTATGGTAAATAAAAAATGTCATAAACTAAACTATTGTGTTCCATGGTTTGTATTTGACAAAATATAAACAAAATAAAAACACAATCCATAATTTTTGTATTGCATTTCAACACAAGTTTACCTAAATTATCCTTTTGGCAATACCAAGCCAAATATTGCTGCGTGCATGTTAATATTGCGATTTAACGACGACATGAGCAACTAATGTGGCGAATTTAAGAAGACGTCTAATGAACTGTCGGTCTTTGCTCTGGGTTTTTTAATAAAAGTCCATGGAAAGAATTTTATAAATATACTTCCATTACTTCTTCATATTTAATTCTTTTACTTTACTTTAAATAAACCTGTCCCATGAGCGCCCTTACATTAGGGCTTATTATCCTTGCCCAGAAGAAACAAATATTGATTTGGAACTGCTAGAAATATTGTCTATAAAGTTACTATTCTTTACTTACTTTTATCATTTGTGCATGTTACATGTCTAGCTGGCTTATTGAGTTTTTTAATTTTTATATTTTTTCATGTTACTTCCAATATAGGTAAAAAATATTATCCATCATTTATATAAAGTACGTACATAAAGATTAATATTTGAAAAAAAAAGGTAAACATATTAAGTAAATAGAAGTAATCCTCTGACTTTCAGGAAGCGACTTCTCATACAAACTTCTTATACTTTCAACGACATTCATTCACATTTACATATACACATATACGAACAACCAGTTAGTTCTAACTTAAAGTAGAAATACAAATATTTGCCTCCCATTATTGGTGTGTAACATCAGGCTGTACAAATATTATACATTCCAAAATACCTACAAGGGTCAAAATCCTTTTGTTTCCGAGGATTTCTTTTACATGTCGAAGATTGAATTCACTTTTCGAATGGCTAATTCTAGTTGTGATTAGAATGTTAGTTTCAAATATAAATATTTTACATTTCTGGTAATCTATTATTACTATACATTAACAACAAAATTATATGAAACACATCACTTTGTAATTTGAAAGCGTTGCCCCAGATACAAATTTTGGTGATTTGAGCATTCGACTGTCGCATTCGTGTTGACCAGAAGCAGTATCTACTACTAAAAGGAAAAACCCTTCATAAAATTCTAGTAATAAAACATGTTTCAAACCTTATATCTTAGCTTTGAAAGTAAAAAATGCACGTAAAAATAAATATTCTTTAAAGCTTGTGCAGTGTACTCAAAAAAGTTCACATTATGGAACTGTTTTTATTAGATAACTTTGGTAAAAATGTAGCGGGGTAGTAATTTATGTTTAAATTGCCTATTAAAAAAAAACACATGACTTGTGTTACTTGTCAAAATTGACATTTCTGTACAAAAATCGCAGAACAAAATGCTTATTTGCAATGACATGAAAAAGCGTTATTGAGAAAAGTTGTTTATTCTAGTTTCACGTATGTACAATTCCAGCTTTAAATTTTTTCTAACTTTCTCCCACTTAAATAAATTACAAATAGTTTAAAATTTCGACTCCTCTGCCAAATTAGTTCACCGTTATTTTTTTAATAAGTGATTTTACATTTCTTTAGAAAATAATTTTGTTGGTGACTTCCAAGAATCCAATGCCGGTTCTTTTACCGGGACTATTAGTGAAATGGCGTTTTCTTTGTCGCTCCAATCTGCTGCTGCGTCCTAAAACTGTCGCACTGTTTATATCTTCCCATACGTTCCGAATTCAATACTGCATTTGACTTAGTTCTTGTTCCCTTCTAGTTCCTTCCTCACTTACACAAGTTTTGGATAGCTTCGAAATCGAATTTTGCGGAAATTACTTGAAATGATACAGTCCAATCTTTTTAGTATTAAAACAAAACTTTCTAGAAAATACTAAAACAAGAATCTCAGTGTACTTTACTCATAAAATATTCTTATAGAATTGAATAATAAGGCATCAAAAAACGCGATAAACACAAATTGACAGTGCTAGTCAGCTGATTTTGTATAAGTTCGAAGTACCAAGAATAAGTATTATAACAGCAATCCTAAAATTGCTCTCAAAGAAACCTTGGAAAGTTTGCAATTAAGAAAGATTAATTTATTCTTTACGGGTTCCTATAAAATGTGGAGTAGTTTTTCTATTACAATTAAGTTGATAGGTATTACACTAACTAGGTTGAATATATATTAAGGAAGTATATAACAGAATTAAAAGACAATGTAAATGTGTGAGATAATAGTCATTCAACACATTAAAATTCAACATAGTTCTTCGTTGTTGTAGGTGTCATGTAAAGAATTACTTTAAATTTAACTGTTTCCACACAAGACTGATTCTGCCGACGAAAATAAAATATTTTTCTGCCTCGAATAGTTCCGAAGGCAAGGCCGTTTTCAAGCGGTGAAGTTGAACAATTATGCGACGTTTTTTACATTTTCTTTATATAACGGAATATGCCGGTGTTACAGAAGGAACGAGAAGAAACAGTAAACGGAAATAATAATATTATACCTGTTCGGCAGATGTTCCGGCCAATTCACGGCTTAAAAATCTTTATAAGCAAGTATACATTTAAGTGATTTATATACATTTAGCGACGAGAATAACAAAAGTACAAAAGCATAAATATTAGCTGCTGTGTTTAAAGATACTTGGAATGTAATTATACATGCAATTAAAATATTAGCAAGACATGTCATTTGCCGTATGGTGATTTGCTCGCAAATAATAAACATAAAGTACTTCACTGCATGTTTAAAGATTACCATTAACATAGCATATTACACTTTTTTTAGTCAATTTATTATATTCAACCATAATTATTTACACATAAAAGTAACATAAACGGAAACATAATCTTTTATCTGTTATTGATTCGGGGAATAAAATGAGTACCTAGCACGTAGCAGTTGGGATATCGTTTTCGTTTTTACTTAAGCATATTGTTATTTAGTCTGGAATTTTAT
Source organism: Kuschelorhynchus macadamiae (assembly GCA_030620095.1). NCBI lineage: Eukaryota > Metazoa > Arthropoda > Insecta > Coleoptera > Curculionidae > Kuschelorhynchus > Kuschelorhynchus macadamiae. The sequence goes on from JAUTXW010005231.1 coordinate 641,613, forward strand.
AACGTTGCGAAAACACACAATATTAATTTTTTTTCTAAAACTTGTTAAATACGTGTTCCAAATATAATCATATTTAGTTAAATTGTATCTCTTATTATCTCCTATCTCCAACAGATTATGGGCCCAGGTTGTCGCGTTAGCTCACCTGTAGGAGATAATTCGCAAATAAAAAAGGACACAATCGCGAGTACAGTGTTTCACTGTTTTCGTGGGCAACCGAAAAAATGGCGGAGAGTGCTAAATATGATATCGAAAAGTTAAACGGGCAAAACTATCATGGATTTATGGAACATAGTTTCGACTAAATTACCGGTACAGGCAGAACGAGAGAAAGACGAATGGACGAAGAAAAATGACAAGGTCTTATCGACCCCAGCCCTACTTGTCGACGTTAGTCAGTTAGTGCATATCAGAAACAAAGAATATGCACATGATGCGTGAGAAGTACTAAAGGAGTATCACCAAAAGTCAAGTTTATCTAGCATGGTGTTTTTGTTAAGCGGATATGCAGGCTGTCGCTAGAGGAGAATGGTGATATGGAAGCACATACGTTTATTCTTAGAATCATTGAATAAATTGGCCGCTTTGGGGGAAGAAATTAAGGATAGGTTTCAGGCAGGTATTTTGCTGGGAAGTCAGACTCATAGAGTTGTTTAATCACAGCGCTGGAAAGTAAGCCATCCAATGAGTTTACGCTTGAGTTCGTAAAAAGCAAGCTCATCGATGAGCATAGAAGACGACAGGGAGCCTTGAAAAGTCAAGAAGATTTAACATTAAAGTCAGTTTACAAAAAAGGCCATTTCAAACGAGATTGCTTCAAGTATAACGCTTTCAAAAAGAAAAAGGCCAATAAGGTTATTGAGGGTGATACCGCCATGTTTTATAGTAAACTTCAGCTCAAGTGACGTTGGACAGAATTTGGACGGAATTTTGCTTCGTGGTATGTGGATTCAGGAGCTTCGAGCCACATGGTAAACTACAACGAATTTTACACCCAATTTGACGGTAGCAGAAAAGGCGTAGTAAGTTTAGCGGAATAAGGACAGCATTCCGAGGTTAAGGGTATAGGAACAGGATTTATCAAGTGCGCGAATAGTTCGGGAGTAAGCGAGCTTAAAATTAACGATGCGTTGTATGTGCCAAAATTAGATATAAATCTAATTTCTGTGAAGAAGCTTATAAGTGCTGAATATAAAGTGGAATTCGACAATAATAAGTACAACATCATTGCGAACGGAAAAATTATCGCGAGTGCGAGGCCAACGCCCGATTTGTAGAAACTTGAAACTGCGGGGCAGGCATTTAACGTTGTTTCTGAACACTCCAGTGACTGTCAGCATACATGGCATCGACGTTTCGGGCACAGGGACATGGAAGCTGTCAAAGACTTGATAGAAATAAGAATGGCAACCGGGATTAGTATTAAGGATTGTAGAATTAGGGAAACTTGCAGCTTCTGCGTAAAAGATAAAATTATTCGTAAGAGTTTTCCGAAATCTTCTCAAAGTAATATATTTAATATACTTGACTTAATACATACTGATGTTTGCTGTCCCATGAGGACTGTTACTCCAGGGGGTAAACGTTATATTCTTACTTTAATTGACGATTTTTCAAAATATTCAACCATTTATCTATTAAATCATAAGAATGGAACTGTAAAATATAATAGAGAGTTTATCGAGTTATTGAGTAATCAGTTAGGCAGGGTACTAAATGCGATAAGATCAGAGGTGGGGAGTACGTAAATAATAATTTAAGAGAATTTTTAAGCAGCAAGGGTATAAAAATCAGTATACAGCGGGGTACTCACCAGAGCAAAATGGGGTTGCCGAGAGAAAAAATAGGTCGCTAGTCGAGATGGCTAGATGTATGTTAATTGATGCGGATTTATCAAAGAAATTTTGGTGTGAAGCAATAGTTACAGCCAATTATCTGCAAAATCGACTACCTACCAAATCAAAAGTTTTTAGTCACATCCCAAAGAAACAAATTAAAAATAAATTTAATGGAAAAGCGGATTCATTAGTGTTTGTGGGGTATTCTACTGAATCTAAAGCATATAGGTTGTTAGATATAGATACAGGGTGTATAAAAATTAGTCGCAGTGTAGTGTTTCCTGAAAGATATATATACAGTGTGTATCAGCCAAATGGAATAAATTCGATAATAAATAAATGGGGGCGTGTTCGGAAAAACGCTTGGACCCGTCGATTGGTATTTTTAGTTGCTCATTTTCTCCAATAAAAACTTTTTATACAGGGTGTGTCCTGTAACAGTGGCCAATGCCAACTTTCTTATTTCAAATGCAACACCCCGGATATTATTTAATTTTTGGATTCTTTAGGAGATTCTAAACATATTTTATGTTCAATGTCCTATTCCTGTCTTCAACTATTTCGGCAATATTAAGTGTTTTCAAATTTATTTTCATTTTATTTATTTCGAATTTATTATTATTCATGAAAGTGGCTCTGGTTACTGAACTATTTATTTGATTACAAAAATTCGCTACAACACACTGAATACCTATTTACCATTTAGGTCTTCATATTAAGAATGTAAGCAAAAACCATTTTAGCGTTCCTTTTTATTGATATGGAACAAAAAGAGCCAGTTTTGTTTACTTTTAAGTTTTGTTTACTTTTGTGTAAAATGCCTGGCCTTTCTCTTTGCAAGACAGTAGTTGTCAGTGTCAGTGTCATAGTCTTTTGAATTTCGTTAACTGCATAATACCTAATATCATAAAAATGGTTCATTTAACAGAAATGCATAAAATAACAATTCTACAAATGATTGGTTATGGAGATAACACACGAACACAAGTGGAAGTTGCTCGCTTATTTCATGAAAAATTTCCAAATTTGCCGCATATATCCCAAGGGACAATTAGTAAAATAGAATAGCAGTTTCGCGAGCTTGGACATGTGAGGCCGATAAAAAAAGCAGCTGCCAGTTCAATAAATGATGATACTAAATTGGATATTATGCTTGAGTTTGAGGAAAACCCACATATTTCTAGTCGACAAGCCGCCGCAATGTTCGATATTAGCCATTCGTCGATTATTCGAACATTAAAAAGAAAATAAAATGCATCCCTATAAAGTGATACCAACTCAGGAGCTCATGGAAGACGATTATGATAGGAGAACTTATTTTTGTTAACAAATGATGGCTATGTTAGATAACAATGTTATTCAATTAGAACATGTTTTGTTTTCGGATGAGTGCACCTTTACACTTCACGGTCATGTAAATCGTCAAAATTGCCGCTATTGGTCTAGGGAAAATCCTCACTGGATCACCGAAGAACATACTCAATATCCTGAAAAGGTTAATGTTTGGGCAGGAATTGTTAGGGATCATATCATAGGCCCCTTTTTCATTGACGGCAATTTGAATGGCGATAATTATTTAGCACTGCTCCAAAATAATGTCGTGCCAACTTTGACAAATTTGTATCCAGATCCAGCAAACCCACAAGTTCCAGCGAATATGATATGGTTTCAGCAAGATGGAGCACCGCCCCAAAACCAAATTAATGTCCGGCAGTACCTCAACGGAATATTTCCAAATCGGTGGATAGGGAGACGAGGATCGATAGAATGGCCAGCGCGATCCCCTGATCTGACGCCATTAGACTTTTTCTTATGGGGACATATTAAAAATGTTGTATACAAAACTAAACCCCTCGACTTAGCTGACTTAAGAAGACGAATAACGCTTATATTCTTATATTTATATTATATTCAACAGTTCCTAAATTAACTTTTTACTTTTGTTTATACATTAGGAAGAAATAAATAATTTTATTTTTTTAATCTTAATTTTTGCAATAAATTTGAAAACACTTAATATTGCCGAAATAGTTGAAGATAGGTATAGGACATTGAACATAAAATATGTTTAGAATCTCCTAAAGAATCCAAAAATTAAATAATATCCGGGGTGTTGCATTTGAAATAAGAAAGTTGGCATTGACCACTGTTACAGGACACACCCTGTATAAAAAGTTTTTATTGGAGAAAACGAGCAACTAAAAATACCAATCGACGGGTCCAAGCGTTTTTCCGAACACGCCCCCATTTATTTATTATCGAATTTATTCCATTTGGCTGATACACACTGTATATATATATATATATATATATATATATATATATATATATATGTGTGAAGGAAAAGAAGTTTAAAAGTAAAAAAGTATCTATTGAGTTCGAAAAAGAATAAGACAATGTAGCAGGAAGATGAATTTACAGATTTTGAAAATAATGAGGAAATAGAAAGTGCTTCGGAGAAATCTAGCACATATGACAGTTTGAGTACAGAACAATCTTATGACAATGATGACAGCTATCAACCAAGCAAATGCGAGCTTGAGACAGAGGACGGAGATGGTCGAGGTAAATCAAGTAGGATACATAAAGGTGTTCCACCAGATAACAAGTTTGGGGATACCGAAAAAATATTTGGGCATAAATATTGCAAGGAACAATCAAGGAATATATAGTCTAAATCAAGCAGGGTATATAGATAAGCTGTTAAGCAAATTCGGGATGAAACACTCAAAAGAATCAAATATTCCATTGGAGATTGGATATTATAAGCTTGATCAGCAAAAGCCTATGAAAAATAGTGAAATGTACCAACAATTAATCGGCGGATTATTATATGATGCAATAAATACAAGACCAGATATATTAGCTAGTGTGACCATATTAAGTCAACACAATAAAGATCCAAGAGAAGTTGACTGAAATGAAGCAAAAAGAGTGTTAAGATATTTAAAGAAAAATAGATATAAATAGTTAATATTAGGAGAAGAATGTAGTAAAGATAGTGTATTATATGGGTATGCAGAAAATAAAGAAGACAGAAAATCTAATAGGGGATACATATTCATATTTAGGGCTGCATCGATTAATTGGGGTTGTAGAAAGCAGAGTTGCGTATCATTATCATCTACAGAAGCCCAGTAGATAGAACTGGATGAAGGATGTCAAGAAGCAATTTGGTTAAAACAAGCAATAAAAGAGTTTTCAGATTTGGAAAGGTAGTTATGTACGAAGATAATCAAAGCTACCTAAAGCAACTCGCAAATCCTAAATTCAGCAATCGGTCAAAGCATGTTGAGACAAAGTACCACTTTGTTAAATAATTGTATCAAAATAAAACTACTGACTTTGAGCATTGTCCGACAGAAAACATGATAGCTGACATGTTGACCAAGCCACTAGGTAAAATTACGTTAAAATATTTAAGCACTAAGGGTGGTCTGTTTAACTGATGGAGAAATAATTATAGTTGCGGGAGTATGTTGGAACCTTAATCTTATATTCAACCATAATTATTTACACATAAAAGTAACAGTCTTTATGCAGTGCGGAAACATAATCCTTTATCTGTTATTGATTCGGGGAATAAAATGAGTGCCTAGCACGTAGCAGTTGGAATATCGTTTTCATTCTTACTTAAGCATATTGCTATGTAGTCTGGAATTTTATAACGTTGAGAAAACACACAATATTAATTTCTTTTCTAAAACTTGTTAAATACGTGTTCCGAATATAATCATATTTAGTTAAATTGTATCTTTTATTATCTCCTATCTCCATCACCTACTTCCTACACTAATGCGGAAAGTGCCTACTTTCCACACTCGTGCTCAAAAGTAAAAAAGGTGAAATTAAAACATTATATCCTATATTCCAGATGTCGTGTTACTTAGAATAACAATATAGTGTGCCTTTAAACTGAGGAATCAAATAGTTATTTTAACCGTTAAGTGAATTTCTTAAATAAACGTAGATATAAAAACTAATTATTAAATCTATAAAACACAGTTATAACTAGCATGATAATATTATATTACATCAGCCAAAGGTGCCATTTAATTCTTTGACAGTGACAAATAAATTGTCAATGTGCTATATTATTACTTTCTATGATTCTGCAAGTTTTCCGGCTGTTATAGATACAAATAAGTATGTAATAATTTAGCATGTCCCTAAAATATAGATTTGTCCCTGTATGTTTTAAAATATCTATTGCAATTTATTTCTGGCAAATTTCAATTTAGACATTATTTGTGTAGAGATGATTGAGGTAAAAATTACCTACCTATACTGTAACTTGTTTTGAAATCGTCTCAGCAAAGTCTATTTGTTCCGTTCCGATGACACCAGATAAACATAAGCGACTAGTATTTATTGCAAAAATGAAGTAAAGTTTTATTCTTGAAATCATCTACAAGTGCCTTTTTCCGGTCCGCAAAATGCAAGAAGACGACGACAACGGAATACCCGAAATATATTCGGGCTAGAGGCCCAGAGGGTTTACAAATAGTACAGAAAAATATCGACATCGATATTAAAAGGAGTACCAGACATTTAGCGAATGGTGCGACCGTAGAAAAGTAAAAACACTTAAAGAAGAGTTGTTTTTAACCTATTTAAGCGAGAAATCCAAGGGTATAAAACGATCTACTTTATAGTCTATATTTTCTATGTTGAAATCAATAATACAGATCAACAGGGACATTGATATTAGTAAATACCCGAAATTAATAGCATGCTTCAAGCGACAGAAGGTGGGATATGAACAAAAAATTCTCTCAAAAGTAGAAATTGAAAATGTTCTCACGGAAGCTTCTGACAACGTGTATTTATTAATAAAAGTTAACACCATTGTTCGTGTAGCAGATGCATGTCGACAAGAGGAACTCTCAAAAATAACAACTGATATTGCGAACAAAGAAACCTTCTTAATAATAAAAACCTATACATCCAGAATATTTGTTGTAACCAATGAAGAACATACAACTAGCTACAACTCTATAGAGGATATGTGGCCCTACGTCCCCAAATACACGCCACCGGTATTGTTTATCAATTATAAGGAGAAACATAGGGTACAATGCATGGGGATCAACACATTTGGAAAGAGCCGTTCAATATCGCCTGGTTCAATATTTCTGGTTTTGCCAAATCCAGATCGCATACAGATCATTGCTTTAGAAGGTCTTCGGCGACAATATTAACTGATTTAGGAGTGGACTATATAAATTTGAAGAGGCGCCTGACTAAAAGTCTACTACAGTGACTAAGGCTATGACATAGAGGATTAAGTGCAGAATAAGAAAGCCATTTCACAGAAAAATTTAACCAAACATAATGCCACCTGCCACCTTTCATCACTCAACCACAAGTTTAGCCGCTACATTTTCGTTAAAACCCGTTAAAACGTTATTAATAGCAATTTGTACTAACTGTACATTTCATGTAAATATTTTAAATAATAATTAAAATAAATCAAAATATTTTAGAAATATGTTTTTTGGTGATTCAGTGCGTTCATATCAAAAATGTTGGTATAGGTATCTAGTTTCCATTCATTTAATATAGTTTTATTTATTGCCTTGCTTTGATCATTGTTTTATTATTCCATAATATTAATTTCAAATAAAACATATGTTATTACTTTTCATTTGCGTTGTACAAGGAGGGTCTCATTTTCGATAATAGCTACTTATGAGCGATTTTTTAAACAATATATTAGGCCGCCACGTTTACTTGCTACACTGAATTCGTGACAAAATATCACCAGTTCATCAGGGGCGTGTTAACGTATTAATTAAAAAATGGGGGCGGCCGAAATGCTGTTCTAATTTATATATTATATAAACTGGTAAAATATACAAGTTTACAAGGCTGGTTTAAGGCGATCGATACTGACGTTGGCGTGTCGCCTTTTTAGGTCGATAACGAACGTTTTATCCCGCCGACTACCGACGCGGTACGGGCCGTCGTATGGGTGTTGGAGAGGTTTTTTTTGCGTCGTGGCGGAGAAAAACATGGATTCCCGTTTTCAGGTCTTTGAAGATGAATGTTCTTCTCTTAGCATCGTGATTAGATCCATCGGTGAGGTGTAAAGGTGCAAACCTAGGAAACGTGCACGTAGCTCTTTGACAAAGTTGTTAGAGCCATCATCTTTGTCATTCAGTGAGTGGAATGCTAAGAATTCCCCGGATAAGCGAATAGATTGTTCGTATACCATTTCTGTAGCTGTGGCGTCGAGGTCATCCTTCCAGGCCATTCCGATAGAGAATGAAACTGTGGGTAGGCTCTCGCTTCAGCGGGACTGATGACATGAGTTGTAGATGAAACCTCTCACTCATGCCATCCCGCGATGGTATGCTGTTGTGCGGATGTGATTGGTGCACATTAGGTGATTGATCTGTTGGAATAGGTGGGATTCAAATTGCTGACCCTGATCCATGGTGACTCGGAGTGGAACTCCAAACCTGCACACCCAATTATCATAGAATGCTCGTGCAATGGTAGTTGCTTCCTGATCTTTTAGTGGTATAGCTTCAGGCGACCTGGAGAACCTGTCTATAATTGTCAGACAATATCTATATCCCTCGGATAATAGCGGCATTATCACTACGTCAGGTGAACATGCTCAATCATGTGTTGACTGTGCTACTGACATAACGAGTGACCTTCGAAAGCTGGCATTCAGGACAGGATTGGGCTCACTTCCTGCAGTCACTCTTTATAGATGGCCAAATATAGCGCTGGGTTACTAATTTGACTGAAGCTCTGACACCAGGGTGTCTTAGGTGTTGTATGCTGCCAAAAACTGGTTTTCTGAACGGTTTGTAATAAATGGTCTAGCTTTTGAAGTTGACATATCCCACCAGATTGTGCTGCTGATATGTGGAAGTTGGATTTCTTTTAACTTCAAACTCGAGGAATCGTCTTGATGTAATCAGGTCAATTTTTCGTCACCGTTCTGGGAGGTTGCTAGAGCATCGTAGTCGACTGTCTTATAAATTTCGTCAATCCTGGATAAGGCATCCCAACCAGATTATCGCTCCCTACTATGTACTGGACATCTGTGGTGAACTGACTGATGAAATCCAGCCACCGGAACTGAACAAGCTGATACTTGACTTCTCTGAAAATACTAAAATTTCGTGCTTCCACCATGTGTCTGAAATATTTTACGGATAGGTATGCGGCCTATTGTTCACGATCATAAGGGCCATATTTACACTCTGTTCGACTGAGCTTTTTGGAGATGAAGCGTAGCGCCTGCCACTCACTGTTGCAAGGCAGCGGCTACGGCGAAGTCCGAGGCGTCACAGCATATAGTGAGTGGTGCGTTTAAATTGGGGTGTGACAACAAGGTAGCCTGGGCTAGTGCTTCCCTGCGGGCTTTGCATAAGGTCAGAGTTACGGTGGTCCAGAGCACTGGTGTTTTTGCTTTTATGTTGTCTTTGAGAAGATCATTCAGCGATGCCTGGGTATAATCTAAAAGAAATTTATTATACCCAGGAAACGGCGAAGTTGCTTGGCGGATTCAGGCTTTGGGTAGGCCCGTATGGCTTCGACCTTTTCCGGCAGAAATTGGTTGCCCACTTCTGAAACTAAATATCCCAGGAATTGGACTTGTGGCTAACCAAAAAACTTTTACTGGGATTAATGTTGACGCCATATTTCTGAAGTCGCTGGAAAAGTGTTTCTAGGTGTTGCAGGTGGTCTTCATTCTCTCTTATTCTTCTTCAGAAAAATATACAATACTGTAAACGGAAAAATACACAATGTTAAGGACAGAAAATTACCTAAATTATTATATACTTACTATTGAAAATTTACGTTATACATAAAACGAAAAATAGATAAAATAAGAAATATGTACACTTTGATATCTAAACTTTTTACACCTTTGGCAGACAAATATGGGAGATTATAAAGTTGCCACAGTTATATTCAGAGTGTATAAGAAATATATATAAAGGAAATAGGAAACAAAATTGATTTAATAGGTATTTAACAGTTTCACTGTTTGTTTACGGACTTAGTAATACCGAAGCATCCAGTTTTCGCTTCACTTAAATATTAATTTGAGAAATATTTTATAGTTGTGCTGTATCAGTTATAAAATAAAGCAGGAGGTTCTCAATTCGGCTCAATGTTTTTTTTATATTTGTACACCGATAACTTCAGGTTGGTTTCGCCAATTTAGATGCATTTTTTAAAAAGTGTTATTCCTTTAGACAACTTATTAAAAAATAGAAATTACGCAATGATGCCATTTTAAACGCTTTTCTACGACACAGTTGGCCCGATAACTGAAAAGATTTACTAAAAAGGTAATTGGGCGCACTGTAAAGTACATATTCCAACCTTTTCGGCACTAACCGACGTTTGAAAAGTAGTATTCCGTTTAATATTTTCGGTTTTGATATGTGGAGTAATTCATTGAATTTTTCCAGGCACCTAAAGTAGACAGACAATAACTGCTAGTGGTTTACTAAATCATTAAAACGATCCCTAAAATCGTTCTGTCGGACGTGCATTATCTTTATTACATTGGTTTCAAAACGTTTCAAATGGTAACTATGTCCAATCGTTTTCAAGTGTAAACTAAATGCTACCTCTAAAGCTACGGGCTTATATACTAGTCGTGTGCGGCAATGCGTGAAATCCCCGCCCCTGGTTACCTGAACCGCGAAGTTATAGGAAGTCATTCTGAGCTAGAAACGGCTTCCATATATTTAGAATATCGACGCTAGGCTTGCTGAAACTATCTTGATTCCTTGTTATGAAAGCTGCTTCTATAAACTTTCTTTTTCGCCAACATTGCTCTATGTTCTGCTGTGCCCGATCTTGACGTCTCTCCCTTGTGAGTATGATAAAATGCTTGTTGACTCTTACACTAAGAGAAGGCTTCTTTCCCGATTTGAAAGGGGTTTTAATGTTGAAATCTCTATATATTCTTCGAATCTTTTTAGATGTTCCTTTAATACAGTATATTGTGAGAAAGGTTGATGTTTCTTGTGCATAGAAATGTATTATAACATGATGATTATTTTGCAATTTTGATATTGTATTACTTATTAATTTCTCAAAGTAACCACTCTGCAGTAGGTCGTTTGTTATGTTTCCAATTTCTGCCTCAAGGTCCATCGTATCATTACAGTTGTTACAGCTCTGTTGTAAAGCGTTCTTATGATGCCCTCTTTTGTTGCTACATAATGATTAGAACCTATTGTCCAGTGTGTGTGGGTTGACGAAAGACAAAGAAAAAATTTCCTCTTTCCCCATTGTATATTTAGTACATGTTCTTATGCTATTTAAGTGATAGAAAAATTCTATCAGATGATTATCATTTGCAGTCCAAATAATAAAAGTATCATCCACATACCTAAGTTAAAGTTTAGGCTTGGTTTGAGCAGTATCTATCGGAAGACCATCATCTTGTGCATAAAACCTATATTTCCCTTGAAAGTAGAAGATAGCATTCCAATAGATCCATTACACCCTCCAGAGTCAACGTCGCTCGTTCAAAGAGTGTTTCCTCAAAACAATTCGTCTTACCTTGTAAAGTTTGAATTATGTCTAACAAATATTTAGCCAAAGCACTTGTTGGTGCGTCATTGGAGGTCTAAGAGGCATGTTCGGCTTGTGGACCTTTGGCAAACCATAGAGGCGGGGTGGCTTGCAGTAATGTGGCGTCATCTTGCTGTATATCCTGTCTGGGATGTAGGTATATTTCCTCAATATCCTGTATACCTTGCTCTCGATTGCACTTGTAGGATCCTTCAGTAGTATTCTGTAGTTTCGTTTCGTCGATCTTCGTTTATATATTTCGGTGTCCAAAACTACTGTAACATTTCCATCTTTATGGAACTGTCTTACTGGAGACGTTTAAGTGTGGTAATCATTAGTTGCCTTTGTCTTTTTATTCTTTTTGATACGTTGACTATGATCTTTCGACCATCTCTAGTTGGTTCTGTTTGGCGGCGAGATCGAAGTTTCTGCAATTTGTGTTGGTGTTTGGTGAGTCTTTCGCAATTCTTTTCAATTTTGTGCCAGAGTAAGGTTTTGGAAAATTGTAAAAGCTGAGTAGACTCATTAACCTAAATCTTACAATATTGCGGCTGGTAGCAGCATTTAAATATTTTTGCCACCAGTAAAAAACTTTTTGATTTGTCGCCTTGATTTATATTTCAGGAGTTTGGAAAATGTTATCTTTTTGATGATTTAATAAAAGACAGGCAGACTTGTCTATCTGCTTTAGAATGTGCTTAGTAAAATTACATGAATTGCATCACCTACTACAGTCGAAAATAATTAAGCGAAATACTATTTTTCAAATGTCGGTTAGTACCGGGAAGGGCCCAATTATCTTTTTAGTAAACCATTTCATAGTTATTGCGCAAACTATTTCGCAAAGAAAGGTTTAAAATGGCGCCCTTGCGGAATTTCTATTTTTTTAATACAGTGGCTATTCGGATAACGCGGCACTAATTGAACATTTCTTATAAAATGCATCTAAATTGACGAAACCATTTTGAAGTTTACATACATAAAAAAGGCATAGGGTCGAATTTAGAACCTCCTTTATTTTATATCTCTGATATAAGTCAACTTGAAAATATTCCTCATTTATAGGTAAATCCTCAGATTTATAGGTAAATCATTTCTACTATTACTTTTGAGTTTCGACCGAAAGTCATATGTTCAATATGTCAGGGCTAAAAACTTCCATAAAAGATGTAACTATTAGCTAAGAGTAAAACAAGAGAACTTAAGAAAATTACCATCCTTTAACTATTCATTTTTAGTCGACCACCTGAAAGCTTAAACCTTAACTAACTTAATTCTTCAACTGTACATGGTAAAAACAATTATCTAGACATACCGCAACTTAAATCGCTTTGGTTAAAAATATTATACACAAAGCCACAAATTTAAAATGAAAATAGTCATTTGTTGAATGGAATGGTATGTTTTCTTTATTTTAGAATGACCATAATCTGGAATGAATGGCAATACTTTTTGACGATAAATTTAAAACCACTAATTTTATTTTGTAAAGTTAAAAGGAAGATTTCTAAATGTTTTCCTGGAATAAAAAAAAATAGAAACATGAGACAGATAAAATATCCGACAATTATGTTATTTTGTCGGAATTAACTTTCACACCATTACCATTCTGAGTTGACTAAGTTTTTCTAGAAAGCTATCACTGAGTTAATGATAAAATATTAAAACAAAAATTTAACCTTAGAAGAGGAAAAATTATAAAACAGGAATACATAAAACAGGCATTATAAGCATTAATTTAAGCGGGTATAGAATTACAATTAAAATACAATACGTTAACATTTTTTTCATAACTTATGGCTTTTAATGAAGTAAACTATATATATTATATAGGAAATATGTAAATTTTTAAATTAGGTATACAATAATAAAATTTAAAACAAAAATATTTCTAGTTTCACTTGTATTTTATTGAAATAATTAGCCTTAAATATCTTTAGCGCAAAATTAACCTCGATTGTTTGATAAGAGATAGTTTTTAATAAAGGCCAATGAAGTGTTTAAAAATAAAATTTGGTAAAAAGGAATGATGTTATAGCTCTGATAACATGGGATTATATGATACGACAACTATTGTCCTCTACACAGAGGTACAAAAATTGGTGAAAAAATAGCCTCCCAAAAACGAAAATATTTTTTGTTTTGAAAGCATTGAACTTTTTAAAAACCTTTTAGCTGTGGAAAGGTAAAACAGGACTCTAAAAAGAAAAAAAAATCAAAGCGTTTAGTTCTTTGAAAATACGATTTGTACGTTTTATCACTATATAGAGGACAGCCCTTCGAGAATGAAAGACTTCCCTAAAACTGAGAGTATTTTTGATTTTGAAAAACAGTTAGCTTTTTTAAAAGACGGTGATATACATCATAATTATTTTCTCTTTTTATATAATAATATTTTTTTTACTAAACAGGATAGGGGGATGAAACAGTGCCTTCAAAACAAGAATACATTTTGTTTTAAAACCGATTGACTTTAAAAAAAAATGAATTTTCTCTTTGCATATAAACACATTTTCTTTTTACTATTTAGAGCAGCCCCTAGGAGGGCGAAACAACCTATTTTTTTATTTCAATAACGATTGAGTTTTCAAATTTATTTTTTCTTTTTGCAAATAAAAACATTTCTTACTTAATTTATAATGACTCTAAAGAGGCAAAACAACCCTCTACAAAAACAAATTGTTTGCGTTTCCTTTACACCTCTCCCTTTCTATATGGTTTGGTTTCAGAAAGTGTTTTGGTATTTGTGGTGAGTTTTTTTGAGTTTTTCAAGATACAACAGCTTTTCGGCTGTTGTTTCTTTAACATCGGTGCGATTAATTTCATTATTCTATAATTCCGTTCCACATAGTTTTAATATTGGAATGTTGCTAGTTTAATTATTTCAATTCTGTTTCAAAATGTTATAATATCCAAGACTGGATTCTTGTGTTTTAATATCAAAAATATCCTTGTTTTTGTAAGACCTAATTACGTACAATATTTTTAAGCACGTATCGAAATATATCGTTAAAACAACCTCCTTTAATTAATGTCCATACAGGAACTACAAAGGACAATAAATCATAAACTTAATCCCGTTCTAGCTTAGAAAAACGCACATGGAAAATGCGACATCTATGATTTAAATTATTCCAAACATAGAGTTATATTGGCCTAAGAAAGTTAAAATCACTACCATTTTACATTAAAAAAGCTAAAACCACCGAATTTTCATGACATTCTAACGAATTTGTCAGTAAAAAGATGATCTGTGTCTGTTTTTGGCGGTTTATTAAGGTAGGTATTACTAAAAATGTAGTACGTAATTACATATTTCAAATTAAATCTTTTCATAAAGTTAACTTGTAAAAAAATTGCCCTTTTCCGTATCTCCGTTCCATGAGACGGATTTAGGTATATCAATGAAAAAAAATGTACTGAACTTAAATTCGTCTGTTCATAAATTTCATTATTTTCATTCATTTTAAGCAACATATACCAAATGCCATCAAAGGTAGTTAAAATGATTTACAATCAATCAAAGATATCAAAAACATAATACTGCAGTTTCTAATTTCTTTAAAAAATCTCTTAGCATTTCATACAGCACTTCTAACGGCTCTTCACTAAACAACAAACTATGTGCAGGTCTGTCATTGCCTAATAAGCCACTCTGCACAATAAAATATGGGTGTCTCAAATTATTATTTAATATGGAATAAATTTGTGATATAATTCAAAATATTCATTAGTTATAATTAGATATCGAAAACATGTCCTTATTCACCCGTTTTAAAGAATTTAGAACGGAATTATGTACTAATCCGTAAATATGTATAGTACAGCTTTAATCCAAACAATTCAATGCAAGGGATTTGTCGGATTACCGACGTGTCGGGATTACTGGATATTAGAAAAAATGTTACATATCTATCGTTGTGCTGTTCTTAATCTATACATCTTTACTAGGGATGGGTGTTAATCGATAGGTTAGCGACATATCGATAGTTATCGACAAGTGTAGGTATGCAATAATGCCGATAGGTATCCGATGATATCGATAGGTGTCCAATGATATCGATAGGTAGCCGATAACATCGACAGTTGTGGATAAACGGATTACATACTTGTGGCCTGTTTCAGAAATATATAGAGTAATAAAACCTCATTAGGTATGCAACAGGACTACAATAATGTATGCCACTTCCATAGCTTGGCATGGATCTCATTGCAAAATTCTTTCTTTTCATCAAGTGCAGGTAGTACTACCCGGTTTTGGGTCAATTTATGCGTTTTACCTATTACTATCCGCTCATGAACACTAAAAATGGTACGCCAAAGGCGGGCAGTTGGATACTTATAGAAAGAATTTAATTTAACAAAATAAAAATGATATATAATATGTACAAAATATCTATATATAAAATAATCATTATTATTTATATATTATTATAGAACAATTAAATTACAATAGGTTAAATTCCTCGTCATCTGAGGAACTGTCATCACCTATGACCCTCTTGGGTCGACCGTCTCATCGATCAGGTTATCAAGATCCCACATTTTTTCCTCCTGTTTAATCACATGCTTTTCGCTAGTACTCTGGTAATAGCTTGATCAAACAGTAGTTTAACATCTTTCATTTTAAATGTCTTGTTTTGTCTTCCTACAAATCCTTTCACTTGCGCCTATATAAGTTCTATAGGATTTAGTTCGCAATGAGATAGCGGCAAATGCAGCACAATTACTACATTATATTTTTCTGCTGCATCTTCCACGGCATATTTCGTAAAACGATTTATTTTTGTAAATTTGCTATGGCTAGTAGTTTTTTCTTTATCAAATTGGGTCCAAACTCAATACATTTGGTAGTTAGCCAGTAGATAATTTCCTGTTTTCCCCAAGATGAAGTTGGTATCTTCTATACGCCGTGAATGATAGCTTGCATTATCCATAACCACTACCGAATCAACCGGAAGCACGTCCAGCACGAATGAAAAATTAGCAAACCTTCTTTTAAAAATCCGTTTTCGCTTCCAATGTATGCAATTATTAGTCTTCCTTTTCCTTCTTCCCTTTTCCCGAAGGCACTTTATTACCCTTGACTAAACTAAAAAGAAGACACAAAGTCAAACAAAGGTTTGTTTGAATTTTGTATATTTATAGTGATATTAATTGTAGGTCTGATGATGCCTGAAAAGGCGAAACACGTGTAACCGCATTCTTTTCTTTTTGACTGAGACCGAAACTCTGTGTCTTCTTTCTAATTTAGTCATTTGAAACCAGGTCTCTTAGAGAATATGGACGCTTTCTTGCATTTTATTACCCGTTGACAGCCTTTCGATGAAAGCTTAGGGGGTGTGTACTGGTTATATTTTTGTCTTGCCACATTTTTTGTACTATATAACCTTCATTGATCCACGTCTCATCAAGATAAAAAAAATGTCTTTTGCCCCTGCGGTACTGCTTTATACTTCTTAAGTATTTTCGTCGCAAGGAAACAGTTTCATCGCTTTCCAGTAAAAGTGCTTTTCGGTAAGGTTTTTCCCAGGCAAAATCTATATTTTTTTAAAGTTGTCAATTCCAATTCTAGCCATTCGGGAACATCATTCGACAATTTATTGTACAATAAAACTAGAGTAATCGGGTTTTATGCAACCGTGTACATTTAAAATAATAACTTTTTTTTCGTTGGAGTGAATTTCGCCATTTTCTTATTATTCTTATAATATTGTTACCAAAATTGACAAAAAGCTTTCTTTAACAATCTCAATAGCAAATTTTAACTTTTTAAAATGTATTCTTTAATTTGATTTTTTTTTATTTTTCAATAAGTTTTTAAACCGACAGTGCTTATTATATTTTACAGCCTATTTGCAATATTTAAAATACACATTTTTGGAAAAAATCACAATTTGCCGCGCATTTGAATAAAAAATTCTATTTCAATACAAAAATAAATTTTTCAATTAAAAAAAACGTAAATAGAAGAAAGTGAAGTTTTATGATAATGTCCTTCAGTTTTTTTACAGATATATTGTTTGCAGTCACGCAAAACATTCGGCAAAATATTTTTAAAAATTCATGACTTCAGGTTTACTAAGAATATTTAATCCAAAAATAGAATAAGCCAGAATAAATACAGTATTCAGATAATTTGATTTACTTAAAAAGCTCTTTTTTAATTCTGTACAATAATTAAAGTTACCAACTTAATAAAATGATGTGGAATCTGAAATTGCACTTACGCTCACGGCCCGCGTCCGGATTACCTAGGTGCGTTCAGATTAAGTCACAAAACTTTTTTTCCGGATTACTGGATGTCCGGTTTAAAGCGTGTCCGGCTTTGCATTAATGTTTTAAAACTACCTCCACGGTTTTTAATGAAACTTGTCATGTTTCTTTTAGAGTGCTAAAGAGATTGTATATAATATAAGTAACCTTCATCCATTACTGATAATTTATAGAAAAAACTTGTACGCCACTAGTTTTTTCAATTTTATTTTAGGTTTTGCAATTAAAAATGTAACTTTTTAGTATTTCGCCTTTTTTCATATCTTGCCTCCTTTTCGAGAAACACTAATAAAGTCATGAATGTCCAGGTGCACCACACAAATTACCAGAATGTTTATTACGCAATACCTAAACAATAACTACCGAAATTATTGCAATTACATTAAAATAATCCAAAAAAATCGAAAATAAAAGACTCCCTAAATGTATCACAACTTTGTACTGTATTTATTATAGTTAGGATCTATTTATAGACATTTCGGCGTAGCTGAACATCCAGATTTTGCTAGCCCAAAATACACGGCTTCGCCCTACTCGTTATATCACTTCCATATATACCCAAAATATCGGAAAATTTACAAAATGTATTTAAAAAACATATATATATATATATATATATATATATATATATATATATATACTCTGTGTCCGAGATAAGGAGGGCCACTATGGGGATTTTGGAAACGGTAAGAGATACAACTTTGGTTAAATGGGAGAAAAGTTGCGTAATCAAGGGTCTAAGAAAATGGCGTTTTCAAATTCCTGAAACATTTTTCGGATTTTGAGATATTTTGAAAAAATTGGATTTTTTGATTTTACGAACTATTTTTTTCTGGCGTTATTATTTGCCCTAGAGCGAAACCAATAACAATTCTCCACAGCAACTTTTAATGCTCTTTAGGACGACGTTATTAGTTTCTTAATCTGACGTTTCGTTTTTGTGGGACCATCATCAACTTCAT
The DNA here is from genome assembly GCA_030620095.1 of Kuschelorhynchus macadamiae. Taxonomy (NCBI): domain Eukaryota; kingdom Metazoa; phylum Arthropoda; class Insecta; order Coleoptera; family Curculionidae; genus Kuschelorhynchus; species Kuschelorhynchus macadamiae. The sequence continues at coordinate 660,250 of JAUTXW010005231.1, forward strand.
TTTTTTAAATACGGCCCTGATATTCTGATATCAGATTCTGAAAGCCCTTTCTATTTCGAATTCAACGATGTATAACACTTTATGGTTTAATTGCGTTTTAGTCTTTTTTTCTTGCCTTACACAAGAAAATTCCTATTACGGACCTGTACACACCAATACACATATGAAAACCGAAATAGTATTGACGACTTGACTTTTTTTTTAATGTAGATTAGTTTTAGGCCAATAATGGACATTTCATCTAATATAAAAACATCATTTTATTCGTAATCATACAGTCATATGAAAAATTCAAATTCTGCAGGTATTTTCTCGTGTACCATTCGCAGTATGAACGACGATAATTTTCCAAATACATACATACGCAAAAATTAATTAATAGAAGACATGACTAATTATTGCGCACTAAATTACACAGTAAGCAAATGTGTCAAAAAATCAACGTTACTGACAATTATTAAAGAAAAGCAGGCTCCGGAAAACAAATGAATGTGTTGATGGCCTCTTATACATTTGAATTGTCAGCTAACGTTGATTGTTTGACACATTAGCTTACTGTGTAATTTAGTGCGCAATAATTAGTCATTTCTTCTATTAATTATGTTTTCTAACGAAGAAAAGTTTGACATGGTGGCGTGTTTCATTTCATCCAACAGAAATTGTTCTGTTGCGGAGCGTTTGTATTTGCAAAAATATCCCGAAAGAAGACAGCCAAATCAAAGGACCTTTAGCAAATTAGTGGCAAACCTTAAAGCATATGGTTCTTTCAAAAAACCTGTAGTTTCGCGACAAAAGAAGAGCAATGAAGAAACAGTACATAATGTTTTGTTAGCGGTCACTGAAAATCCCTGTACATCAGTCCGATTGGTCGAACGAAATGTTGGTATACCAAAATCAACGACGCATTGTATTTTACAAAAACAAAAGTTCCATCCGTATAAGTACAGAATTTGTCATGGACTTCGACCAGGCGATTTAGAGCGACGTCGCTCATTCTGTGAATGGTACACAAGAAAATGCCAGGAGAATATGTATTTTCCATATTACATAATATGGTCTGATGAAAGTATGGTTACGAATAACGGTATTTTCAATAGACGAAATGTTCATTATTGGTCTGAAACCAATCCACGTTTAAACAAAACGTCGAGGCACCAACACCGCTTTGGTTTTAATATGTGGGCTGGTATTATTGGCACAAGGATTGTAGGACCATTTATTTACAACCACAACCTGACATCAGAGCGTTACCTACATTTGCTGCAAAATGATTTAGAGGATGCTCTCGATAATATGCCTCTGGCGACAGTTCGCAACTGTTGGATGCAGCAAGATGGTGCACCTGCACATAATTCCAGAGCCGTTCGAGCATATCTATCCATGAGATTTCCAGAGAAGGTGATTAGCACGCATTCGGAAACACCCTGGCCAGCGCGTTCACCCGATATAACCCCGCTTGATTTTTTCGTATGGGGGTTCGTTAAGAATCATGTTTATCAGCGAAATTTTGCTACAGAACAAGAACTGAGGGGGTTAGTTTTGGAAGCCTTTGCTAATATTACTCCACAAATTTTGGCTAGGGTGTTAGAATCAACGGTTAGAAGGTGCTATCTATGCTTAGAAAACGACGGAAATCTTTTTGAACATTTAATATAAATTTAGTTGTTTTGTTCGTATTCCCTTGTTGTTGCTTTTTAATTTTTAGATCTTCTGCTAAATTAATTGTATTTGATCTTTGTTTATTCTATTAAATTAGTGCATCAATTCAACCACTAGATTATTATTAAACACCTAAATGACATAAAGTGTCATATGTTATGGCTAATTGTTTATTCTTTGAAATTAAACTAAACTGAACTTAACTAAACTATGTACAGGTCCGTAATAGGAATTTTCTTGTGTAAGGCAAGAAAAAAAGACTAAAACGCATTTAAACCATAAAGTGTTATACATCGTTAAATTCGAAATAGAAAGGGCTTTCAGAATCTGATATCAGAATATCAAGGCCGTATTTAAAAAAATGAAGTTGATGATGGTCCCACAAAAACGAAACGTCAGATTAAGAAACTAATAACGTCGTCCTAAAGAGCATTAAAAGTTGCTGTGGAGAATTGTTATTGGTTTCGCTCTAGGGCAAATAATAACGCCAGAAAAAAATAGTTCGTAAAATCAAAAAATCCAATTTTTTCAAAATATCTCAAAATCCGAAAAATGTTTCAGGAATTTGAAAACGCCATTTTCTTAGACCCTTGATTACGCAACTTTTCTCCCATTTAACCAAAGTTGTATCTCTTACCGTTTCCAAAATCCCCATAGTGGCCCTCCTTATCTCGGACACAGAGTATATATATAGTCGTTTATATGTAATTTATAATACATTTATACTAAATACTTGAAATATACATTTGAATAAATAAATAAAAGTTAATATGAGATTTAATTGTATAAGAGTTGTGGAATTTAAATGATTAGCGAGTATAGGGTAACTGGTTTTATTTAATATGCATTGTTTTGATTTCGAATTTTTATTAATGTCTATTCTTATGAATATCAATTTTCATTGAATAATATATATATATATATATATATATATATATATATATATATATATTATTTTAGAGATAAAAATAATAACTATTTTAAAAAATGTTGTTTTCATTATCTTTTATTCTAGTCTACATAGTCTACTTGATATGTTTCATATGAACATAATGTAGACAACGAGTAGAGAATCGGCGTAGAATACATTTTATAGTCTGCAGCATAATCATGCTTCAAAGAGACAAATATGATTGCTGGCCTACGCGAAAACCTATCTATAACAATGTATTCTTCATCAAGCATATAATGAATTACAAACATCATCTTCGAGACTAATAACCATTTTGTGCCAATATAGTACTATAGTTGAAAAACTATAGTACTATATTGTACAAATGGGGGCTGTAGAAAACTACCGCCTTTATTTGAATCGATATTCAAAATGTTGATCTTTTATACCATTTAAATATTAGTTAAACGATTTTTTAGAAAAACTCATTTTTTTAATGTCGCTCCTCGGGTTAGCCTTTTCGAGTAATATATAATGATACCCACAACAATATGCAGTATTTTAAAAATTTTAAAATTAAAAAAATTAAAGGCATAATATTCCCCATTTAAAAAACAAAAGTTAATAGCAGAAATTCGGAACTAAAAGAAGATATGGCAACCCTGTTACAGTAATATATATCATAAAACAAAATAGGTAAAAACCCAAAGTGGAGGTGCTACAGATAGAACGTTTAAACACGCATTTTAGATTTCAGAACATAAAAATAACTTTTTGGATAAAAAATCAGATTCAGCTTTTGCTGGAAGAACATTCATTGCTTTATTTTACAACTACCAATAAAATAAAGGTTGTGTTGTTTGATTGAAATTTTTATAGCATTGTATAAACTGGGGCTTAACAATAATGGTTATATATATATATATATATATATATATATATATATATATATATATTTGATAAATTAAAAAAAAAATCAGAATTCAATGGCCGATTCAAATTATAAACCTTTGATCAACAACAGAATCAGACACTATCACTAACCGAGAAAATAAGTGTTACTTCACAGATTGTTTTGTAATCTGTGACAATAGCTTGTACAAATTTATTTAAAACTAAAATCTCGAAGTGTTGAAAGTAGTTTGCCAAACCGTCAGCGTCGCACGTCATTCGAATACTATTTTTTACTTTCGCCCTCCCACTTCATATACTCACGGCCCGCCACTGCCTCAGGCCCCGCCGTCGCGTCGGCAGTGGCCCTAGCACCGAGCTTGCGCGTCATGTTTTTGCGGGGATTTAATGATTGAAATGCAATGGCCACAACGCGAAAGGCTCAAATGTGGTGGGGGCCCCGGGAGACATCAGCGAGCGAAATAGAAAACTGAGGATCTTTTCTTCTTTTTTTGTCATCATGTAAATTTTGAGTTGCGGCCGAAAGGCCTCCAAATGTTTGTCATCGCAAAACTTCGCCTCGCCCAGATGAGCCCCAAATATCGTAAGTAGTTAATTTGGCCTTGTTGCTTCTAGAAAAGCAGCCTTTATAACGCAACATACGAGTCCCATTTTAATACTCATTGTTTATAAAATTATGATTAACACCACGATACACTTACAACGGTATGCCCACGCACGTCTCTTCAGCATTCAGCAAGAAAATGAAATTGAAGTTTAAAAATATTAAATTATCTAAAGTGCTCATCGTGAGGATTCGTAAAATTTATTTTGATTAAAACAATTAATTAATTTAAAACAAAAATTAAAAATGCCGCAAGTAAAGTAATTGCAGGGGAAACTTCCATTCATATTTTATAACATTTGTTACTTGAGTTGCTGCATAGTGCCGTAATTCTACAAACGTTTTCAAATGACAATGCATTACGGCCTATATCCCAAACGCTGTATATCGATGTGACGTATTTGCGCGTGAAAGACGAGTTTGAATTCGATCCGTATCTTCGTCGTACACAAATGATATTAAAAATTCAGCAAGCAAGATTATTATAATGCAATCCAATGTTAGCGCAATACGCAAACCAACGAAGTCGGCTCATACTTCAGAACACAGAATACCAAACCAGAGGGGCTCCAGAATTTTACAAAACTTTTTTGGCGCGAAGACTTCTCTTTCGTATGACGACACATTCGCAAATTAATATGAGTTATCGAACGCACTCAAGTAAACACATTATATTTGTTTTGGGAGGCTATAGATGGCGACACTTCCGATAAAAAAAATGCATTCGAGGGCTTGTATTCAATCGAAATAGAAATCAATGGAAATTGGTTTCAATGAAAATAGAAAATCATAGAAATTGCTGTAAATGAAAATACCATTCATAAAAATTGATAATCGGTTATATTGTTTCCCACAGAATACTACAAAGGTATTCGTTAAATATTGGATAAATATTGATATCAACAAATTTGTAAGTAATAAAATTATATTATAAAAAAATGCATTTTAATTATAATAATATAATGAAAATTGAATTAATTTTGTAAAGGCCCATCCAAATATCCTGACATACATTTTAATAGCTAAATCAAATTAATTGATAGTTAAAAATCTATACGAAGGCTTTAGCTCTGGATGTTCCAAGGATTCAGTTAAAATTACATTTTTATTGTAATATTATAAAATAAATTGCCATAATGAAGTCCCATTTTACTAAGTGGTTTGTATTAGTTTTTGCATTGATTGAGTTTCTGTTTCTTTGTATTTCTATTATTTCATAGAGTTCTCTCCTGTTTTGATTGTTTTCAGTCTTTAAAATTTTTACATTATTAAAATCGAATGAATGTTTATTTTCACTAATATGTTTTATTAGTGCCGTTTGATTTATTCATTTTGTCATACTTGTGTACCTGTAGTCTGTTTTTTAAATACTGGCTGGTTTGTCCAATGTATATACCGTTTCAATCCTTACAGGGAATTTTATAAACTCTATAATAATAATAATAATAAATGTCTTTATTCCTGAATATACAAAGTATGTTTACAATATTTTAAATAGTTTATAGTATACTATTCAGAAAAAGGCGAAGTTCAGATGAGGCGCCCGAAGACACCTTCCTCTTCAACTTAACCCGACCTGATCAACTCAACCCGAGTAAAATCGAGTTCTTTTTTCTCTAGTAATTTTTGATTTTAGTTTACTAAAGTTGTTTTTTAATAGGTTATAGCCTTTGTAACTAACTGTGATGCTATGTTTTTTAACTTTATTAAGATTTAAATTTTTGTTTGATGTTTATGGATTCTCTTCTTAAAAATGTTGTTAATAATTTTTTCTGGATAGTTGTTGATTTTTAGAGTTCGTTTTTCTTTTTCTATACAGAAAAAAGATATATGAAAGTCGATATTTTTAAGAATTGTTTCCTCCAGGTCTTCCAGCACTTTCTTGCATCCAGTCACTGTTTGAGAATTTGTCAAAAGTTCTAAAAAATATTTTACAATATATTATTAGCAAAAACAAATATTATATGAAAGATTCAGCAGATTTAAAAAATAAAATAAAGAACACAAACATACCTGATAACGATATATTAATATCTTTGGACTAATATACCTATAAATTTTATATCTCTTTATACTAATATACCTATAAATTTAGCAAAAGAAATTATTAATAAAAATGAAACCAGTTAAAACATTATACTGATATTCCACTTCATGAATTCTTAAATGCAATTGAGCTCACACTGAATTGTACATATTTTTCATACAACGATAAATTCTATAAACTGGTTGATAATTGTGCTATGGGGGGGGGCATAGCACCAGTTAGTAAAATATACCATAACATACCATACCATACCATATATATATATATATATATATATATATATATATATATATATATATATATATATATATATATATATATATATATATATATATATATCTATGTATATATATTTATATATATATATATATATATATATATATATATATATATATATATATATATATATATATATATATATATATATATATATATATATATATATATATATATATATATATATATATATATATATATTTATATATATACATATTTATATATATATATATTTATATATATACATATTTATATATATATATATATATATATATATATATATATATATATATATATATATATATATATGGAAATAAAGGAACAGTTGAAAAGTATGTTATTAAGAGGTCCAACTCAGTTTTATAAATTTTTCTTTTCTTTCAATTTACATGTTATTTAATAATGTTATGGTATATTTTACTAACTTGTGCTATGCCCCCATAGCACAAACATCAACCTATTTATAGAATTTATCGTTGTATAAAACTATATATAAAATTCAGTGTGAGCTCAACTAACTGCATTTAAGAATTCATGAAGTGGAATATCAGTATGTTTTAACTGGATTCATTTTTTATTAATAATTTCTTTTGCTAAATTTATAGGTATATTAGTATAAAGAGATATTACGTCCAAAGATATTAATATGTCGTTATCAGGTATGTTGTGTTCTTTATTTTATTTTTTAAATCTGCTGAATCTTTCATATAATATTTGTTTTTGCTAATAATATGTTGTAAAATATTTTTTTAGCACTTTTGACAAATTCTCAAAGGGTGGCTGGATGCAAGAAAGTCCTGGAGGAAACAATTCTTAAAAATATCGACTTTCATTTTTTCTGTATAGAAAAAGCAAAACGAGCTCTAAAAATCTACAACTATTCAGAAAACATTATTAACAACATTTTTAAGACGAGAATCCATAAACTCTACAAAACAAGCCATCCATCAAACAAAAATTCAAATCTTAATAAAGTTAAAAAACAACATCACCACAGTTAGTCACAAAGGCTATAACCTATTAAAAAACAACTTTAGTAAACTGAAATAAAAAATTCCTAAAGAAAAAGGAACTCGATTTTACACGGGTTAAGTTGATCAGGTCGGGTTAAGTTGATCAGGGAGGTGTCTTCGGGCGTCTCATCTGAACTTCGCCTTTTTCTGAATAGTATACTATTTAAAATATTGCAAACATACTTTGTATATTCAGGAACAAAGACATTTATCATTATTATTATTATTACATAGTTTATAAAATTTCCTGAAAGGATTGCAAAGGTATATACATTGGACAAACCAGCCAGTATTTAAAAAACAGACTACAAGTACACAAGTATGACAAAATGAATAAAACAAAGGGCACTAATAAAACATATTAGTGAAAATAAACATTCATTCGACTTTAATAATGTAAAAATTTTAAAGACCGAAAACCACCAAAAAAGGAGAGAATTCTATGAGATGATAGAAATACAAAGAAATAGAAACTCAATCAATGCAAAAACTAATACAAAACAACTTAGTAAAATATACCATAACATTATTAAATAACATGTAAATTAAAAGAAAAGAAAACATTGTAAAACTGAGTTGGACCCCTTAATAACATACTTAAATTGTAAATGTTATTGTCTGGAAATTTCCTTTATAGAATTTATGTATTCTGATGAAGATCACGAAATGATCGAAGCGTCAATTGGTAACACGACTTAGCAAGATATGTGTTGTTCGTTTTACAAGAACCCTAACCCAAGAAAATAAAAATTAAATATATAAACTAGAAAGTCCAAGAAAATACAAGATATACCTACACAAGCTTAAAAAAATTCGTTAAATATGGTAAACACATATTCATGATCATTTCGAAAAAACACCGGAACCACAAGGACAACTTTATTTGGGGCAAGAACCAGTTAATGGAAAAATACATATCTTCGCAATTTCAACAATAAATATTAATAATATTATAATCAAAAAGTACTTGAAGAAATAATGAAAGGTATTTTGACTATATAATGCGAAATGAACAAGAAAAATTGCAGGCAGAAGCAGACTCAAAAATTTAAGGTTTAGGACTACATTTAAGCAGCAGCAGACAGAGTTCGAATAACCATGATGGTTGCTAAATTGTCCGGAATGGTAGAGAAAAAACAAGATATTCAAAAGGCTAATGAAAAAAAATACACTTCTCTGACTTTGTTCTATATTAATTTCATATGAACTAAATAAAAAAGGCAAAACAAAAAAATGAAGATAAGTGTTTTAAAAAAGCCGCCTGCCTTTGATATTTTATATTTCTCGATACATGTATAAAATTTTAATTAGGTGCTCCTAACTTAAACAATAAGTTATTATAACACGCCCAGCCTACGTCACATAATCGAAAAATTAAGACCAACCGACGCACGGGAATTGACGCGTTGTTTCCAAGTTTGATTAGATAGTTTCCACGATGTCTACATAGATCACATATTTTACGTAGTCGACGAGTTGTTTACACTAAAACGTAGACAATTATTGTTGACGCATAGGTGCTCATTCCTGTTTTAAATCATACATTTTGTGTTGTATTTCTAAACAAGTAGACCTTAATCATGCTACTTGCAATACCGCGCCAAATAGTGTTGTGATTGATGTAGCGAATGTATCAAACTGCTTGATGGATTGTCTACTCGAAGTATAATCGATCTTTAATTAAAATTAAGCTAGTGTTGAAAGTGACTTCCTCCAGCCCTTACTGGTAGTTCCAGTTTATCTAATTATTGTAATCCTAATGTAAATGTTGAATTGAAATGAAAAAAATATATTTTCTTAAAAGTGGCGTACAATGTTTTTTGTTATAAATATCAATTATGTTACTCTCCCTGACGCCACTAGAACAGTTATTTATATTATAAGGATCGAAATAACGATCATTATGAGACTAACCGTGAATATTATCGAATGAGGCATCAACCGAGGTTGATACCACGGCGGCGCACAGTGATAGAAAATACTAATCTAGAATTCCAAAAGTCTATTAGTAAGAAAATATATTTTATTTCTTACGAAAATTATTCTATTTTCTTCTTTTTGTGCTTAGATATAAATATTGATATTTAAAGTAAAATTTATAATGTACAGGGTGAGTCAACGATGTGCCGGGGAAATATATCTCTCTTATTTACAGTGATACAAAAAAATGTTAAATACAAAAGTTGTTAGGTAATTGGTGGTGCATATTTTAAAATTATTTTCAAGATGGTGACATTTCCGGTTATACCGGAAGTAGTGTCAACTTGCTTATTTTAAATAGAACACCCTCTATATTATTTCATATTCGGATTTTACATAAAAAAATTGTGACATATCTGATTTTCAGAATGCATTGGTATAAATAATGGAAATCTGTTCGGTAGTATAAAATACAGGGTGTTTCATTGGGTTTTAATTGAATGTCAATATTTAAGGGCGGGGTCCCTTAGGTCATTTCAAGAAGAAAAGTTCAATTAAACATGTGTACACTTTAAATGAACCAAAAGATGATCGAAATATTTCCGATAACAAAATAATAAACAAACAAAATTGGGAAACTCCTAAAGGAATGCCCTTATAAATACTCATTATAAATATAAACTTAACTTATTAAATTCGTATATTAAATATTACACAATAGATTCAAAAGTTTTGCAACATCTTGTTCAGATGCGAAATATTTTTTTGCGCTATCAATCAAGGCATTGAAATTTTACGATTTTAGGTGAGGTAATGCAGAACTTTTGGATCTATGTGTACCTATAATTATTAATAATTTATTAGCCTTTGGGGGCTTCCAAAAGATCTAAAATATCCCGATTAAAAATACTCTCCTTTTTGGAAGGTAATACTCTTAATTGAGATATTACAGGGTCTGAAGATAACAAAAGAGCGTTCAATAAATCTAGATTTGTATGATAACGTGAAATTTTTCTGGTGTTGTGCTCTCGGTAATAACGTATGTCTTTATGTTGCGATTCTTGAGCATCCTCCCCTAACATACCGATAGGAAGTAAAAAATTGTTGATAACTTCCTCACTGTGCATTAAGATTTTATGCACGGTAGGGGACATTGGATACCATGGATACAAATTGATTATTATTTTAGAAGTTTCATAAGCATAATGACCAAAACGTGAAGCATCTATTTTATAATTGCAATTTAAAGTTCTTAAAATTACACCACACCTGTATATTAAATTTTGATCCAACTCAGTAATTTGAGAGGACAATACTGGATCAGCAAAAAATTTTCGTGCAGTATTGCCATCATTCGTATTTCCGAACCCAACTTTCGGCATATCTACTAATAAGCCAGTTTCTCCCCTAAATTTATCTATAATTGTTTGTTTGGTTTGATTATAAACTTCTTTAAGGTGTTTTGGAACTCGCCACATTTTTATTTTCAACCGATAAGAAATATGCAAAAGAAATTCAAAAAACCGAATGTAGGCATGTAGTGTAGATAAGCCAAGATTCACGGCAACTGGATTTACAGGTAATGACTTAATGTAGTTCAAATCGTTAAATTGACTTGGTCCTGCGTTACACAAATAGCATTTCTGAGATGAAACTGACATTAAGCTATTGCAAACTTTTCCATCCACCATGGTCTGTTGAAGTTCATGTGAAATTATGTATGTTTTATTTTCTTTAACTACTATTGTTGGTGTTAACTGGTCAATTTGATTTTGAATAAGTAAGAATTCGGACTTAATGACATCATCAGTTTCTTTACGAAATTCAATTTTTATGGGTCGGCAAAAGCGTGTAGATGATGTTCTGGGATTTTGCCATAATATCGTGGTGTTTTCAGTTTCTAAACTGGTATGACTTAATTGTAAAGGCACAACTGATGTTGTTAGAATATAAGAATCATCACCTTCACACTTTTGCTTGTATCTGTTTTGACTACCACTACCATCCGAACCCCACTTGTATTTCATAGTTAAAGGTATGTCAGGCTCAAAAAGTGTTTCGGAAAAATTTGTAATTACTTCTTGTTGTGTTTCAATTATACGAGATGTGGTGTGATTTAATAAATCTTCTACAGGAACTTGTGCTAATAAATTGGTTGCCAAAATATTACAAGGATAGCATCCCCGTTTAGCCTCTATAATTTTGTCATAAGTTGGAAATAATTTCGTCAAACCTTTTTTGCAAACTAGAGATCTTAAACCAATATACTGGCTACGGGTAAATTTAAAACTAACATAAAATGCCAAAGCTTCATTAGCAGAAAGGGAGACATCTTTTGAATTGATTTTTGATTCTAATTTTTTTAGTTTGGTAGCCCTTTTTGGTGAAAAACGTATTTTTGAAAGCATGGAAGCCGCATCACGTTTTCCAGAAACCCGTAGCTTCATCTCTGCTGCTAAACACAATTCTTCTTCTGTTTTTTCTATGATATCCATTTGGACTCGCCTCCGTTGGGTCTGTAAACTCGCATCTTCAAATGAGACTTTAGGGCGACCCATAATTTTGATCCCGCTAGTGGATGGTTTAGGCACATTAATAGAATTAATGATTATTTCATTGAGCCAACTTTCATTGTATCTCATAAATCGTTCTTTAGATCTAAAAATTAGAGTATTATTGGAAATACGTAACTCTTCCTGTACTTTTCTTATCCAATTATACAAAAAGTTTAGTCAGATTTAAATGCTATATATTTTAGATTTCACACCTTGTAGCTTTTTTCCACCTAATTATAAGGCTTTTGGCAAAGTTATTTAAAACTTTGTCAATTGAATTATTGTCATCATGTGACAAATTTGATTCCTGTATATGTTGATATATATAGTTTCTCAAAAAAGCTATACACTGGGCACTTCTATATTGGGAAAAGCCATGCTCCCATAATGCGCGGCATAAATCAATCCGTTTGATACTTGTTGCGACTCCTAAAAAATTTTACGGAGTATCTAAATATAAAATACAAAAATAGGGTATCAACTTAAAATAAGAAAGTTTAACCACGCCCAGACATTTTGGAGCACCCTGTATATGTGAAAACAGATTCTCTGAAAAATTCATTTAAAACCATTAAACATTTAGTTGAGACACTTTTTTATAAAACGTCAAATTAAAAAGTTCATGGAGGGGTCTATTTAACTTTGAACACCCTGTACAAACGCACGTATACGCAAAACGTTTATGGATATTTGAAAAGAAGAATAATTATAGAAGACATCAGTGACAAAAGGTCCAAGTCGGAACGAGTCGCAAAAAAATTCTGCTCCAATTTATTTTAATTTGATTATTATTATGTTTAATTTTTTCCAGATTACTGTTGGTGTTTACTGTGAGTAGTTTTCTTTTAAAAATAAACAAATCATGAAAAAAGTATAATACTTACCTCCATTAATATCCATCTTAATTTTGGTAAACTCAATTTGCCCAACGCACCTCTGACAGCTCTTTCAAGTTCGGGTAACTAACGACAAATAATGTCTCCATGCCTACTAAGTAAATATACCAGTTTTGGAACTCCGTAAAACAATTGTTTACGGAGATATAAATTCAAATATCAACTTTTTGTGATTTCTGAATATTTCTAAAGATAAAACGATGATTGATTTGTTATTATCTGACAACCAAAAATTGGACTTTTGGAATTCTAGATTAGTATTTTCTATCACTGTGCGGCGTGTCTCATGCTGAATGTTTTTGATCCGAATCACCTACAAAACTTTATCGTCTGGCATCAATTGAGTCAAACATTGTGCAAATTTCGTTAAAAAATATTCCCAAAAGGCAGTCGTTTTCCGTTCTTGAGTTAGTTGTTTCAGGACTATAATGAATCCATTACGGTCTTAGGACGGTAATGAATTCATTAAAGTGATCAGTCCGAAAAAAATTGGTCGTTTTAACAAAAATGACGATCAAAATGATGTCATTATGACATGTCAGAAGATAATAGATTCTCATAATCTTACTAAAGTCAAATAAATAAGATCCTAGCAGAATCGGCAAAATTGCTTTTGAAACATTAAGAAAAAACCGATTAAAAAAGAAAAAAGTGTAATTTACCCGAAAAAAAAATTCTTTATTATGTCAACAACATGGCGCGACTAAGTCGCATCATCAATTTACAAGAATTTTTAAAACAATTGCGAGATCTCATAAGTAAAACGAACATAAGTACATTGACAATTTTCCGAACAGAAAAACCATAATTTTTAACAAAATAATTACATTTAAGACACGTATTAGACGATACATAACATAACGTATTTATTTCTTTTTTTTTTCATGAAAATATTTTTTTTGTGAGTACACTTCACTATACCACGGAAGTAAAAGGAGAGTAACATAAAATATGTCAAGTTCTCTGTGTGCCACCACAATAATCTAGAGTTAGATACAAAAAAAACAATTTCCAGCGATTTTTTTCCTTTTCGACATACAGGGCTTTTTGGAAAAATTGATTTTTTTAAAAATGGTCTGCTGAACAAAGCCCACTTACCGCAATCAGGTTCATTACTATCATTGGCTTTATAAAGCCAATGGTACATTCTATCAGATTATAAACAGGTATTCCACCATGAATATTGTATACAGGGTGCACCAAAAACAAAAAAAAACAATGTATAACGCTAACCGCCACACCACGATTGGCTCTGTAGGTATTTTGATAAAACTTCTTAATACTCCGCGAACTAAAAATTAACAGTTGACAGCTGCACGCGCCATCTGGACGATTAGTGATATTCTCCATATCCGCTGAATTTCTGCTCCGCAAGGTAGGTAGTATTCCAGACCTTTGTTACCCACTGTATTATTGGGACATATTCTCAGTTAATTCGAAATGAAGGGTAAACAGTTTAAGTAAGTCTCTATTAACAAAAATAACATGTGGAACTGTATTTTATTTTGGGAAAAAGAGAATTACATCAATGATAAACGGCGATTTTTCATTTTTGATTAAAAAATCTGTTTTAAATTAAAAGCAATATCTCAAAGAACCAGTGCAAATTTCAAATGTAAAAAAACAGTCTCCCTAAAATGTCCATTATTATTAAAACTGGCATGAGAAGTATCGAATGCTTGATAGAAAAAAACCAAACACAACAAATCAATATTTAACGTCCTAATATATTTAAGAATAGATGGGTAGCGGGTTTAGAACAGAAATAAAAATCCCTTTTTCTTGAAAAAAAGGACCCACATACAAGCTCTCAGTATCCAATACAACAACTTATTAAATGAATTTAACCAAACAATGATAAAATAATAACAGTCCTGCTACCAGATCAAAATAACAACTCCACCCTTATTTTACAATATATCTTAAAATTAAATTTTTACGTCAAAATCAATCAAAATATATATATATATATATATATATATATATATATATATATATATATATATATATATATATATATATACAGGGTGTCCCACGACGAACTGCGGCGATCGATTTCTCAGAAAGTAGGCTTTAAATTTAATCGCCCCGGCATGATTATTAGTTTAATAATTATTATAATTACTATAATAAATTAGTAGTAGGTAGTTGTCAAACGACAATAAATATTACGTTTCTATAGTAACCAATTGGTTTTGTTCTCGCCAGGCCTCCCTATCATGCCCAACTAACAAGAAAACTTAGAAGCCGTGTGGCATTATTATAATAAAAAATGTTAAATCGTCAATAACTCAAAAATTACAAATTTTTGGAATAGACAACTTTATACAAAGTCACCCTTATTTTAAGTGTTAAATAAGATAAAATTATAAAAATTGGGGGTTTCCATTTAAAAAAAGTAACTTTTAACGATTTTTTAATGTATATTTATAATGTCAGTTTTTAATCACCCTACATTTATTTATTATAAAAATATCAGCACAGGCCATTAAAATGGATCCTTTTGGACAAGGAAGCCACCCGCAAATAAAAAATAGAGACTTTGATAAGCAGATATTTACAATTATGTCTAAACCTGCAAACGTCATTTTTTACATAAAATTCAAAATATCTCAAAAAGAGTTCAACTTAGGTATAGGATATTATGCCTGAAATGTACCTAGAATTTTTCGAGGAATCCAAAAATTCGATAATATAGAGGGTGCAAACCTGCGCAATATTAATTTATTGGTCTAGTTAAAAAATTTCATGGTATCTTATGGTTGGTACAAACAATAAACTCTATCTTAACTAGAAAACTCGAAAGGTTCTGCTAAACTTGAAGTGAAAAACTAAAAAACCGCATTGTAGGTTTTGTCATTCTCGACAGAAGGTCTAAAGTCTAAACTATCGTAGGTTGATTAGTTGAGTGATTTTTAACTGTAGGAAACGTGTGCAAAACGTTAATGACTTTAAAATGCACACAGACATATTTTATATGAAAAACAAATTGACGTGTTTCGCCGTTGAAATATTATGTATGTTTTTTTAATATATGTACGTCAAAAAGAATCAAGTATCTACGCCAGTGATTTCCACAATTTTCGATGTCAAAATATTTACGTCATTTATTTCTGTTTTAATTTGACTGATGTCGGTTTGTGCGTTCTCAAAATATTTTTTTACGTTTTTACCCCTTACAAATATCGAAGATATACGCCTATGACAGCAATCCCTTTAAAAAATCACCTAAATTTTGTGTATAAAATTTAAACACACACATTTTAAATCAAATATTTTTTTAAATTTGTTTTTCCCGTTCTGGGGACTCTATAAGGTGGAAAAAATCCAATTTATATTTTTCCAAAAATTTTGCGATTACAAAATACTTAATAGTCTCTAGAGTATGTTATTATACAATAAATATAAGGGCTATTCTACAGGAAAGTAAAAAATACATTTATGTAGTTAGTCAATTATCTTCTTTGCTATAGTGAACCTGTCCTTGTAATGGTTTGACGTATTTTTTTAAACACTGCTATTTAAATGGTCTTAGTTTTATTATTTCTACCTTGCAAGGATCTAAATTTCAAGAAATATACGGGTTTGACAGAAATTATTTTATAACAAAATTATAGGCAGGCATTCTAAGTTATTACCAAGAAATATAAGTGATCAATTTAATTAGTACCTCCTGGCACATCTAACACCAAAAGTATCTACTTATAATATTAATACGTATTTATAACGTTAAGATGACCATAAATGAAGTACTCAATCTTTTTCGAAGATAATAAAAACAATGTAACTTCATGGTGCAAAAATTCTTACATTATTACTGTCTAATTTTAAATTATTAGCGTTTAATTTATGATAATCTGTCATCGGCAGATAATTGGCGAGTTAAATTTTAAGGAGCAACAGACGAGCTCGTAGCGCTATTTTCTTGTAAATGAACTGTAATTTAAAGTAACATGTGATCTAATAACTTTGTTTGGCGGCTGACCTAAATTATTTCACAATTACAATATGAGTATTTCTAAATTAGAAAATAGGTGCGGGGGTATATTAGAAAAAAAATCCACTTTATATCTTTGTGCATGCGCATGTGTAACCCACATCGCTTTTGATACGAGTTAATTTTAATATTGTTTTGGAACAATATTTTCTTACGTAAAATGTTAGAAATGAAAACCTCAATGTACACTATTTTACCTATCGGGTTGTTATTAATTGAAAAAAAAACTAATTTAACACAGTGTTTTTTCGGATGTTTTGTTTTTAACTTATTAATTAACAAAGACAAGGGCCGATGTTTTCCCCATTTTTGACCCAGCTATAGATCTTATAAGTAATATTGAAAATATATCTTAATTAATAAATAGATAAACTTGATTGTTTTCAATAACCCCAAAACAACTGCTTTGAACAATTAACAAATAGTTAAGTAACGTCCAGCACTGGTAGCAGTTTACAGGTTTTGGCAACTCTAGTGGAATTTACTACACTTCCCCCAGTATACACGACGAGGGGTAATTATGCGACCCTTGTTACATAAGCTTCTTGTCTTCGTTGTGACATATTACGTAAATGTGATAATGACCAAGCAATAATATTAATAAATATGGTGTTAAGTCTAGCAGGTATGGTTATTACAACAAAATAATGATAATGCCGCGATTTCCAAACATTTTTTAGGAAATATCTTCTGACTTTGTTCTAGATGGGGACAATAACTTGAGTAAACTCGCTCACTCATTTCGCCGAAAGTGTCATTGTAGCCCAGCCAGCCGTCGCTGCATATAAAAATATATGCATTCTGGTTCTAAACCATATTCCGCCATCTTTTTGAAATGGATTAAATACCAAATCCAACTAACTTGTTTTATTGGCATTAAAAAGCCTGAGAGCTATCAAATATTAACTAAACTTAGTCAAAATTCGATCTTTCCTATTTCATTACGATATTAGATATAATAAAATTATAAGATAAGGCTTTTCAATCTTTACGAATACGATATATATATAAAATATACATACGATATATATATTGCATCACATAAGAGCGACTGTCGGAGAGGGGTTCCGTCCTGTGCACTGAGTGAACATTTCATTAAAGAAAACCACTCTATACCGGGGTATGAGATTTTGGATATCCCCTTATTATAAAAATTATTATTTTTCTAGAAATGATACATATAAACCTCCAACACCCAGTCATAAACAAAAAGAGTGACACCCAAAACCTCAGCTCCATATACAGTTATATTTTAACATTAAAAAAAAAACAAATTTCAGTATATATAAGTAGTTTATGAATTTCCATATTATAAATGTCATAGAGACCATTATATTGCTATTGTCTGGATAATTAATTATTTTACAACTATTACAGGGCAACTATTATACTTTTAAAGGTTCTTCGTGACCTTTCACACTTACCCTCTTAATTAATTATCATTATAAAATAAACATATAACTATGTATACATTTTCACAATTTAGATCGAATTAGGCTGAGCATTGTATACACACCATTGTAAGATAGGCAACCCGTCATCCTTCCGTATTGTGCCTTCAAACTACCAATTTAGTATACTCTCTTTATTTCTTTCTTCTTATTAAAAATAATATTTGTATCTCTCTATACTATCGTGTTCAAAATTCCTCTAAAAAATGTGTTTGCAAGTTAACAAAATGAAGTCCAATGATGGACATGTTTTTAAATTCATTTTTCGCTCTCAATTTTTTAACTCTTAAAATTTTAAATATTATCAGAATGATGATTTGGTGCAACTAAATATGTGCCTCCATCTGAGTATGATTTTGTTTTAATTGTAAACCCACATTGGTGAGTTCAAACTTATTATACTTATTAGTTAGTTTTTAACTTGTTTCTTTTTTTTATTGTTTGTAGAAAAGTCCTGAGAAAGGTATAATATAATAATAAATTAATCCCGAAAGCTTGACAAAACAATAAAGGGTTCCACTCCTTTATTTGGCCTTTTATATATATAAACTGCATCCCCACTACCCTAAGGTTTTCATTTTTCTTCTTAACTAGTCAGTTGCGATTACGTCTCTCCCCTACATATATATATATATATATATATATATATATATATATATATATATATATATATATATATATATATATATATATATATATATATATATATATATATATATATATATATATATATATATATATATATATATATATATATATATATATATATATATATATATATATATATTTAAAAATTACAACAACTTTAACTAGCTGGTGTGGGATTTCATATTTTTTTCTTTACTAATGCACTTTGTAAAACAAAATGTATAAATGGGATTTTAAGAACACGCTCACTACTTAGACTCGCTTGGTAGAAATAAAACAATTCTTTAACACAGAATGCACTTTTATCAAAATATTTCATCAGACACAGAAAATCACTTACTTTAATGGAAAGATATTCTTTTTAAAAGTTATATTCATTTTTTAAGTCGCCTAACCTTTCGCATTACTGCGGAATCAAATTCAGGGTATAAGATGAATTTCCGTTTTAATTTATCATCCCATTAAAGAAAATAAAATTAATATGTTCAGAAAAGGCCGTTTATGATTGCCTCTACTAAAGTTTCGTAATATTGTGACTTAAAGACTCAAAAAAAGTGCTCCTTAGTTTTATTTGCATATTTATTTTTCATTAATTGAAAAATTAGCTGCCAAATATATGAAAATAAGCCTTAGTTTAGTTTTATGCATAAACAAAACACCAGTATGGTAAATTATATTATGAAAATATGTATTGTGAAAAATTAAAAGCACATTTCACACCCTTATAAATGGAATGTCGAAAATGATGATATTAGACAATCATGTTTAAAAGCCTTTAGCATATGACTCGTCTTAAAATCTCATGTATTTGAACAGTTATTGTAAAAAAAGTAAGAACACAGTTAGCCCCTTTACCCTACCTATCCTCTTAAAATCTCATTTACTTGAAATATTGCTAAAACATAAAACACATAAAACACAAAAATTAAATGTTTTATCTTCAACGGCACATACTCGTTTGAGATTTTTGAAAATACAAGAGATTCTTAAATTTCATTATTTCTGAAAGTCATTGATCTAAAAAACGTTTTAAAATCTCATTTAATTGACTCGATATTTAAATTTAAAACACGTTTTCACCCCTCTAGAGGCTAGGTTATAGTAAAGCCCTCTCTTATCTTGCACTTACGTCCCAAAACTTGACATTTTAAATTTTCTTTTTATCTGTAGCCTGTCACAATATATTAGTGGGCAACTATGTGAGTGAGAGGGCTTCCTTTTTTACAATAAGTATATATTTGATTGAAATTGACATGACTCATGTGTTCTCTAAAAATTATTTATAAAAATAGTTCCCCTAAAAAATATCAAGAATCTACGCCAATGATTCCACAATTTTATTACATGAAACTATTTTTTTCTCAACTAAACTGGAATTTTGGCTTAAAATAATTTTCAGAATATTTTAAACTTCGTAATATATTATTAATCCACGACCATTGCATCTAAAATTTAACCCCCTCACCAGAGTCATAAATCTAACCTACGAATGCTGTAAATTTGAAATAAATCAATGCAGACATTCATAAGTTGTAGTTAATAAAATCTTTGCTTACACCCACACATATCCACCCTGACATAAATTTTTAATATAATTTTTTGTGTTCTAAAGAGTCCCAGTAATGCCTCCCATAGATTTAGATATATTATTCTTATACTTACTTATAATAAAGTAATCATTCACTCCCCATCAGGATGACAGTTCCTCATTTTCAATATTCGTATACATTTAAAGTTGTCCTCGAAAACGCCTGCCCATTTTACGCTGAAGTCTACATTTTCTATTTATAGCATAATAACCAACAACCCAGCACCTCTTATTTTAAGAGAGATCTAAATTAAAAAAAACATGTTTAATTGTGTTTTTAAATTTAGTTATCTACTTCCTTATGTAGTTTTAAGACAAAATATTTTGTATAAATAAAGGATTTATACGTATCAAAGTATGTGCATACCCTTATGTTTTCTCAAAACATTCTTAAAATCGACATGTTTCCAAGAAAATAAATTTCCATCTTGAAAAAGATCAATATAATGAGCGAAATGTCTTATGCCCGAGAATATATATATATATATATATATATATATATATATATATATATATATATATATATATATATATATATATATATATATATATATATATATATATATATATATATATATATATATTATATATATATATATATATATATATATATATATATATATATATATATATATATATATATATATATATATATATATATATATATATATATATATATATATGTATATATATATATATATATATATATATATATATATATATATATATATATATATATATATATATATATATATATATATATATATATATATATATATATATATATATATATATATATATATATATATATATATATATATTCTCGGGCATAAGACATTTCGCTCATTATATTGATCTTTTTCAAGATGGAAATTTATTTTCTTGGAAACATGTCGATTTTAAGAATGTTTTGAGAAAACATAAGGGTATGCACATACTTTGATACGTATAAATCCTTTATTTATACAAAATATTTTGTCTTAAAACTACATAAGGAAGTAGATAACTAAATTTAAAAACACAATTAAACATGTTTTTTTTTATTTAGATCTCTCTTAAAATAAGAGGTGCTGGGTTGTTGGTTATTATGCTATAAATAGAAAATGTAGACTTCAGCGTAAAATGGGCAGGCGTTTTCGAGGACAACTTTAAATGTATACGAATATTGAAAATGAGGAACTGTCATCCTGATGGGGAGTGAATGATTACTTTATTATAAGTAAGTATAAGAATAATATATCTAAATCTATGGGAGGCATTACTGGGACTCTTTAGAACACAAAAAATTATATTAAAAATTTATGTCAGGGTGGATATGTGTGGGTGTAAGCAAAGATTTTATTAACTACAACTTATGAATGTCTGCATTGATTTATTTCAAATTTACAGCATTCGTAGGTTAGATTTATGACTCTGGTGAGGGGGTTAAATTTTAGATGCAATGGTCGTGGATTAATAATATATTACGAAGTTTAAAATATTCTGAAAATTATTTTAAGCCAAAATTCCAGTTTAGTTGAGAAAAAAATAGTTTCATGTAATAAAATTGTGGAATCATTGGCGTAGATTCTTGATATTTTTTAGGGGAACTATTTTTATAAATAATTTTTAGAGAACACATGAGTCATGTCAATTTCAATCAAATATATACTTATTGTAAAAAAGGAAGCCCTCTCACTCACATAGTTGCCCACTAATATATTGTGACAGGCTACAGATAAAAAGAAAATTTAAAATGTCAAGTTTTGGGACGTAAGTGCAAGATAAGAGAGGGCTTTACTATAACCTAGCCTCTAGAGGGGTGAAAACGTGTTTTAAATTTAAATATCGAGTCAATTAAATGAGATTTTAAAACGTTTTTTAGATCAATGACTTTCAGAAATAATGAAATTTAAGAATCTCTTGTATTTTCAAAAATCTCAAACGAGTATGTGCCGTTGAAGATAAAACATTTAATTTTTGTGTTTTATGTGTTTTATGTTTTAGCAATATTTCAAGTAAATGAGATTTTAAGAGGATAGGTAGGGTAAAGGGGCTAACTGTGTTCTTACTTTTTTTACAATAACTGTTCAAATACATGAGATTTTAAGACGAGTCATATGCTAAAGGCTTTTAAACATGATTGTCTAATATCATCATTTTCGACATTCCATTTATAAGGGTGTGAAATGTGCTTTTAATTTTTCACAATACATATTTTCATAATATAATTTACCATACTGGTGTTTTGTTTATGCATAAAACTAAACTAAGGCTTATTTTCATATATTTGGCAGCTAATTTTTCAATTAATGAAAAATAAATATGCAAATAAAACTAAGGAGCACTTTTTTTGAGTCTTTAAGTCACAATATTACGAAACTTTAGTAGAGGCAATCATAAACGGCCTTTTCTGAACATATTAATTTTATTTTCTTTAATGGGATGATAAATTAAAACGGAAATTCATCTTATACCCTGAATTTGATTCCGCAGTAATGCGAAAGGTTAGGCGACTTAAAAAATGAATATAACTTTTAAAAAGAATATCTTTCCATTAAAGTAAGTGATTTTCTGTGTCTGATGAAATATTTTGATAAAAGTGCATTCTGTGTTAAAGAATTGTTTTATTTCTACCAAGAGAGTCTAAGTAGTGAGCGTGTTCTTAAAATCCCATTTATACATTTTGTTTTACAAAGTGCATTAGTAAAGAAAAAAATATGAAATCCCACACCAGCTAGTTAAAGTTGTTGTAATTTTTTATATATACTTTTTTGACATCTCACTCAAATTGAACTGAATTTCTAAAAAGCATCCATTTCAATGCTCTTCTTATCTGTACTGTATGTCATTTAACTATTTCATGTAAATTGCTTAACAAAGTACGTGGTCCTACTATAATTTATGGAATCATATATCTATGTTTTAACTTGGTTCTTACAAATGAACATAAGCTGTCAAAAAATGGTTTAAAAAAAAAAAAGAAAAAATGTTCACTAGGACGAAAGGAGTTTCAATTTTTTCACGTTCAAAATTGACTGTTTTTCAGATATGCATAACTTTTTTTATATGCTGTATTAAATGGATGTTAAACTCTGGTACTGTTTTATAATATAAGTAACCAATACAGGACATAATTTAGTTTTAATCGCCATAAAATAGGTGCTTTGACGTATTCCAAAAAGTATAGCAGTTAAAATAAATTATTTACTAATTGCATAAGAAACAATCTACACACAAGTCAACGTACGCGTACAACCTTGCCCATGTAATATATGGACCTCCTTGCCCTTGACAGTACCTTACGCAACTTTTCGCGCGACACACCCCGGTAGCGTTCTCCACCTGTCGTATATATGTGATAATACCACCGACAGTGAATATGTCGTACCGTAAAGGCACTATCCCCCACTCTCGTGATCTTTCGCGAAGAGCTCACAACCTGCAAGAAGTACCATCGAAAAGAAGGAGTACCGACTTCGCGGATAACATTCTTCGCGTGGCGGTAACCGCGGTCAGACATAGGCGAAGTACTCTCCCAAGTACAGCAAGAGAACTTCTTAAGATTCTCAAGGCCAAGGGCAGTGAGCCGTTGCATTTATCATAGTACTGTAGTTAGTGCCAGTGTAGAGGTATAGGAGTAATCGATAAATTATCTGTTAATTGTCGGTAGTACTTGTCAGCAGTACCTGCAACTTCCTGGTGGTAGAGTGACTTCGAACACGAGAAATTTCTTGTCGGCGACCGGCCTGTAGTTTGAAACATTATAAGGTAAATCTTTATGTCTTAAATGGGCCATTACTTTGTAAAAGCATGCTTTAAAAAAATGAACGTAATATACTATTTTTGGGTGTGTATTTTAAAAACCAAATTAAAAGTCATTGATAACACAAACAAAACATCAAAAATATACTAAAATGTATGTTATCATAAAACTGTATAAAAACCTGATTTATAAGATTTAATAATGGAATAACAAACACCGTATTCATTACAACTTTTTAACTAAAAAAATAATACCAAGTATTCACAATTATTACTAGTGGTCATAATCTAATAATTATAGTAAAGGAAAGCCGACACAAATACCTTATAACACTATATTTATCAAGTATATGTTACAACCCCATGCCAAAAACTTTTACTAATATGTTTTCATTAATGTAACTTAATGTCATTTGTTTTCAAAAAGATGTAATTAGCAAAAGAAAGTTAAATTACAAATATTATTTTCTACAAGTAACAATAAACGCTGATTTATCGGCGGGAACACAAATACCTTGATAGAACTAACATATTTTGCTAAAAATAAAAACAATTACAAATCTAACCCCTTTAGCACATATCACTATTGCGATATAATAAAAATTTCCCAATATTATTAATCGATACCCATTTTCGCAAACAATATTATTAAAGCAGATTTAAGGTTCTACTGAACAAACAGACAAAATCATTTTGTTTAACAAAATAGGTTTTTTTTATAAATTACCAAGATTTTATCAATCTTAAATTAGGTTTTAATTAATTTCTACTTTTATACTTATTTACTAAATTTAAAAAAATAACATAATATTAAATTTCATATGGTATATAAATTACTAATATAATATTTTAACTTCTCCTCCGTAAAGCATTTTGGGTAGTAGAATATAGCATAAATTCATAAAATATGGCTTGAGGAATAGTATAAAAGTAGTGATCAGAAAAACAAACCGAAGCACACAAAATTCAGTCGAAGACTAATTTTATTCTGAAAATTTAGCGCAAACGCAACTATCTACAATTAACAAATCCTTATTTTGCACACATAAATTTTCTAAAATGATACAACAGCAAAATAGTACATATAGATTAAACAAGAATCAATAAAACAATCAATAAAAGTTACGTACGTGTTTAAGTCATATTTTAGTTATTGTCTTTTATATTTTCAATTTTCGTTTTTTGCAATAAAATAATATAAAAATAAAAATTTACTTCCTTAATACATATTAATAAAAATAATCTCTAAAATATCAGAAAAGATAAGCATTTATTTCTTATTACATACGTCTTTTATTATAGTATAATTATTTCACCATACTTTTATGATCAAGCACCTACTGATTCCAAGAACTATATTCATAGAAATATAAAGCGATCTACTTAATTAGACCCCCGTGGCACATCTAGCACAAAAGTACTTATAGGATTAAAATGTCTATAATTTTATTATTCTCATAAATGAACTATTCTCTTTTATTCATACATAATAAAATGAATATGCCTTTATTTTGCAAAAATGCTTTAAATTATTGGCGCTTAATATATGATGATCTTCCATCGTCAGATATAGCAATATAATTGGCGAGTTGAATTTTATGGAGCAACAGTCCAGCCCGTAACGTCATTTTGTTGCAAATGGCCTATAATTTTATAAATATGATCATATGGTAAGGATAGAATAGTCCTATATCATTAATGATTTACCCCCATATTATTTAAGCTTGATTAACTACAATCTTGATTAACTGCGCATTCACATGTATAATCATAATACCGCAAGAACATTAAGATGAGATACTATTTTGACATTTAGTAAATATGAAAAGTATTAGTATTAACTTAATTACCAATTAACATGCAGAGGCTTTTTGTATGCGTATGAAAACGATGTGTGTATCTTTAATTTAAATTTTGTTTCAGGAATTTCGTTTAACTTGCACTGTCATATCATTTTGAAAAAAAGCAGCAAGCAGGTTTCAATAAATTTGTTAAAGATTATCACGTGATTATAGAATTACGCCAAACCACAGGGAAAAGTTACTTAAAGCACTAAATGTAAATATCTTGCCAAGGGCCGAAAATAATAAAAGCTACAAAAAAAAGTTAGTTGTGAATTATGGGTATCGATGATATGTTAGTAATATTTTGTTAATAACAGATTTTTACTAATACTACTAAATGTTGATAATACGAACGGGTGAAGAAGCAAATAAAATGAGAACATCAAATACCGCAAATTCCATACTAAAAATAAGCATACGGCTGTTAATAATAATAACAATAATAATAGTTTTGAATTTTTTTAAAAATCACTCAAGTATATACACCGTGCATAAAAATGTTCAGAATTTCATATTTTTAAAATGAAATTTGTTGGTCATACAACTGACTTCAGAATTATTCAATTTTGAGGTTTAAACTTGCCAATGAGCTCTAACAAAACATATGATGCATCGGTAAACATATATTAAGTTTTCTAGTCTGTAAAGAATACCCATGTACAGGGTTATCTAAAGGAGAGTAAAAATGCTTTATATATCTCCGTGGTTACAACATATAAAATATAAAAAATGGTATCAGTATTATCTTGCAGAGGGTTTTTGTATGCGTATGAAAACGTTTTGTGTATCTATAACTAAAATTTTTTTCCCGGAATTTCTTTCAACTTGCACTGTCATATCATTTTGAAAAAAGTAACAAGCATACACGTGTCTAAATTATAACGTATTTCTATTAATTTGATAAATATTATTACGATTACGCCAAACCACAGGAAAGAAATGCTTAAAGCATTAAACTCAAATGTCTTGTCAAGGGCAGAAAATTTTATATGCCACCAAAAAAATGTTAGATTTGGATTATGGGTACCGACAATATGCTAGCAATATTTTGTTAATAACCGATTTTTGCTAATACTACTTTAAATGTTGATAGATTCATATATAGACCGAAAGAATATAGCTGTTAACAATAATAATAATAATAGTTTTGGAATTTTTTTAAAATCACTCAAGTATATACACCGTGCATAAAAATGTTCAGAATTGCATATTTTTAAAACGAAATTTGCTGGTTATAGTGTTGTGACCCCATTATTTAATAGTCATTTTATTTGTGAATAGTCTTAAGTATTATATATTCATTAGTCTAGAGATAGTTTGACACGTAAATGCAATATTTAGACATACATTATATTTCGGCGGAACCTTCCGACAAAAGCTGCTTTAATGGTCGTTTATTGCAAGGGAAATTCTAAGTAAACAATATGTATTTTAAATTCTACTTCAAATTCTATTTTATGCACGTTCTTCCGCCCCAAATATTATTATACCCGAAAAAACCTATCATAAACTCATTTACACTATGTCGATAAAGCTTGGGAAGGTTCAGCTATAAAAACATTAAAAGAAACCATTGTAGTACAGTAAGCAGTGGCGTAGCAAATACTCCCCAAATTACTTTTATAGACACCTTTTTTTAATCAATTTTACAGATACGCCACTGCATCTCAAATTAGGGAATTCATATAAAAATAAGTTCTAGGTAGTCAGTATAGAGCAGGTCAGTCATTATGTCAGTACTATATTGTCAGTAGAATTAAGTCAGTAGACAGAGTAAGAGTAAAGATTTGTTAGAAGTAAGAAGTGTCCCTCTTGTACAGAAGATAATAGAGAGATTTGAAACAAGTTGAAGTGTTTACATTTACTACCAGTGCTAATACAAAATACTAAAATTATTAAATCATAACAGTGGTGGCATTCGGCGAGTAATAAAATTATTAAAACATAACAGTAGAACCGACTTCAGATTTATTAAATTCTGAAGTTTAAATTTGACAATGAACTCTAGCAGTCAGACAAAACCTTTTTAAATATAATGCATCGGTAAACATATATTAAGTTCTCTAGTCTGTAAAGAATACCCATGTACAGGGTTATCTAAAGGAGAGTAAAAATGCTTTATATATCTCCGTGGCTACAAGACATAAAAAATAGTATCAGTATTAACCTAATAACGAATTAACATGCAGAGAGTTTTTTATGCGTATGAAAACGTTTTTGTTTTGTGTATCTTTAATTCAATTTTTTTTCCAGAAATTTCTTTCAACTTGTACTGTCATATCATTTTGAAAAAAGTAACAAGCATATACCTGCCTAAATTATAATGTATTTTTATTAATTTGTTAAAGATTATTATGTAATTACAGGATTACGCCAAACCACAGAAAAAAAATGCTTAAAGCACTAAAAGTAAATATCTTGTCAAGGGCCGAATATTTTTTATGCCACCAAAAACATTTTTAAATGTGTTCATATTATTTGTTGCGTATAGATTGACAAACAAAAATCTTTTTTAGCTTTTTCGCAACTGAATAAAAATATTTAACTTTAAATTAATTGAAGCAAATATTTAATATAATTACATACCTCAACATGTAGACTAGTCTGTCTACGGAATGTTTCGATACATAATATAAACAATATTATTTAAGCAAGCATAAGAAATTATATCATTTACCTTAAGTTTTTATAGACACATAGTAATTGCACAAATACTTTCATCCTATCGAGACTCATCAGTGCGCCGATCGTAAGAGAAAAACATTAAATAATAGAAAAGGATTGATTTCAAACCTAACCTAACCTAACCTAACATTTTTTTCATATCTAGGTTACATGTCAAACAAACTGACACATTTTAAAATTTTGAAATCAATTCTTTTCTATTATTTAATGTTTTTCTCTTACGATCGGCGCACTGATGAGTCCCGATAGGATGAAAGTATTTGTACAATTACTATGGTCTATAAAAACTTAAGGTAAATGATATAATTTCTTATGCTTGCTTAAATAATATTGTTTATATTATGTATCGAAACATTCCGTAGACAAACTAGTCTACATGTTGAGGTATGTAATTATATTAAATATTTGCTTCATTTAAAGTTAAATATTTTTATTCAGTTGCGAAAAAACCAAAAACATGTTAGTGTGGATTATGGGTACCGACAATATGCTAGCAATATTATTTTAATAACAGATTTTTTCGAATACTACTTTAAATGTTGATAGACTCATAAATAATTCGAAAGGGTGAACAAACAAATAAAATTAGAACATCAGATAAAGCAAATTCCATACTGAACTCAAGAATATAGCTGTTAACAATAATAATAGTTTTGGATTTTTTTTAAAATCACTCAAGTATATAAAAATGTTCAGACTTGCATATTTTTAAAACGAAATTTGTTGGTTATAGAACTGACTTCAGATTTATTAAATTCTGAAGTTTAAATTTGCCAATGACCTCAAACAATGAGACAAAACCTTTTTAAGTATGAGGCATCAGTAAATATATATTAATTTTTCTAGTCTGTAAGGAATAGCCTTGTACAGTGTTATCTAGAACAGAGTAAAAATGCTTTATATCTTATATCTCTATCTCCGTGCTTACAAGGTTATAATTGAGCAACTAATAAAAAATTATTATGAAACTATGAATTTTTTGATATTTTAAATTTTGTCTAGGTTTTAATAAATTTTTCGAATCTACAAAAAAAACTAGGCAAAAATTAATATGTTCCATGTAAAAATACAACCGTTTTCGGGATATTTATGGTAAAATATTCAATTTTTCTGAAGCCCATATTCCTATCTTCCTATTTTATAGCCTATCCAAAATTACAAAGAAATTATGTATGTTAATAAATAAATAAAAATATATATTTTAGCACTTGGATAAATATTTCAAGGCCTATTTACAATATTTATCCAAATGACAATATGAACTATATTATTTTTATTCAATGAATAATATTTATTCGTATTTTGGAAAGATTATAAATTGTAAGACAGGAACATGGACTTCATTTGTTTCTATTATGTATGGATGTTTCATAACGTATATGTAAGGTAAATAAAAAATAGATAGTTTACCTCAAATATATTGAAAATGGTCACATTCTTACATAGAAACATGTTATATAAAATATTCCTAGTTTTTCGAAGAATTCTAAAAATTTAATAAAATATCTTTTTTATTTTATGTTCAAATTGATTTTACAGTTAACATATGTTTTTCTAAATCTTATAACAACTGAGGTATTAAGCATTGTTCCTCCTCCTGTGCATGCTTGCTAGGGACACTGCCTATATTAGACTAGGCACCGCAACTAACAAACATAGCGAAGGATACCCATACTATTGCAATATCAAATGGCACTTCCATCTATAAGATTAGTACTGATGGAGAGGACGGCCCGGGGATTGCAGGAATACAAAAGCATAATTTTATAATAATCTTTATATAATTATTCTGGTTTTTAAAATATACAAATTAAGTAACATCTTTTATATATTCGACAAAAAATCTAAATACTATACAATTTCACTACAAATTATGCTAATATATAAAGTGTCTTTCGCTACAGGTCTAAAACGTCAAGCAAATATCAAGTCTCAAATCCAGTCTTCTATTAAAAGCATTTTATACGCTGCGTAAATCCAGTTTATTAATGAGTTTAAATACCTCTAGAATTATTAGTAACATTTCTATCACTGGTGTTTAACATATTTTCATTATTTATTATACAACATCGCCAAAAGTATATTATATGCCCACGTTAAAAGAGATGTAAGACCATTGAAGTTAAAAACAAAGTTGCAACAACTCGAAGAATATTTGATGCATCTTGCAGTTAAATTGATTAAGGACATAATTAGGGGCATTTTTAAAATATATTCGTTTTTAAGATATTAATGTTTAAAATTGTGCACCCCAAAACTTCGAATACTTCTTTGGGCTCCTTTCATAATTAATTAACCATTAATAGTTGATGATGATCTTGTCCTAACAAGCTGAAAAGTTTGAGGGTTATAATGCATGTTGAATATTTTATTTAAATATTCGTTTCTACAGGTAGATATAGAAGCTGCAAAATTCTCATTTTTTTTGTGAAACAAATGAAGAGTGCACGAAAACACGATCATCGGGACCAAATATAAGGTTAACAATCATATAGTTTGAAGGTGCTTTTCACACCAAATAGTTCGAATTGTCGAAAAATAATCCAAGGCCTAATAAATGTCGTTTCAAAATTCAGTGTTGTCAGTAAAAGCGATCTAAGACCATGCTCCAATGAAATTATTATTAGATGTGGGTGATAATATAGTCGATAATAAGCTCTTTCTCTAAGTAATATTCTGTTTGAGGTAAACCTTATTCGTACAGTCTTGCTTTTCCAAAGTTTTTTAAATTTGAAGCAAGGTTTATAAAATCAGTATCGCCTTGGTAATAAATTTATACAAATTCTAGACACTGAAATGTGTTTTATATTTTTTTATTATTACCAAACAACTAAGTATATGGATTCATTAAATTTATTAACTCTGTATATTGGAATTATGCACAAGGGTAGTTGTATGAAGGTATAGGCGAATTTACCGATTTTTATTTATTTGTTTACACAAGCCTATAAAAACAACTTGTCATTTATTACTTAATGGAATGTTACCAAATATTTAAACATTATATCAGGCCGCCATTTTGTTTTGTCACATAAGATTTACACTAAAAGTTTACGAATTTATCCGTGTTTCTCACACTTGATTTATGTGCAGTTTTTGTAAAATATTTCGTTAGGCGGCCATTGTATTTCGCCATAATGTCTTCACACCAAAATTTTACCAGTTCATCCTTATATTTAACTAGTTTGTGTGTAAAATGTAAGGCCCATTCGATACCTAGTGTTAAACAAATAATTTTTTTATAAACTGAGGCCGCCATTTGGATTTTTACCAAAATCGAATAAGTAGTTTTTGAGCTATGCCGCGCATAGGCAGATGGACGGACCGACGGAAATGAAAGAACTTGTTTTTGGGAATCTAGAGGCCCTAAATCACAATCTGCAAAAATCCCGGACGGTGATTTTTTCACGATTACAAAATGAGTTCCAGTAAAGTAATGATTTAAAAGTACACTTCCCAGATTTTATATCGACAAGAAAAAATCCCTGAAACAACAATATTCGACTTTTACATGATCTAGTCAGTCGAATATATTTGGAATACTTACATTTTTTTATTAAAAAATATTAATTTCTTTACAGGAGCTGATGTGGATTCCATCAATTTCCCATAATTTATTTTATAGTTAATAATGAGAAATAATGTTTTTTGTTTAATAGATTTGGAAGAAAAATAAAACATTTTTTCTTTTATTCTACCAAATACTGATGTGCCAAATAAAAATTTAGAACAAACTAGTGTCCAACATAAAGCCATTTGATCAATGTGGCTTAGATCGTTTTTCTCAAGTACTGTTCAAATATTTCATTTAATTCTATAAATGCTAAAAGCATCTGCAAAGAAGCTCTCGACCTTCCAAAACCAAGGATGCATTACATTTGTAAATTTAGTGGCGCATTTAGGTACCTCCATAAAAAGAAATTCTAACAGAAAATTTCATTTAGAATAAATATTTATGTGTGTTAGAGCAATATTTCCTTATTCTTCTGCAGTTGATGAAGAAGGATCTTCAATAAATATATTATTCCACATCACTCATATTCCCTGAAGTAAGTAGGGACGAGAATTGTTTACGATATATAGTTATCGAATAACAATAGGTAAATTAGAGAATATCGATAACTATCAATACTTATCGATAGTTATCAATAGGTATCGATAGCACAGGGCAACATCCATTTTGATGCCAATGATTTTTCAACTATTTCTGGATAATTTTTGTGTACAAAATCCAAAATAGCCATCAGATTTTGACTATCAGATCTAGTTTTTGAGATGTACTTTTCAGTTTATTACTATTTCTATTGACTCCTACTGTCACTTAAAAAAAAACAATAAAAATACAGAGTATTTATCACAAAAAAATTTTCTTTTATAGGACCTTCTAGCATGGAGTTTATTTGGACAGTTTCTGTAAAGACTCCAACAGTAGTCGGCCATCATGTGGCTATCCCATCGCCCTTGATATCGATCTTCCATAGTTTCAATATTCTGATGGAATCTTTCTTCCTGTTCTTCACTAGAATCACCTAGATCTTCTGGAAAGCGATTTAGGTGGTTGTGGAGGTATTGAACTTTTATACTCATGTTACAACCGTGAACATTAAAGTTTGAAAGTATAGTTTCCACTAACTCTGTGTAATTCTCTGCCTGATTTCGAAGAAAAATATGTACCAATTGAACAAAAGAACATCAAGCGTTAGAGTCAATCTCGTTCATTGATGCGGTAAATTGGTGATCTTTGCTTATCAAAGATTCGTTATTTGAAAACCATCAAATATGCCGGCTTTTAGTTTTTCCGTACTAATCCCAGGAAATTTACATGTGAAGTAACCAAAACCAAGTTCATCATGATTTAAAGCATTCACAAATTGCTGCATAAGCCCCAATTTAATATACAAGGGTGGAAGTAAGATTTCTTCGCTGGCAACCAAAGGTTAGTTGCTTACGTTTTGTTTTCCTTGAATCATAACGTTTCTTAAAGGTCAATTTCTGTTAACCCACTGCAAATTCTTAGCTCTGCTGACCCAAAGACATAAAAAAATAAGAATATTTTGTATATGCACTTTGCTGACCAAGGAGGCGATCAACCATTTTTAGATCAACATAAATAGCCCATTGATGTTCTTCAAGCCTATTTTTTTTCAAGGTTAGTGCTATTATTTCATATTCTTCTTTCATGGTGGCGGAGTGCCCAATGGGAATTAAGCCATATGTGTTACCGTTACAGAATACCAGGTTACTTCCCTGAGAGAAAATGGGCAGCAAATCCTTTTCTCTTTTACGATAACACGTAATAATGGAACCTAGATAAAGTAGGTTCTTTTCCTTTAATCTAGATGCAAATAATTCGGCAGACTCATTTGTGAGGTCCGGGTCTCTTACGAGGTCGTTTAGTTCTTGTTGCGCAAACCGTTGAGGAATTGTTAAATCTGCTTTAAAGTCACTGTCGTTTTCTAATTGAGTTCGTTTAACTTCATCGGACTTTGATGTTTTCCGGCAGCGCAGAAAGACTGCTGAAGAATGGAATGGGTACTTCTTCAGAATGCGGTACAGGACTTATTGCTCAATCTAGATTAGGATATGTCCAGTTGTATCTATTGTTCCGATTAATACCGTTGATATTTACGAAACAAAAATAGCAATCATTGTGATGGTTTCGTGGTTCCCTCCAAATCATTGGTACGCCAAACTTTAGGCACTGTTTCTTTCCCATGGTCCATTGTCACAAATGTTCAACATATGTTTTACATACGAAACGTGGAGCCCAAGATTTATGGTGGTCTCCCAAATGAACGCCAAACTATGCAAGACAAGCCTTTTTCACAAAGTCAGAAATAGGTTTTCTACTTTCTTTCAAAGTGTATTCGCCACATATATAACAAGTTTTGATGATTTTCACTGCTGCGTCTGCTTGCGGATGCCATGTTTAGTGTTTTAATACTAAAGAACGCCAAAGATCTACACAAAATAATGGCCAACTTTACTCACAAAAGCTCAATAACATATTGAGCCGGGTAAAACAAAGGGAGGTAGGCCTAGGATTAACAAGTGGAGATTAAGCAGGTATAAGAAGGTCGGTCGAATCATGGGCAATTCTAGGTATATATGTGTAACTGGATTTTAATTTAAGGTATGAAATTTCTATTCTGACCACAAAAGATATCTTTATTTTTTTACTTATGCCCTTTATCAGAACTAAAATCAATTAGCTTGTATCTCAAAAACTAGAGCTGATAGACGAAATCTGATGACATTTTTGGAATATACATACAAAACTATGCCTGTATAGTCATCGATATATGATAGTTATCGATTTATCAGTCACAATAAAATTTTCGATTACCGGCGTCTATCGGCAATCTTTATTAAGTTATGATTTAAATTCCCTAAACGCAGGTGAAGTTCCGTTTTAAAGTTTTCTTGGGGACCGCTTATGGTTTTCCGGCTTCATTTGCCGCACTAATCTATATATTAGTGTGTATAAGTAATAAGTATTTAGTTATTTTATCGAATGAATATTACGGACTATGGATTCTATGTTTAGCCTTTAAAAAATAAACAGTGAAACACGACAAATTATGTTAATTTTTCATCGACTTTCACCAATTTGGATACATTTTTTAGGAAGTATTTAGTATGGTGCCGGGGTGGACCCATAGCAAGCATATTGAAAAAAATTACGGAATAGCGCCTATAGATTACTTTTCTGCGAGATAGTTTTCTGTGATAATTTTAGAATGCTTTAACATGTTACCTTAAAATTTGTTGTTCGAGGTATAATGAACCAAAAAAGTAATTTGGCTTACACAGTTTGTTTTGAATGGTCTCAACACTGTCAATATATAATGTTTAAAAAAAAATCATACTATTCATTCAACAACTAACCCCTTGAAAATATCGAAAAACTACATACACACTTGCGTATTTAAGTCAGTAAAAAACGTCGAAAAAATTTATATTTTTCGAAAAATTTTCGATCACAATACTACCCCATATAATAACGAATGTTGTTATACGAGGAAAGAAACCTGCAACGAACTGATCACTTTAAAATGTCTCCTGCCTCACTATACCCGCACCGATAGGATATTTTGTAACTACGTGGCGAAATTCGAATTCTAACCCGGTCTGGCGTCTTGCCAATACCTTTTTGAA
Source organism: Kuschelorhynchus macadamiae (assembly GCA_030620095.1). Lineage (NCBI taxonomy): Eukaryota > Metazoa > Arthropoda > Insecta > Coleoptera > Curculionidae > Kuschelorhynchus > Kuschelorhynchus macadamiae. The sequence goes on from JAUTXW010005231.1 coordinate 696,139, forward strand.
TAAACTGTTTTTTTTTCTGCATACATAATAGCTATAAACAAATGAAAAATACCCATAACTGAACAATATATATATATATATATATATATATATATATATATATATATATATATATATCGATAACTATAAGCATATCGATAGGTAAAAATATAATATCGCCCATCCCTAGTTGTAACTGTACCAAAGTAATTTAAAAATTATTTAGGGAGAGTTTCAACCCGTTGACACTGGCAGGATGATACGTAAACTATTGAAAATTTAATTAATTATTTAATTTAATTATTATATAGTATATACATATAAAGATACGTAACGCCAATATCAACACTGTTACGAACACTTTCTATTCTGTCTATCTGTATTCTCTGTTTATAAATATCAGTCATGGAGTTTGCTGCTTCAACTACTCCAATTAGGGTAATGTAGGAGTACTTGTGTGAAGCGAATATCGGCATTGCCATACACAGGAAATAACCAACTTTCTTAAATAGATCTCCTGCATTCGTAAAAGCATTGCGCCCCAAATTGAGGATACCTCCCTAAAAATATGCAAATTTTTTCCTGCCAATCTTAAAAATACCCAAGAAATCGGTTTTGAAGACCTAAAATTAAACAAAATTTATTTAAATATATACTCATTTATCTCTGACAGCGGCAATACCTACATTTTATCAAATGTAAGAGAGAAAAAAAACGTAAAATTGTGGCAAGAATTCAAGATGGCGAAACAAAATAGTGGCAAAATAAAATATCTAAAAAAATCAACGTACAAAAATCCTCTTATTTAAATAACTTCTATTTTGCAGATTAATTAATGTGATATAGGGATAAAGTGGTACGAATTCAACATGACGGAACAAAATGGCGATCTTCAAAAATCTGTGTAAAAACTATTTATTCAATTTATTTTAAATTATGCCCAACATAGGTGTTGCGTAGGTAGAACCTGGTAAAATATTGGTACGAATCCAATATCGTGGAACAAATTGGTACCCAATAAAAATATTTCAAAAGACAGTATATTATACGTATTACGTGTAAAGGAAATTTGCCGATCTTTTTGTATTGTGGTACATCGTAGAAACAAACAGTAAATTAAAAGATTGTATAAAATAGACTAATATGTTTGAATCTGCTTCCATTTTGTGTGAAAAAAGTAAATAACTTCGGTAATATTCGGCTTCAAAGCAAGGGTATCGGCTGGTTTTTAGGTTAATTTTCAACACATGGTAACTTTTTTAGTTTTATTCGATATAGTCGTTTCCAGAACTTGAAAAATACAGTTAAATTATAATGTGTGACGGGCAAAATCTGAAAACGGGAAAAAAATTAAAATTTTGCACTTTAGTAGTTTTTTTGTGAGACATTTAGATTCAAACAGTAAACGCAATTTTGTAGTTTTTTGCTTCCTTATAAACGTCGTTGTTTAATGTTATTTCAATAAAACTAATTTTTGGCGAACGAAAGAAAAAAAAAAAGTTAAATTTGTTTTCAAACACACTACGATAATCGTAATTTGCTTAGACATTTTAAAAGCAAAACCTTAAAAGAGGTTTTTTTCTTATCTTTCAGAATCTTCGTTTTTGTCGAAAACTTACCTAAGGGCGTTAAATTGAGCGTTTTTTTTTGACCTAAAAAATTTAAAAATACTTTCCAAACTTTGATCCCTCCTATTCTAAATAAGGTTCGGAAGACCGTAAACAGGAATGTTTTCTGAATATTTCAAATTTCTAGTTTATTTTTTTTTCGACAGTTATCTTGTTCCAACGACAAAAAAAAAGTTTTTCATTATTAGACGGAAAGCCAAAAATGATACGAAAATCTCTTTAATACCGTTCGAGAGTCCCAAGTGTACTCTAAAAATTTAACAAGTTTAAAATTTTATCTAAAACCGACTCCGAGATATAGCTACTGAAAACTAAAAAAGTTTGTTTTGCTACGATGACAAAAGCTCGATCAATTTCTGAGCATTAAAATGTGAACAATCTGGGACGAGACTGTTTAGACACTTTTGGGATTTTGTTAGGTATCTTTCTGCATATTTCATCTGATCTTCAAATAAAATGAAACACAATCTTGAATTTTTTAATCGACACTTTTCATCACTCACTACTCATCACTTGTCGACTAATCGATTTTATTATGAAATGAAAATTTTCGCCTCTTCTCTCGGCACTGTTCAACTTGTCGGGATTATGAAATGGGCCCTAGGTCTAACTTTACAGTTTTCAATTCTAACAGCTGTATTCACTAAAGAGATTTAAATTAAGACCAGATCTAACTTGGCATTTATAAAGTTTAAGACTTGGTTTAAGATGAATTTTGCAACAAAATATGGCATAGGCATAAGCAAAACACAATTGGAGAACTAAAAGTTTTAATTGCCATGACAATTAGAGCTTCTCTATCTCTTAAACATTTTTTGTAAATCCGGGGATAAATGCCACAATTACAAAACGTGAATAACACTTTTCATTTTCTTCTAGACAATTCGTTAAGCCCATTAGAGAAAATCATGCAAATTAAAGCTATCGGTCTAAGACAATAGCCCCCGTATTCACTAAAAACGTTTAAGAGTTAGACTAGGTCTAGTTGCCATGGTACTTAAAACTCTTAGTTTGCCAGTTATGTTTCGCTTATGGCACTGTCATTTTGTAATTGTGACATTTAGAAAAATTATTTGTTCAATTCTACTATCAAGTTAGACCTGCTCTACATTTAAACCTCTTTAGTGAATATAGATGTTTCACTGTAGATATTTAATGAGATATTTATTTATTTATACTATTAATAGAAATATTTTAAACAAATTTTCGATTGTGCTAAATTGTTGATAAATCACTATGAATGGAATAGATAAACATGCTAGCATTGTTGAAGCTTCACACTAGTTGGCAAATAGCCGCCCTCCCTCCATCTAGTTTTAGCAATGGTACGAATAAATAAACAATACACCCACAATTAATATAAACAATCATGGGCTGAAACTAATAACTAAAAATTTGATAGGAAGACTCTAATATACTCACTCCATTAAGGATAGGACAGCAATATTTGACAATTTCGTGAAAAATTGTGCGATCAAAGCCTGATTATACTTTGAAATGACAGTCTATCAGGCAACCTCATTAATTCGCCACATCAATAGCTCGCGTCACCATTTAATCGTAGTATTAGAGCGCACGCAAAATGACAGCGTTTCTGCTAATTTTTTTGGTAGTATTTTAAGAAAAAGGTTAAAAATTCGATTGGGATAAAAGATTCACATTTAGCAAGAGGAGATCTATTTAATATTTATTTTGAAGAACGTTTATTTCTGACACGTTTATTAAATTCCCTATAAAAAATAAATACAATGCATTAAAAAACCAGACCAACCCCATAACCTTTGTCTTTCATATTTTTTAATTATTATTTATTAAACAGAAATACTAAAGGAAATTCTGTTTATAGTGAAACATCCGATGCATAAACTAACCACGAATATAAATAATAATGGCTCGAATAATGGTTATATTTGTAAAGAAACATTATTTCTGTTTAAAAACATATTATGCTTTAAGTTTAAGTCAACCAAATGTTTGACTTCAATAAATAACTTTTTTGAAGATATAGGTTTCACTTTAGACTCGTCGTTAAGTTGGGTTAAAAACTTTACAACCGATATGCAAGCACTTTCTTGCAACATTCGTTTTTTTACAAAATATGTAGGTTCTGATTGGCAGATCTCCTTAATTAAAGCTAAAAATAATTTAAAAAATTTGTTTCAAATATACGCTGAGATTTCGTATAGAACTAAGAAAATACCCCATATACTAAATACATAAAGCAATTTTAAAACTCTGTGAAAATGCCTCGTCGTAAGGCAAAATATCTTTTACATTCTATCACGAATTCTTTTAAACCGACGTATTCAATATTTTACAAAAGTATTAAGGTACTTGAAACTACCACTTTATACAATAGCACCGCAATCATTTAGGGTATTTCAAGTACTCCCCAAGGACGTATATTGACCCAAGGAATGAAAAAATCCTGCGAAGTATGAAAGAGTATCCTTTTATAGGGAAATGATAAAAACGCTAACGAGACCGGATGGTAGAAAGATAAAGAAATAAATACTATTATTAGATAAATTGGTTGTTGAGATGCTTGAAATTGTTTTCGAATGATCATATATATATATATATATATATATATATATATATATATATATATATATATATATATATATATATATATATATATATATATATATATATATATATATATATATATATATATATATATATATATATATATATATATATATATATATATATATAATATATATATATATATATATATATATATATATAATATTTATATGTATATATATATATATAATATATATATATATATATATATATATATATATATATATATATATGTATATATATATGCAAATATTATATATATATATATATATATATATATATATATATATATATATATATATATATATATATATATATATATATATATATATATATATATATATATATATATATATATATATATATATATATATATATATATATATATATATATATATATATATATATATATATATATATATATATATATATATATATATATATATATATATATATATATATATATATATATATATATATATATATATATATATATATATATAGTAATCGGGAACGTCAGGGAAAACTTAAGTTGGTGATTTTACATGAAAAAATAGTGGTTAGTTAATACAGGGTGCAAGTGAAAATTTTATTTTCCATTTTTCGTCATATTAACATATCAAACTGATATTTGTATACAAAAGATTAGTGAACTGTAAAATCCTGAGGTAAAAACTCGCTAGAGCGCCGCTAGAAGCCACTATACCGGAAATTGAAAATTTATTTAGCACAGATCTTTTTTTTTAGCTAATATTGCAAACACGGAGGCGCCTTTTTGAAGGGAGTAGAGATATCAAAAGTAATGAACTGTTCTTGAAAAGTCGATAAACTCCACCATTTAGCCGCATATGAGCCTCAAAATGTTCAACGAAATTTCTAAATGTCATAAAGAAAACAAGATGCCTTGCTTCAAATACTGCGAAATCTTAAAAAAATGTATAAGATGGTAACACATTTTGAAAATGAACAGAAAGAAGGTATAAACTTTAGAATCACAATGGTGTTAAGAGCTTACTCACCTTATAATAAATTATGAAAATGTTCGCCATTAACTTCTGTGCATTTTCTTTTCAGCTATTAAAAAATCTCTTTGAACCCGATGAAAAACACCGGATGTGTTGCTAGTACGTTCACAGCCATTTATTATCCAAATTCTTAAATTGTCTTTAAATGGCTGCATAGAAAAAATCCAGCGATCGGGAAATATCTCGTTCAGATATTCACGGACGTTAAGGCTATACTGTGGTACTACTCTGCCTTGCAAGAGCCACATCTTTATTTTTGTTCGAAGAGGGAATATCTTCTAATAAGCGAGGAAGATAATTTTGAAAAAAAAATTAAATACATATTTCCATTTAACATCCCATTAAAAAAATGCGGTCCTACGAGACAATCGCCTATAATGCCGGTCCAAATATTTAACAGAACATTTAAAGACGGAGTCTTCCTTCTGCATTTCCATTTGTCCATCCATACATAGCAAAAGTGCACGTCCCGATATTCTACATTAGAATACTGATCGATATCGCAACATCTAAAGCAAGGCCACTTGATTTTCTATGCCATTTTAAAATTTGGTTTTATTTGATAAAAACTTTGAGGCTGATTTATGGCTAAACGGAGAAATTTATTGACTCTAAAGAAGAGTATATTACTTTTTTATATATTTTAGGGAGTTCAAAATGGCGACTTCGTTTTTGCAATATCTGCTAAAATGAAAATGTTCTGGGCTCAATATGTTCTAAATTTCATTTCCTTCATCTCCTAATGTATAAGTAAAGCCCTTATTGTTAATTCTAGGGCAAATCTCGTCTTTAGCAGTAATGGACGTGTCTGTTACAGACAAGTAGAGTGATCGAAATATAACAAATAAAAAATGACGATGCTTAATGACTGTACGACTCAATCTAATTATAAAGACGGACGCAATCATAAATTGGCATGCCTCCTTTTCTTGTCTGTCCGGTAAAAAACATCCGTTCTTTAATAAGATTGTAACTTATTATTTGCACCGAACAACAAGGTTGTCGTCTTTCTTCTAAATCATTTATTTTGCCAGTTTATCATTTCTCCATATATTTTTAAAATATATTTAAAAGTCATCATTCATTACGAGTTTGTAATACCGAAAATGTTAAATAAAAATATTTCATTTTAAAAAACCTAAAAAATACGGCCGCAGCTATTTAGAAGGCATTATGCATTATTTGTGTAGAACTATTTTAATAATACTACAGAACGTCATGGCTGTGAATTGTAACTGATACATGTCTGCATGTAAATGCAATAATCAATAGAAATTACTTAACCATTAATTTTATACAAAAGCTTTGAAATGAGTGTATAACATAGTTAATGTTCGTCGGAAGCCAAATAATTTAAAATTGATTGCGTAATTAAAATAATTATATCTTCAATCTTATTTTCAGATAGCTCTAATAGTATGTAATAAGTTTAGTAAGAGCACATAAGCAACACTTATTATAATTAAAACTTAAAAGATCGGTACATTCCCTTTTACCCAGAACTTCCCTCGTAAAAAATCCACTACGTACAGATAAAACAGTTTATATATATTCATATAATTATTTGACAATAACTTATACATAACAAATACTCTGGAATTATGTACAAAAGAAGTTATGGGTCAAAATTTATTAATTTTTAAAATTTATTTTTATACTATTATTATAATTTTTATTAATTTTTAAGAACCTTATTTAGTTGGTCGATCAAGCATAAATTATGTCATTTATTATTTTCCTCAAAAGCGCAAAATCAATTTTACCATATACTTAAACATTTTATTAGGACGACATTTTGGTCTGTCATATATGCACTAAAACTTTGTTTCACAGTTAATTTTTGTTTTAAATTCCTTTATACGAGAAAATTAAAAATAAGCTTCAATACAGTTTGTAATTACACTGCGTAAAAATAGGTTTGTTGATTTGCAACACGTATGACACGGCCAGTGCCCGGTAATGGTTCATAAGTTGACTTCTGTTCAATTTGAGAAGCCTGCTAGATTCAGAACGACTAAAGGAACCGAGATAAAGACCCTAAACTGTCTAGGACTGATCTGTTCCTGTCATTCTTCACGAAATCAATTTGAAAAACCTGCTAGTCTCGTAGCTGCTAAAAGAGCCTGACATGAATACCATAGAAGACTGTCTGAAACCTGCTTATTCGTGCCATTTAACATCAAATTGTTCTACAGTGCAATTTCTAATCCTTTCCAGTTCCAAGAACAGATTGCCCAGTTAAAATAATGTTACTACCTTTCCGAACCCCAGTGCTCTAATGCCCAGGCAAGGTCAAACGCATAGTTTTGATATGTGACCATCTAATACTAAAAAAAAAATTGATATGCGATACATTTAAAAATATGAGACATAAACCCTATTCAAAAATGATAATTATCTCTTGAGTAATAAAAATTACAATGCCTAAAAAATACGTCAATTGTTTATAGTATAGTAATCATTACTAGTTTATTACTGAATCAAAGCCGAGGTCATCAGTGCTATTAACAGGTTTAATGTCGATGTAAAGTAGCATAACGCATGGCGTATGTACCTAGACATTTCCTCTATTGTGAGGGAGGTGGGGGGGTTAAACTAAACTAATCTAGGAGCGGGAAGTCAATGAAACATTTCAACATATAAAAAAAGGTCCTCAGTGTCAATGTTCTACATAAGTGGATGTTCTGAATTTTGAAACGCATGTGGATAACCGAAAAAAAAATTCCTTCATTTTAGTTATAAGTAAAACTTGGAGTGTTACCCACCAATCCCGAAAAAAAGGTCCTTACTTTATATTACTTCTATTATTTTAGCTTCAAGAAAACCCAAACTCCCCCTCCCTTTAATACGCCGCTAACATAACATGCTATGAACCAAGAAAATTATAGAAAAAACGAAACCTTCTGTTCAAAACCGCAAATATTACTATGTTCCATTATGCCTAGATAGAAGTCACCTGCTTTTTTAGAAATTAAAGTATTTAAAATGTGATTAAGTGTTCGTCAGCGTTTGTTTTTTCTTTATTACATGTAAAGTTTTTAGTTACATAAATGTGCAACCATGTATCTTTTTTGCCTCTTAGTGACGTGTAAGTATATCGTTTAATCCAACCTTTTTCCATGCCGGCTTTTTTAGTCTTTTCCACCATCTTTAAAATTGAAGAGTTTCATTACTCGACGCACTTTTTTTGCATTTTGTAGGTAGCATTGACGATGACTAGTCGAAAGCGCTTCGCTATGATAATTGACTTGGAGATTATACACGTTATAGAGAGATTTTCTTGTTTCATTAACTAACAAAAAAAAAACAAAAGACTATCAATTTTACAAGATATCGCCAGACGATGTATGTTTTAAATAAAACAGCCCATATATTATACATCCCTCAGATGGGTCTAAACGAGATATGGCAGGTTAAAATTTTATCAAGTTAAATTGATCGCAATGTACACCGATGACTACGTTCAAACCAACTGCAAAAAAGTAATTTTAGACATACCTTGAGCAACATCTCCAGACTAGGGGGGGTTTCAGGCTTGCGGTGATCCGTGAATAATTTAATAATCTATAACCCTATATAACTGAGCGGTTTTGCGATATTAACTTAATTTTAGAATATATGCATCTTTCAACCATTGTGTTGTTTTTTATAACTAAAAATATAATAACAATTATTTCTTTAGTTTAGTCTACTAATTTCTGATTGAAGTAAAAATTATGTTAAACGGGGAGAACTTTTTGTAAAACCACTATTAGGTACTTTAATCGAAGCTATATTTTGCCCAATCGTAACAAATTACCAATATAAATTGCGTCTCTTTCAGAATTAGGTCGGTTATTTCTAGACAAAAATTGTTGTATACCTCTTAGCAAAATACCACAGCCTTATCAAAATTGTAATCCTGGGTAATATAAAGGCAAACATATAAATAACAATGCATCAATAAAATTCTCTTGATAAAATAATAACTGTTCGACATACATTCTAAAATACCCACGAAGTGGTCATTATGATCATTATGTGCCCAACAGGTCTAAGTGTCAAAGATGTTATTTATTTCTCCCGCACGGCCCACAAGTCACGGATTCAGAATATTTAACATCAATTAGAAGTGGTTACCGAGAGTTTCATATTACTTGCGCAAAATATCCATTATAGAGTTGTGTTAGGATAACGTAACAAACTAAGTATAAACATTTACTAGGTCGATGAAAATTTTTTAACGAGATAATTTCCCATTTAAAAACCACCAAATTTGCTTCCTCATATGGTTGGTCAACAATAACTCACCAATATTAATATATTTGATTTCATATTACACCAAAGTCATGACAAGAACACTACGATCCTGGTCTGGAACATGTCCTGCAATGCAGGCGCAAAGATCCGTTTTAGTAAAAGGATTATCGCGATTTAGCTCTTTTTATTGTTCATCAGGCCACTATAGATTAGCGAGCCCCCTGTAAATCAGAGGCACCAAATGTAATCACAGAAACAACTATTCCGCTGGCTACCACGACCGGCATCGAATTACACTGTTGTTGACTTTCGCGAGAGCAATAATGTTAATATATTTTATTTCACCAACGTCACAATAAAGACACTATGATCCTCGTCTGGAACATGCTTGCAATGCCGCAGGCGCAATAATCCGTTTTAGTCAAAACGACATTCCCGATTTTACTCTTTTTAGAGCTAATAACTCATCAAGTTTGTTGTTTTTTTAATAATAATAGCAAATAGTTAATTATCAACGCCAAACTCTTTGATCACCCTGTAATATGACATTAACCATTCGAAAAAGAATCTGATGATGACAAGGATCATAGAAACCTTTAACACCGTGCAAAGAAAACTAAAAAGATATTTGTATGTCATGTAAACAGTTTAAAGGGTGGTTAATAAATGATTAAGGCATTACATGGTGTAACGTAGGTATGCTAAAAATCTAAATGTATGTCTGGCAAAACTGATCAAACTTGAAAATAATGCACCCATCTAAGGAAATGAAAAAAAGAAGGTTAAACAAACGATTAATAAATTAATATTAGATATCAGGATCTTAGTTCCAAATGAATAAAACAGTTTACTTAAGGGTACGAAATCTATCCAATGTAAAATAAATTACCCCCCTAAATCAGCGGTTCTCAAGTTTTGTACTTCGAGCTTTTTTTTTATAATAATTCTGCGCCCCCTGCACAAAATCACGCCAACACAAGAAAAAATCAAAAAGGTCCTCACTTCTGTACTTCGATGAGAACAAGCCTAGTATGCGCCTGTATAGAGGAGATACCCTACCGGAAAAATTCTGACGACTAAAAAAAATATATATATTATATTATTTTATACATTATTCGGCCAGTCGACGACGGACTGCATTTCTATATATCTATCTATCTATAACTTCCTTTAAAGATAAGCATAATTTTTTAATTATATTTCTAACATGCAGACGCTTCTGTCAACATATTGTTGCGCGTGTGCTAATTAAATTGCGACACGAATAGTTGATATGATTAATTTTTCTGATTGATCTGATGGATTGTCTATTCGAAAAACAATTCGTCCTTGTATTTTTATCAAAAAAAAAGACGTTTCTAGTTATTGAGTTTTTTTCTGAATCTCGTTACAGTTCCCATTTATTTTTTAACAACACTGGAGTCATCATTTTTATAGTTTTTACTTGATGTTTTATTTGGGAATTAAACTGAATTAAAATTTAATTCCCATGCAATCAAAATTTCCATTTCCAATATAACAAATTTGTTTGAAAGCTAACAGTAAAGGAATATCAAGTTAAGAAACGATTTGTATATCACCCGATATGATGTGTGGATATTTGTTTTGGTTTTCCACATGCGAATATGCTTTTAATTTCAAATTGAATAAACAGTAATCACGATAATTTATAAAAGAACTTTTATTTACCTCACAGAAATTATGACATAAAATATATTTAATATTACTTCAAAGACCTTACAGATTTTATTAGCATCTATTCAAATATTTACTTACTTCAATATTAATGTATAACGCCACCTCAAAAAATACCATTAATTGTTCCCCACTTACCTGCAACAAAAGAAATTACAGGTTATAAAATTATTTAGGTACATACCAAAACATTATTACATAAGATAGTTACACAAAACGCTTTTCATCTACCTCAAACATATTTTAATTATAATATTTAAATATAGTTGCTCGTAAGCATTTAGTTCCTTGGTTAAGTATTTGAGCAGCATACTTAACTAGAATAATAATATGTAGACTTCTCTATGAATCTTTGTTTAATTAATAAATATATATTTAAATACTTTAAGTGCTTAAACGCTAGTTTCCTCGTCAAAAGTTTCATGTTTTTTTTATTTTTAACTTTTCAGTTAGTTAGTTAGCTCTGGAATATTTATTAGGTGATATGTACTCTGTTTTTTTAAGTGGCTCATGCATCTAGTAGAGGCCATCCCTCGGCCTAATGTTCACTCTATTATGCTTTTGTGTAGTTCAAATTTATCAATTGTCTATCCTATGCAATCCTTTAATGAGTAAACAGTTCGTGTATAAAACAAAAATAACAGCTCCATACTCTTCACCTTTTTTTTTCAAATTTTCTATAAAGAGTAAAATCTGTTATGATTTTAAAATGTAAATTGATTTACTGTTTTCATGTATTTTACTATTGTGTTTTCTAAAACTCTCTTGTTGGTATTAATCAGCATTATCGGCGTTCTGATATCAAATGAAAGCCCAACCTCCTGGATGTAAACTCCAGTATGATTTATTAAAAATAAGTATGTATAATGAGACCGTCCGATCTAAGAAATAATAAATAACTAACGAAAAATACAAATAAAAATTATGATCTTCGTTATGTAATGGGCTTAACGACAACCTAACCTTAAAAGAAATGTAATACCAAAACTCTTTTGACATGCATGAGTAACGTTTTTGTATTTAGCCACGGCAATCTGATTTCTCATTGAATCCGTTAACATAAAAACTCGGCTGCCCAAATTCAATTAATAAAATAATAATTGTAGGTGTTCTATAACGGTCAAAGAATCCGATAAAAAACACATTAGGTCTGGTTTATATGTCATATTTTCCCGTAAAATATTAGTGTTGAAACATACTGGGCTTTTGTTTTTTTACATTAAATAAACCAATAATAGGTTTTAAAAATCGTGCGGTACAGTAATTCAATTTCGTGGAAATTAATTGCTTAATTTGACTTATACAGTTAGTAATAAAAAAGTGGGATCAAAATGCTTGCTTTATTTCAAAAATTAAAAAGTACGAGCTTTCTTTTCTATTATTGAAAACGATCGATACTGCGTAATCACAGTCCTAATAATTCAAGCAAAATTTCCCAAAAGATTAGTGCAGAAAATTAGGGAAATCAATTTTTGTTCTCGAAAAAACAGCTTTTTTTGTTTCAGAATATTTCTGTATTGTAAGTTTTTATGAAAAAAAACTTTTGCGAAAAACTGTATATTTAAATTTTCTCTATAAAAATTTTTTATAAAATATTTCATGGAAATAGAAATAATACTTTTTTTAGGAAATAAAAAAAAGATGTTTGGCCCATCACCTAACGTACCGATATACTGAAAAGCTCGCGGAGCTTTTATTTGAATCTCATGCAATATCACCCATGAAATTTCTCGGTGAAAAAGTTTTGACGGAGATAATAAAAGTTTCACGTTTTGCTTATTTGAAAAACAATGACATCCAAGTTTGGCAGCGTTACAAAACGAATGGTTTAAGCCCATAAGAGAGTTTATTTAAAGATTGTCATTTTAACATAAACCGCCCCATTATATAAAAATATCTCAGGCGTAATTTTAAATTTCGACGACGCAATGTTCGTTAATTTGTTTTTCGTCTGCTGACTTGCAAATCAAAATTGTACAGAAAAATTTGTGAAATTTACGTCATTCAGTGGAATAAATAAATGAAGAAATATAATAAACATTTTTTTGCTTCTTTGACAATTTTTAAATAGAATTACCTTTATTTTCAACATATATAATGGAAACATGTTTTTCATAAAGATATTGTTTTTTTTTTATTTTAATATAAGGCCAAAGTAGTCGCAAGACTAGAGTAGCAGAATTAGAACTTAAAAAGCTCGCATCAAAAAATTTTGCAAAATGATCTTTGTTAAAAGGCATAATAGATGCAACGCCCATGGAAGAAGTGTGATCAATATGTGCATCAATTATGCTATGTTCACTATTTAAGTACCACTTACAAAATACCTACTTAGAAGTTAAAAAAAAACAACATTAATAAAACAATAAAAGTAATCTGTGAACATAATGTAAAACAAAAAGTTATCGTTAATTATTTAGAATGTTTTGAGTAGTCAACACCATGCTGTTATATGTGATAATTTCTGATTATTTCTTTTATAAGTACTTATATATGTTGCATAATATTAAGCATTGGTGTGAATGTTAATATTAACATATGTGGTTAATACATTATAAATATATCTTTACTATGCATAAAACCTTTGGTTTTAGAAAAATAATGAATGCAGATGTATTTTTTATAAAATTTCTTTTGCCTTTCATTATTAAAATAACTAATACATAAGCCCTGCATATTTCAATATTTAAACATATCAACATTACTGAAAACTTTATTATACAGCTTTACAATGACAACATAAGTAATATATTTCCATATACTCTAGGTACTAATTACTTGTCTATATGTAACGAAATTAAGAAAACATGTAACTATTATTATGGATTAAAAACTGATAGCTTATCGTATTTCTGTTTGCTAAGTTAATTATATTTATGTTGAAACACTTTTCGAAAAATCATTCTTTGCATTATTCCATCATCGGTAATCCTTACTTATATCTGTGGATCTGCAACAAAGAAAAATATTTCAATTAATTTTAGAATTTAGATACAATTATCAATACATCTAATTAAAGTAAGAGTAAAATATAGCAATATTTTTATATCAAATTAAATTAGTAAGATTTTTACCCCGTATACAGAAATAATATATAAGATAGAAATTGTACTTTAACTTTCTAAGGTTACAGATGTTATAACAATATTAGTATGCGCCCAATGAATTATTTAGTTGAACTGCTGTTCCTGTTCTTTTAGTTTTAAATATATCTGTATTCTTCGAGGTGAAAAGGTGTATAAACACTGTAGTAATACTTGCTGTGTATTCAAGATCCTCTAACGATTTGTGGTATATTCTATCATAAACTTCAACAAGCAACAAGTAAGTGTTTTATAGTTTCTAAAAAAACGGTAATCCTTTACTTACACTTACTATCGTCGATTTTGATGACTTTTAATACACCAATAAAAAAATGTGACTTCTGATTCATTATCAGCGGCCGAAAATCCACAAATGAACGAAGAATCATCAAAATCGGCCATGACAAGTGTAAGTAAATTATTAGCCAACCTTTTTATATTATATTATGTATAAAGTTAACATGAAGTAAAGATCTGAAAATAACTATTATGTTTTAAAAAAGCAATATTTACCTTTGTAGTAAGAAAACACATTCAGTGTTGTTCATCCGGGCAGTCTCTCCTTTTTAGGGAAACTTCTGTATAATATTTGGGCTTCAATCCTAGATAATCATATTTGTTGGAATAGTTGGAGTTGCAGTAGAAATAAAATATTTTTGAGAAAAAAAAATAGAACCGACTTCGAAATCGCTAAAAAATAAAAAATAATATTTTATTTATTCCTTAAATATAGACATTTCGAAGTCGACGCCCAAAGCAGCCTTACCCAGCCGTTATAAAATATAGTTGATGGATTGCATTACATCTAAACCAAATATATAGCTAGCCTTATATCTTCTAAAACTGATGTCCGAATAACTTGCTCTCAGGGCCCCAGCAAAATGAGCCCAAAGTAAAATGGCAATATTGACTTCTTATAGGATATTTATAAATGTCCAAACAGACCAATAACGAATTCGCATTTCGAGACATGCGCAGAAATATTTTGGGGCCTTGCAACTGTCGGGTAGGTTAGTGCATGAAGATTTTATTGACGGCCGTGTTATAGAAGATACACCTAGATAAACTCAATGTAAACTATAAAACAACTCCCACCTTAGCAGCCACCAAATTTACTCGGTTGTTCGATTTCAAATTAGTGACATGATCCTCTCTGAATAACATATTAAAATCTGTATTAGTAAGTTAGTAAGTTTAAGGTTACTAGTGAGTATAGGTAATACGTTTATGTGTATTTTTTTATATATATATATATTATTAAAGATTAGTCATTATGTGGGCGCCGACTTCAAAATGTCTATTTTTAAGGAATAAATAAAATATTATTTTTTACTTTTTAGGGATTTTTTTTGAAGTCGGTTCTATTTTTTTTTTAATATTTCATTTCTCACTTTTTAGTAATTTTTTTACAAGTTCCATTATTAAAAATATTATAATTTGCAGTATATGTATATCTAATTGTATATAACATACTACAAAAAGTGACGAATAGAGAAGTAAACGACACTATCAAAATTAGATTTTATAATAAATACTTAAGAAAAATACTTAATACTTCAGAGATATTTTAGTTTTCATTAGTTATTATGATAATGATAATAATATATATGTAAACCTAATTAAACTCGTACTCACCAAATACTAACAGCAAAAGAGATATCTTTTAGCAAATGGGGTTGTATGTCTATAACACACCTCAATGCTCTAGTTTGAAAAGGGTATTTAAAAAATATATAAATTTAATTATAAAACACGCTGTCTTTGTCGCCCATATACCTGTATTTTTTTTATATTATTATTACAAAAAACGGGTGAACGGATTTCAAATTAAAATACATGGGTCCATCAGAGAAACGTTCTCTGCAATTTGACGTTTGACTCATCAAAATTGGCCAAGCCGTTTAGACAATAAAGCGCGAACAAAAGCAAATGAAGTGGTCGGTCAATTTTGTATCAAAACTGCACGTCACATCACTATTAAGTGGTAAAATAATACATGCTACATGGCTCACTTATCAACAAGTGCTTATTTTTCTTCTAAAGAAAGACGAAAAACTGGTTTATTTACTGAATCCAATATTACAGACCTAAACCAATGAACAAAGAGAAATTACTGTGTCATTCATGTTTTTTTGGCCTAGGTATATGTTAAAATCTCACGGACCCTTAATTTCATGAATTTTCAAATAATCCAAAACTTCAATTTGGAATATCTTCGACGCAATTTTTCCATCAATATTTTTTCCTGGTGACAATAACCAATAAAAAAATGTACCATTTAGATATCCGATATCTGCTAAAAAAATTATAGAATTTATCATGCAAGGGAAATTAATGTTTGATGATAATCGTATTGAAAGAAGTAAATTTCACTCCTTTTGTGTGCCAAAAAAAAAACAATCGAAAATTGCGTGGACAATATTACATCGACGAAACTATGGCAGTTGCGTCGATGTAATATTTCCCATAAAGCACCCATCAGTTTTTAATTAAAAAAATGTTTTACCTTAACGTCTGCCTGGAGCTAATTAGGGGAGGAATTCTATTAGTTGAGAGAGAGATAAATGTCTGCCTTAATTAGCTCCAACTCTCTGGCAAACTAATCGGATTTCCGCCCTAATTAGCTCTATCTCTCTCGCACCGCGTTGGAGTCAATGAAGCGTCCAAAGCCATTAACCTATTATGTCTATAGGTTTCACGTACAATTCAATCTCCAAATTCATTACCTAGATCGACTACAGTTTTATAATAAGTAGGCTTGTCAACAGATTTTTTCGGGACAATTGTGTAAAATTAAAGTAAAAAATCGGTAAATTTCCTTTACCCAGAACTTCCCTCGTTATGAATATTTCTTTTATTAGGAATAGGGAAGTGTGACCCAATTTAGTTTCGCACATAGTTATTTGGTAACAGATATACGTATACTTTTCAAACATTTTAATTGGGCGCCATTTTGTTCCACCATATTGGATATGTACCAATATTTGATCAGTTTCTACCAATGCGGACTTGATTTTCGGGCATAATTTAAAATAAATTGAATAAGCAGTTTTTACACTTGCGTTTTTTAAGACCACCATTTTGATCATATCACATTTAATTTTTGTGAAAAATATGAGTCAGTCAGATAAGAAAAAATGTTTACGATAATTTTTAAAACCAACTAACCAAATACACCATTTTGAATTCGTACCACAATTTTCCTAGTATCTGTATATCGCACTTAATGTTAATATTGGATGGATTCGTACCAAAATATGACCAGTTAATTTCTATGTAACACTTGATTTTCGTGGAAAATTTGAAGAAATTTGGATAATTCGTTTTTTTAATGATAACTTTTTTTTACATTTCACCAGGTCGATTTTATTCCGCTTCATTGGATATTTGCCAAAATGTTACCGGGTCATCCCCATAAGACTTTTAATTTTAACGCAAAATTATGACACATGACAGACAGACCGTTGGAATTGAGAAAACATATTTTTGGGCATCTAGAAACGGTAAAATTTGAAGCTATGTAAAACCTTAGAGGGGAATTTTTTCATGATCACAATATTTTGTTTGGCCGCCATTTCGTTCAGCCATCTTTAATTCGTATCACAATTTTATAAGTTCACCTTTATATCACACTTAATTCTTGCACAAAATTTAAAATCAGTCTAGTAGGTAAGTAGTTTCATCATAATGATTTTTGAAATATTTTATTAACCCGCCATCTTGTTTCGGTATCTTGGATCCGTACCAAAATTTTACCAGATAATTTCTACCTAATACTTGATTTTGTGTAAAATTTTAAATAAATTGGACGAATAGTTTTTTGATAATATTTTTTTTCAAATTCACTAGGCCGCGATTTTGTTTTGCCCTCTTGGATTCACATCAAAATTTCACCAGTTTATTCCTACGTAAAAGTAGTTCTTTAGTAACAATTTTTTTTAAATGTAACCATTTCATCCCCTTATGATCTTTAAAGTGAAGATCTGTAAAAACTTGGAAGGGAGATTTTTCACGATTACAATAATTTCTTTTTACGAGGGAAGTAAAAAATAAAATCCCCGTATTTTTGATACAATCAAGTTTTCAGGTTACAAGGCGTAATTTGGGAACTTTTGACTTTTACAGGCTGATTCAGAAATAAGTGGTTCTTTGACTAAATTTAAGTATAAAAGATAAAATATAATTTTGCACGAAAATGTATATATTTCAAAATAAAAGTTGGCAGAATTTTATTTTTTTTAGTTTTTAAATTTATATTATATTATTAAAATTGTAACATATATTATTTCTAATATTATCTATAAAACAGTGTCATTGACATTTAGAATAATATACATGGTAATCATTTTTGGGGTCATGACATTAACCCAACTTAATAGCTACATCAAATGTCCCGCTCCATTTAAAAACGTTTTTGTGTACTTTTTCGATGTTTGGTACCATTTGGAAGCTATTTAATAAAATATCAATTCGTCCATTGTAAACAGGAGGGAAAAAAGCCGAATATTTAGAATTTTAGACTATATTCATATTTAGAGGTTTTTGTATTGAAATAATAAATAAAAAATAAAACAATGCCACATATCAAATAAGTGCAGTAGGCAAAAAATTTCCTAATAGAATGGAGAATTTAACGAAGCTACCAAGTAAGCTCAGTGCCGTTACAGAAGAAAGTTTGAGGTATAAAAGGAATCGTGACCCCAAAAAAAATCATCCTGTCAATTTTCCCAAATTCCAATGATACTGTTTTATAAATCCGACCAAAAGTCATATATGTATCAATTTTCATTAATTTATTTTTAAAAATGTAGAAAATGAATAAAAAATCTAAAAAATATTAAAATTTGGCACCCTGTATATTGAAAAATACGCGCTTTTGAACAAAAGTATATATTTTATTCTTAAATGTTGTGCTTAATCACCCTGTACAACAGATTTCGAAAGAACGCATATATTCAATAATTTTTAGTTATTTACTATCTATATCCAAATTAACAATACATTTATTTAAAGAGACAAAATTAGTTACAAGAGCAAAGAACAAAACCAAAAGAACACATCATTTATTATGCAACCTTAAAATATTACAAAATATATCGATAATAATTCGAACTGACTGACCGAGTAATGTAAGAAACAAGAAAGATAATCTTAAGATTTAACAACATTTTCAACGAGTGAGTTAATTTCAAGAAAAAAGTCGACATTTGCATTGAGTTCGCGATGACCTGACGACATAAATTTGTCACTATAGCAGTTGCACTTGTTTCAAAGAAGAAGAAAATGGACTAATGCGAACAAGCAAACCAACAAAAAATCGATCGATCGTGGATGTGGCAATCCGGTCTAAACGACCCATAAATGTTATCGGATGAATCCTAGTTGGCCTTGCGGATTGTACTAGATCAACCAGGGTAGGACTATCTGAGAATTCTAAGAATTGTTTATAATATTATTCTGTATAAATAAACACGACTTTTACTTAGGCTGGAATTTATATTATCTTTTCAGATAATATAAATTCGACGCTGTATTTGTGAACGAAAACCGTTTTTTTTTAAGATATTACTATAAAATATTTTTCGAATAATTCTACATGTGATTCATACAATGGCGTATTAGTGCAACGCAAAAATATTTAAATTGAAAAATTGACAGATATAATCTATAAATTCTTCGATTTAAATATTACTTGCGTTGATATATTTATTCTGTCAATCCTTCGATTTAAATATCTTTTGCGTGGCACTACTACGCCGCCACAGTTTCACCTGTTAACAATTATCCTAAATAATTTATTGACAGTAAACCGTGTTTGTATTTTCTAAAAGTAGCAGGAACAAAATCTCCATGCGTCATCTATTTAGGTCACTCTAATAAGCAATATGTGTCATTATATTTTTAACCTGTATATGTAGTAAAGCCGAGTTACATCAATGAAAGGTAATAGTTTGAATACACAATCCGTCCAACGTAAAATAAATTAACCAACCAACTTTTTATTGTATTGCGTATCGTTAAGATCCATTGCTGTTGGCTTCGCACAAAGCTAAGAGTTGCCAATCCGTGACGTACTGCATCTGATCGGTTAGATTCGTTTATATATAAGCATCATTTTTGTATTATATTTCTAAACAAGTAGACGCTTCTCTCAACACCAAACCACATATTGTTACCAGTGGCGGCTGCTCTATTAGGTCATATGGTCAATGACCCCCCCAATAAATATATCTAAACAGAAACAAATCAATAAAATAATAAATAATTTATATTTTTTAAAATTTCTTTTAAATTTGGAACTTCCTTCTATTATTCTAAGCGTTTAAACTGATCTCCAGAGGTTTCGTTTCGCATCGTCCTCGTCGTTCTAAACGGAGGCGAGTTTTTCCCGAGTATTCCCGATCGAATTCGCATAGGGGGGCATAGGTAGTATACAGCTTACGTTGGCAAATTTTGGGTCAACGGCCGCGCCGAGGGACTTAAATATTTTTGGCAGTTGATGCGTTTAATGTGGGTCGTCTGATAGGTTGTAGTTACTATTGCGTATTTTTATAGATTTTATTTTATTTTGAAAACTTTAAATTTTGTTTGTTGATTTTGTGGTTTAAATTATGTGAAACAAATTAATGTTTTAAAGAATGGTAGCCACAGTCGTTCTGAATCTTAAGAGTTCAAAAGCCGCCAGTGAGCTGAACTTCGAGAAACGTCTCGAATTTAAGGCTAGTTGTCGAACTTTTCCGGAACTTAAAATTTGGCGGACAAGTAAAGACAAAAACAAACATGTAAATCGTTATTTTCATACAAATATGTACAATTTATGTGACTGGATATGCGGTTGCCAAGTGATATGAGCATTTCATTGTTTCGTGTCTTTGATTTTTTTAGAGGACTCTTTGCAGTGTAAAATATTATAATTAAGAGATGATATATATATATATATATATATATATATATATATATATATATATATATATATATATATATATATATATATATATATATATATATATATATATATATATATATATATATATATATATATATATATATATATATATATATATATATATATATATATATATATATATATATATATATATATAATATAGTGTTTAGATTTCTTGGGTATAGGTTTATGTTTTATAATGAAACTTGCTATTTCCTTGACGCTTCGCCCGTCTTAGTAGGCTTTTTAAAAAGGTCATATTTATTATTTAAGTTTTTTTTCCATTTTGAAATTACATGTTAAACCTAAAATAATTTTGAAATTTTACAAATTGTTAACATTGATATAAAACTTACATTTAAAATATTGTATATCTTAGAATAAAAAGGAACAATACATTTTAAAATTTAAACGAAAATGGGACAAAAACAGGAACAGAAATTGGTACATACCTGGAAAAATGTTTATTGTTTACTTCTCGGTTGCTAATCTGCTTGCCAACTAATTTGTTTAAAAATTAACACTTGAGGAATATATTTTTTCCCTTATTTTTAAAGACTTAGTCAAGGTAGAATTAGTAATTCGAGATAACGATTTAAATCTATTGTAAATTAATAAATATAGGTGATGGAGAAACTATTTATATTTTGTTATAAAGCATGTATTAAATTATGACAAATTCGGCTTAGATTTTTTACGTCTTGTCACATTGTCTTGTATATATAATATTGACTCCCCTGAGAAATTGACCACAATCCGCCACTGATTGGTACGAGTGTTCTAATTAAACTGCGACACGAGCAATTAAGGTGGTTAATTTATTTGTATCTGACGGACTGTCTATTCGAAGTATAATACATGCCAACAGCCATTTTGGTGCCAATGATTCTGGGTAATTTTTGGGTGCAGAATCCAAAATAGCCATCAGGTTTTAGTTTTTGAGACTATATTTTTCGTTTTATTTTTTACCTTATGTACTTTTTAAGTTGTTACTATTTCTATTAGATCCGGTAGTAACTGCCAGCTTAAAAAAAAACAACAAGAATACAGAGTTAAGTATTTATTTCAAAAAGTAGTTATACATACATCCGTTACTTAACACCTAAAAATGTTTTTTTATACGACGTTCTAGCATGGAGTTTACTTGCGACAGTCTCACTGAAGACTCCAACAGCAGTAGGTCATAATGTGGCTACTATCCCATCGACCTTCACATCAATTTTCTATAGTTTTAATATCCTGTAGTATCCTTCTTCCTGATCTTTACTACAGTCCCCTAGATCTTCTGGAAAGTGATCTAGGTGGTTATGGTGACTCTATGTAATTTTCTGCCTGATTTCCAGGAAAATGTTGTACTACTTGAACAAATGAACCTCAAGCGTTAGATTCCATCTCTTTCATTGGGAATAAATTGAAAATCTTTGATAAGCTGCCTTATTTGAGAACCACCAAATACGCCGGCTTTTAGTTTTTCCGTACTAATCCCAGGAAATGTGCGTGTCAAGTAATGAAAACATCATCTCGATTGAAAACTTTCACAAATTCACAAGCCCCAATTTAATAAGCAAGGGAGTAAGTAAGATATTTTCTCTCGCAACCAAAGTTTTGTTTTGCTTTAATCGTGAGATTTCTGAAAGTCCAATTTCTGTTAACCCAGTGCTGATTCTTAGCTCTGCTGTCCCAAAGACATATAAAAAGGCATCCACTTTGCTGTCCAAGAAGAAAGTGAACCATTTTTAGATCAACACAAATTGATGTTCTTTATAAGTATAAAGTATAAACACAAATTGATGTTCCTTATACTTATAAAGAACTGCAATTTGTGTTGATCTAAAAATGGTTCACTTTCTTCTTTGACAGCAAAGTGGATGCCTTTTTATATGTCTTTGTTGTCAACTGTCAATAAAAATGCGCCGTTACAAAATACCACGTTATTTCCCTGAGAGAAAAAGGGCAGCAAATTCGTTTCTCTTTTACAATAATATGTAATATTGGACATGGATAAAGTAGATTTTTTCATTTAATCTGGATGCAAGTAATTCCGCACCCCTCTTTGAAAGATTCAGGTCTCTTATGAGAACGTTTAGTTATTGCTGATTAAAACGTTAAGGAATTGTTAAATCTTGTTCAAACTCACTTTCGTTTAATATAATCGAGCGTTGATGTTTCTATATCATCTTTCGGCAGCGCAGAAAGACTGCTGAAGATTGAAATGGATATTTCTTACAGAATGCGGTACAGGTCTTATTGCTAGATCTAGATTAGGATGTCAATTTGTGTATATAGTGTATATATCCACTTAATACCTTTAATATTTACGAGACAAAACCAGCAGTCATTGTGATGACATATGAAGGCCCAAGATTTATTCTAGTCTCCCAAATGAACACCAAACTATGTCAGATAAGCCTTTGTCACAACGTCAGAAATGGCTTTTCTACTTTCTTTTAAAGTGTATTCGCCACATACATCTGTTTTTAAATGCTGAAAAACATACTGAGCCTGGTAAGACAAAGGTAGACAGAAGGTAATATGGGTCTAGGATTAACAGGTAGGGATTAAGCAGCTAAGAAGGTTGGTCGAATCATTGGTAATTCCTTACCTAATTGAGTTTTAATTTTAGGTATGAAATTTCCATTTTGACCTCAAAAGATATTTTTATTTCTTTACTTATGCCTTTTATCAGAACTAGAATCAATTAGCCTGTATCTCAAAACCTAGAGCTGAGAGACGAAATCTGACGGCATTTTTGGAATCAGGACTTTAAATTTAAACAAGTACTTTATTTTCCGGCACCAAAATTTTTTTTTTCAATTTGTTGGCCTGTGTAATCGGTCTTTGGCTAGGATTTATAATTTAGCGTATTTAGCCTACAAGATAATACGGTCTTACACTTAAATAGATTTCTATAAATCCTTGATGTAGCTGACTAATGACAGTATACAGATTGAACATTATTTTCGATGCTAAATTATAAAGAATGTCTTAATAAAGCATTTTATTTAATATAATTTTGAAACCCAAAAAAATTGCAAAATATATTTTAGCCTATACAGTAGTAGGATATTAAACTTCTCAAAAATTAGAATGTTAAACGTAGCATCAGTTGACAGTTTTTATCCAGAGGCATCTAACTAATAAATTCGATTTACTCTTTGAGTTCATTTCTTATTAGTAAATATAAAATTATTGAGTAAGAAATTTGGCCTGGCCTCTAAACAGCACTTTTATTTAACATAACTTGTTAAAAGAAAAATATTAAATTGCGTGAAAATATAGAGCTCCGAAAAATACCTTTGCATTGCAATAGGGAACAAGCGAAATTAAAAATTCTGAATTAACAAACTCATCTCGATCATTTAAACACAATTGAAAACCAGAGCTTTGGTTCTGTTTTGCACACTGGAATTATGACAGTCTTCTACCATATTTTGTTAACAATGACTTTAATCGGAAGGTTTTTAACTTTGTTAGTGTTTTAATGTTGTTAGAATCTCACTTTGTATGGATTTCGCCCAAAATAGATAATAAAAGGATATACAAGAAAGTTTTGCACTACTTTAGAAAGGTTAGCACCATGTTCATCAATAAAATTTTCAATTAGGCCATAATAGAAATATGACGGCTGATACTAAACATGCTCAACAACTAGCACAATTATACAGTCGAAACAAATTGCCCCTCAGACGCAACTTAAGATATATTTTTTATTCACTTATGGGTAAGATTCGTAGTTTATGGTAAATTGTAAATTTTCATTTTTTAATATTCAGATATATTATACAAATTTGCTTTTCGGCTAATTTGTTTTTCGACCAATTTGTTTTATTGCTAATTCCTTTTTCGGCTAATTTATTTTTGACCAATTGTCTTCGGCAATTGACTTAGCCTCTCATAGTCATAGTATTATTATTTGTAATTGGACCGCCATCGACAAAATCTGCAATCAAGATGCTCCCCTAGCGGGTTATTTAAGAAAGAAAAAAATTAATACCGCCCAGCATTGTAGAATTATTACGCGAAACCAATGCTTTAACGGTCAGTGAAAAATACGCAGAAATTTAGACAAGACTTTGTGTTGACATACTGGTCAAACAAGTGGCTACTATAATAAGGAACACCCTATATGGAGAAACTGCGTCTTTATAATAACTTTTTCCATTTTCTAACATGTATTCTTTTGTTACGCCGCTGAGGCTTGTTAGTTTTTCACCTGTTCTGCTGCTTTTAGCCAAATTGGATAAGGTAGTTTAGTGTTATGGTCAATTTAAAAGAAGTGTGCACAAAATTAAGGAAATCTGTGACTAATGAGCCACCTGGAGAACTCGTTAAAAGACATGTTGCTGAATATATATTTGTAGTGCACTACGCTAATTTTAAACAACTCGGGCTAGAGTAAACAAAGGTTTGTGTTGAATATTTTAATAATTTAAGTACCACCTGATACAACTAATTCATGAAAAATTTATAATGATAAAATCAATATTGCTGTGAATTTCACAGGCTTCAGAGTAAACAACAGTTAAGCTGTTATTAGCGTGAAAGCGTGGGCTCTTGTCGCAATTTTCTATCAATAAGGGCCGACTGCATATTCTGCAGTTAATTTTCAGGTTACTATTACCTTATACCGCTTTCTCATTGGTCAAGTTGTCGTTAACCTATACCTCAACTTAACCTGTACGTGCTGGGCTTTGAAATCAATTAAAATTGAATAACAGCATTTTTCGTACGGCCAATTAAATACCGTTTTCAGATTGAGTCTCCTTATAGCATGAGCACGTTTAGAAGATTAGAAAATTAACCTTAAAGGTAAACAATATAAACTGATGTCGTCAAAACCAATAACTCAAGCAAAACCAAGAAACAATTAACAATCGCCTACGAGGAATAGACCGACCGTACACATATAACCTGCGAGAGTGGGGGGAAACAGAAAAAACAGAAGCTTCGCAGTAACCTGTAACATACAATTCAGAGTTTAGAAAAAATAGTATCAACATAATATTTACTAAAAAAATTCTCCTGTTTTAAAGAAAACAATTACATAAATCTTACAAGACATACATGGTTAAAAAGGTGCTTTATTATTCTTTATAGTTTCCATAAAAGTGTTGTCCTGATAATTAACAACATAAGAATAAACTTCTTGATGTAGATAACCTTAAAACCTTGAAAGCTAGTCTGAAAAGTCAAGGAACTAGGAATGCCTTAGACTATAATTCAATTAACGAAATTAACCAACCAACATTATAACAGAAATACGTCTCACTGCGTAAAATTATACTTACAGTTTTGAATATTAATCATTGTGTGAATTTCGTCATTACACAATTAATATAGATTTACTTATTTTTCATTTTGACCATTTTTTGTATTGATGGAAAATGTTGCTGCGGCACTAGGACATCTAGAAATAGATTGTAATACAAAAATTACAGAAAACCATTTGTGGTATGTAACTAACAGCTCCGAATTTGCTATGAAGATCCTAAGATACTCACAAGGCAAGGACCTGCGTGGCAATATCGAGGATGACTTGCAACTGGAATTCTGACTAGACACTGTCAGCTAAGGAAACATCTTCACAATATGAACCTAAATGATACGTTTCTTTAAAGAGGTTGCGTATAAGATGAGATCGTTATTTAATATATGTGCCTACTGTCTCATCAATTTGACAATTTATTCGAGGAGAGCTCTGGCCGATCATTATCATCTTAAAGAAAGTCATCTAAGTTACATCATTACTTATTTTGTAAGTATCGGCTGGACGGTTTTATATATTTTTAATATTTTTTTATAATAACCAGTTGTTATACCTAATTGAAAATTTAAATAATGCTTGTTTCCAGAAAAGCATCACTGACCACAGAGAGTAAAACTAATAAAACTGTAAGACAGATGAAATAGAATATTTTTGTATTGAGAATCGAGAAGCAATATTAAGCTGGGCTTTTCGCACATCTATTGCAAATTCTATCGGGAATAAACCACTTTAAGCGTCAATTTTAGAATAAAAAGTAGGAATGGGCTTTTTATCGATATATTGATAGGTGAGCGACATATCGAATAACAATAGGTAAATAAAAAATATCGATAGTTATCGATAAGTGCTAATAGGTGAGCAATAATGGCGTTACGTATCCAATAATATTGATAGGTAACTGATAATATCGATAGGTAGCCGAGAACATAAATTATGGTTCACTTATTTACAAGTAAATTATGCAACATATGATAGAAGTGGGGACTTTTTTGCTCTTCAATAATTTTGTCTCAAATATATCGATAGATATCAATGAACTATCCATAGGTAAGAATACTTCCCGATAGATCGATAACTATCAACATACCGATAAATAATATATATATATATATATATATATATATATATATATATATATATATATATATCGCCCATCCTTCGTACGATGTCTGATGTATCGAGATCCGGCAAAATGTTTAAAATTTCAGTTGCTCTAAAAACCTACAAAAAACACGTTTAATTATTTGTTGTGTTACATTTAAGTCATCCTTACTAAACATTCAAAAAAGCTTTCAACTATTTTTAGATATTTTGATTTAATTTGGAAATATTAAACATATAAATATTTTAAAAATTTGATTTTTTTGTAATTAATAACTGTGAACAAGTTTTTTAGTACAGTCTACCTGGAATTTACAAGGTGTCCAGAACTTAAGTTAAGATTAGTTGACTGATGTAACGATTTTTTGCTCCCATATGGGTCCAACTAACTAAATTTCTCAACATCCTGTACTTTTTATACGGACTGTGGATGCTACAAACCATAGAAAAAAAGGACTAATCGACACTATTAAAACAATTTGATTAAAAGGGACGCATAAAATGATACAGGTAATACGTACAAGAAATCAACATTTTTCAAAAAATATAATAACACATTTCGAAAAAAAAAATCAAAATTTCCAAAATGGTTATATTTAATTTAAGTAAGAATTTTTCAAGTAGCAAAAAAAAATAAAAATTGTTTTGTAATTGTCAGGGCAACTAAAAACCCTACTACACTTACAATAGACTACTCTAAGTAAGATTTGCTTTTCAAAATTTTTGCAACGGATATGAGAAAATCACATTTTAAAATCTCTTTATGTTGCGACAATACTTTGAAAAATTAACAAAAACTTTTCACATCCACTTCATTTATTTAACATAAATTGACAGACAATGATTTTTGTATGACACGGTTAACGTTAAATTGTTAACCGATGTGTTTACGAACATATTAAAGACAACATTACTTGCTGAAATATGAATTTTCACAGAATTAAAAGCAAATAAGTTAGCTAAATAGTGCATGCCGAAAAGTAATACAAAAACATTTTGAATTTCTCAGAATATAACTATTATAATTTCTCAGAAATATATCCGTCTTTTATGGAATAAAGCAGAGATTTACTACGTTTAACGGTCAGCAATTAACATAACTCACACTGTTTAGTATAAACGAACATAAAGAATTTCATATATTACTATTTTGTACACATTCCATAAAAAAACCTACCCGTTCTTGCGTTTTATTTCCCAACGTTAATCTTAAAGAATTATATGTCATCATTGTTATTATTTAACGACCGTGTCCAGTGGCCACCCATACAAGATGCCGACTCCTTAAGCACGTGTTAACAACTACCACAAGCAACCCAAAACAGGGTTTTATTTACGGCCTACGAAAGCTGTTAATAAAATAATGACTATCCAATGGTCGAGTAATGTGGTCAGTGTCGTAGGTTGTTTCGAGGTGATTTAATTATTCACTTAGGAAAATTTTAAAAATGTTACGTCAAGATTAATATCTGTCTAACTTAATTTAGAACAGTGGTTTCAATATAGGTGGTTTTTTAATGTAACAACAATCACCTATATATTTAAGACACATTTTGTTTACGCTTTCGCCAGTAGCAGCAGCTTGATGAATTTGGAATTTTTTTTAAATTAAAGCTCTCTATATACCCACAAACTACCGACATCAATTTTTATTATTAATTATTATTATAATTTTCCTACATAGAAAAACAAAGATTAAATAAATTATTTAAACAAGCAGAGTTGCCGCTGAAAAAGAATATCAAGTACGTGAACATTTTAAGACAAAAAATGTATGTATACATAGGTTCTAAAAGACTTTTTTATGAAGATACAGAGCATTAAACATTTTTTTTGTTTTCTTTTTCTGTATATTTATATTTACATCGAATTATTAGATCGAAATGAAACTTGGTGTAGTAAGGATATGGACAGAAATAAATTTTTCATGATACATTCTTCCTTAATATTACCGACAAAAAAGGTACTTCTAGTTTAAGTCGATAAATCCAAACATGTTGGAGATATTTTAATTTTAAATAAGTTACTGCCTAATACCATGACCAGTATTGAATTACACTGTTGATACCTGGCTTTTGATGGAAAAATAATGTTAATATATTTTTGTTTTACGTTACACCAACATCATGCATCAACAAGGATGCTATGATCCCTGTCTGGAACATGCCCTACAAGCGCAATGATGTATTTCCGTTAATGGTGTGATGTTGGTGTAACGTAAAACAAAAATATATGAAAATTATTTCCCCCAACGAATGTCAGAAATCAACAGTGTAATTCAACGCATGTAGTGGTATTATTTTTTAAAACACCCTGTATATTTATTTTCTTTAGAACCCTTTGTTCATTTGATCTCTTGATAGTTTATTTGTTCTATAGTTTAGTTGTTTTCGCGGAACTTCAAAATGATTTTTGAAAACTCTCTTTGTGATTATTTGGTCTTATAAATTAATAATAGTTTTAAATTGGTTGTCATTTTCGCTAATAGTAGTAGCATAAACTATAAATAACTAAAATCAAAATGCGATATCTTAGTGAAGTAGAAGTTGGTCCTACTGTTGCTTTAATTCAAAATGGTACTGGAATCCGTCAAGTAGCAATAATATTGGCCCATCGGTCATCCAGCGTTTGTTGACTCGGTACAGGTCGAAACGTATCGAACAAGGTTGCAAGACGAAAACCAAGCAAATCCAGGATCTAGTCATTTCATCCTTGCGTAATCGGATCGCAACAAACAAAAAATCTTTAAATTGCCCTCAGAATGATTCACATACTTGAGATTTCTAACCAGTAAGAAATCGATTAAGAGAAGCGAACCTGAATCCTGGAAAAGCTGTGCAAAATCCCGCTTTAGCACGAAACCACAAAATACAACGTTTAAATTTTGTTGATGCACATTTAAGTGGCACCTTCGACACTGGAAACTAGTACTCTTTACAGACGAATCAACTTGCGTTAGTCCCATCTCGAACGATAATCAATGTCAAGCATCGCCACTGACGGCTGGTACTTAGATGGGTACTACCCGAGGAAAACCGTGCTCCGTCTAGAGATGGTCTGCTAACAATAGATAGTAGTTGTAGCGGTTCGATAACGCACCACTACTACATTGTCCAGAAAGAAACCATAAAGTGCAATTGCATGTTTTGGTATTTGGAGAACTCCGACGCGGAGTCATGGCACAGTCAAGGCAATCACGGCTTATTGTAACGGTGCATTATTCTTCATTAAAATGTGCTACCCTAGTACAAGAAGTTGGATATTGGCTCAATAATAGTCTGAAGCTCAGCATTAAAGGAATAATCGATCAAAAAAACTCTTAACGCTCAACGCTATATCTATAATGTGGTAGCAGAACATGTAGTGTCTATTGCCTATGGGCGTGAGCCCAAATTTTACCTTTATATAAGACAAAGCCCGAGGTTATACTGCAATAATTACCAGCAACTTCCTACAATATTCGAAACATTAATTGGCCGGCGATGAGTCGACATCCTAACACCATCGAAAAAGTGTGGGATCTGTTAGATACCCCTCAACCTCAACCAAACCTTAACACTTTAAATTCTTCAGCAGCTTAAAGAAACTTTATTTGAAAAATGGGAAAGCATGCCGCAAAAACTGTGTTTATGTATGTATACAAAGCACGCCAAAGCGGTTTCTTGAAGTTATTCAAGCTCGTGGAGGAAACACTAAATACTGAACTTCTAATACACAATAATAATAGAACGTTGTACATATGAAATGCTTGCATCGCTATTTTCTTTGTTGTAGTTTCTTAAAATGTTTACAGTTTATCCTATGAATAAATGAATAATTTAATATTGTATGTTTTTCTTAAGAAGCAATGTGTATTATTCATAAGTTGAATACTTTACCTCTATATCATTACCACTTGTACACATGTATGGTTCTAAGAAGTGTTCCTCTAATTTTTTTGAGCAGTGTATCCTTTAATTTAGTCTTTTGCCTTTCTAAATATTCCCAATTTTTCTTTTCTTTGAATATGTTATGATTTATATATTTACTATAACTTCTGATATAGACTTTGCCTCTAATTGATTCTTACATATCTAACATAACAACATTTATTAGACTAATGCGAAACATTTTATACATACCGTCCCATTGGTGCAAGAGAAAAATCATAGAAGTAACACTGAACTATCTCAAATCAAATATTTCACACTTTTAGATACCAACTAGGTTCACACGAAATTTTTAGCCGTTCTAAACATACAAAAAATTACACCACCAGTTTAGTCATGGACATTTTGATAAAACGTCTACATAGTTTTATCATCGGTTTTATCCACATTATTTTGAGTTCTGTAGCTCCAGTAAGTCACATCCCCATTATACGCAGAGAAAGTAAATCTATAAATATTTGTAAATTTAAGATAGTACATCTGAATTTACGGAATATGAGAAAATACTTTATATATACATATATATATATATATATATATATATATATATATATATATATATATATATATATATATATATATATATATATATATATATATATATAAAATAACAATTTGTTGTCAGCAACATCTTTGCATTCCTGACACTATCTGCTCGTTATACCACATATTTTAAATTTTAAGTAATATATATATATATATATATATATATATATATATATATATATATATATATATATATATGTATATATACATATAAATATTATATAATTATATATATTATTCAAACATTGAAAATAATAAGTTACAAAAATTATTCTTAGATTGGTTAATCTTAAATTAATACGTCAAATTAGGAACACGTATAAAAAACCTTTATATACAGTGTCTGTTTAACTGAGCACAGGCTATATTTAACAAATACTTGGCAATAAATATCAATGAGCTTAAACTGATAATTATCTATAGTTGTATGCGAGTGACGTGTAACAGACCTAACTGTTGATCTTTGAGTTAATAGTCGCCATCCGTAAAAATACACCTGTAACATTCTGTTTGCATGTGTCCGTAAAATGACATGAGACTAAACAATTGTTTTTTTTTCTGTTTGTGTGAAGACAATTTATAAAACTAGGTCGCCACCGGTACTGGGCAAAATCACAGTTGAACACGATTTTCTGGCTTAAATATTACGTCTTGAAAAGAAGCTATGTATTATGTAATTTGTTCCATTTTATAAACAGCAGACTTCTTGTATTGCATGTTTTTTATGTTAAAAAGACAAATCTCCACTCTGCTGCACATCCCTACAAGTGCCTATTGAATACAGATGTTAACTAAAATTGCAGTTTTCCTATATCTCGGATTAACTCTAAAACATCTGAAAGCAGAAAAGTGCTCAATGAAAGACGAAAACATTTTCAATAGAATGGTTGTTTAGTCTATAGTAGAAACAAAGAGGTCAGAAGAATTTTTCGTAGTCAAATACAAGATTCAAGCGTTTAAGGTGGTTGAAAATGGTAAAATCCAAAACATCAAAACACCTTTTTTCTATTTGGATTAATTTTAAGGAATGTATCAAAGATTTTAGTTGATGCTTTATTTAAGTAAAGAACTGGCTGTTTAAAGCACCATAAATGAATCCTCAGCGCCAAGTTGGAGAAGCAACAACGTAGTGGTGTCGGGAGTCAACTAATATTCAGTCTAATACCATTTACAACACAACATGTAAATTGGTTTTTCCAATAAATATATATATATATATATATATATATATATATATATATATATATATATATATATATATATATATATATATATATATATATATATATATATATATATATATATATATATATAGATATAATATATATATATATATATATATATATATATATATATATATATATATACGTCGCAGTTATACATATTGTTTTTGACCTAGTTCAAAGTAAAACTTGTAAATCTCGACGATATTATATTTAAGAAAATAGGTCCAGTTTAAAAATATGCACAATTTTAAATAATAAATGCAAACGAAAAAGCCGCAGTACCGGAATACATGCATATAGCAATAGCGCTACGTTTGAAAACCGACAATTTAAGCGATTTTCATAAAATTTATGAGCATAACTTCACTGAAAATTGTCGAACAGGCGTTAGAGATAGGATCTCGACAGCTTTTTATTTTTGCTTTTTCGCGGGCTAACGGTTTTCGGCCGTAAGTTGTATCTTTAGACATACGTCATAACAGTAATGTATATGTATAGGTAAGTACATGAAAAATTGTTATAGTCACGAACAACAGATAGATGAAATTTCGAGTCATTAAACGACGTTGGGGGAAATGAAAGAAAGGTAGGATATATACGATTCAAAAAATTCATAATTTTTAAACGCAAAATGATAATCAGGTCATTTATAGAAGTTATAATACTATAGGCGTGAAAATTCTGCGAACAAAGGTTAACAGATTCATCACTAGAAGTAGAATAAAAAATAGGAATTCTAAGTAGATTTTATCGATAGATTCACAATGCCGTGAACATCTTTACATTTAGGTCGAATTTGGAAATGAAACCAGAAAAAATGGCCTTGCCCACAATAAAGTTACTTGGTCAAAAGATCAGCTGAACAATGTCTCGTGCCCTGAAAGGTGAAGCCACCTACGTAGAGTTTGTCCTCGTTTGGTAAAGATAATTGGTATCCGCAAAAGGCCTTAAGAAGTATATATTTGTGGACTATTTGTTAACATAAATATAATGCGACAATTTAATGTTTTTTACACAGGCCGTATTTTATTTAATACGTATACGGCGCTATTATACAATTATCTTGCTTGAATTGCCTTCTTAGAAAATATTATGTAGGCTGATATTCAAATATTATAAATAAACCCACCCATTTGTCACGACAAATGTCGCCCCATTTTTTAAAAAATAGTTTAAGTTAAAAAAAATTTACTAATTGGTATTATTGTTATTATTATATCAGTTTAAAATGAAAATGTTCTTAACAAAATAAAGTTTTCCCTACTTAATTTACAAATAATCAGGGCTCTTGGGAATACACTGTGTCAAATTGGAATTAATATTCGACGTTTCGACTTCTATTGCGCAATCATCTTCAGGGATATTTACTTCACGAAGTCCGAACATTGACTACTGAGAGAATAATGAAAGACCATTGATTGAGTTTAAAGCGCGGGAACACAATGGAAATTACATCATTCGTTTCCATCCATTTACGTCAAACTTTATTTTTCTTTGTGTATTTTTCGTTAGATACTTTTTTGAAATATAGATTATGAACGGTTATATTTAGTTTCAACTTCAAAACTGTCACCCATTTTTATACCACAAATGTGTACTTCCTTTTTAAGTTTCGTTTTTGTAGGTTAGATTTTACGTTAAACGTTTACCGAAGATCCATTGTGTTCCAAGCGTAACTGTGAGACATTGTCAACTACCTTTGGCGCCACGTGCATAATTTTCTTCAGCCAAAGAATTTGTTTTGGTTATATCTGCTTTTAAGCCATATTCAAAAAACTCATATATTTATTTATGCAGTCGGTTTTGACTTGATCTCGTTTAATAATGGGCAATTATCTATATATATATATATATATATATATATATATATATATATATATATATATTTAAAACTCAAGGCATATTTTTTTTGGTTTCATCAGTAGCTTCCCTTTACCATTTTGTATATCTTTTTTTTTTAATTAAAGTTCTCACCCACCCACGTGTTATCACTACTTTCTATTTATATATCATATTTTTTACATAAAAAAAAAGTTAAATATATTATTTAAGACCCTGGTGAAAAACCCGCAGTGTTGCCTAAAGGCAATATTACGTAAAGTGAAATTTTTGAAAAAAAAGTCCTAAATTAGGTTTAGTACTGAATTTTTTATTTTTTTAATTGCTTCCATATTTCAGAATATCATAAAAATTAATATCACTCGTTGTTTGGATTTAGCCTCCCTGGTTTTTATTGATTACTTCTTTTAAGATGTCCAAAAAGGAACTTAAACAAAGACCATTGCATTGTATAAATATTCAGTCTTGAAAGTTTTTGTAATATATTACTATCTAATTTTATATTAAATATCTAGTGAATTTTTTGAAATAACGATTTCATTATAATTCTGCAGTATTTGTATGAGATAGGTATTTCAAACTAAACTTAGGCAGAAATATTGGTTATAAAAGATTATCAGTATAGAACCAACTAGTAACAAATTCACTAGATAGAGCTTTGTTTATCAATTAATATCCGAGCAAAAATAAGAACATTTATTTCGAAATGAAAATTAACAAGAACTTAAAATTCCCGTCAAATTCATCCTCTCTTCAACGGAGAGTTAATCGATTAGTGAAAAACATGCTTTCGTTATAGATGTAACACCTTTTAACGGTATCGCTAAATACATAATACATCGTTTACACGGTTGTTAGGAAATCGTTAGCAAAAAAATCACTTTGCAGGTGCAGGTACGCCGACTTTCAAATAAATTAAAGCGCGCCGCGTGAAAATCTAGTAGCCGTGGAATTCGATGACTTTGCAAAATTTGTCATTAAATGCATGGTGGTCGCGAAATAGCTTTAAAGATTTCTGATATAAGATGACGACGGACGGCTCGAACATTCTTATTCAAGGAAAAAATATTTATTGGCTCTTCGATATATTGACAATGACATGAAATCAATAGAATTACCAGAGTTGCCCCTACAAAGGAAGATTGTACAACTCCCCGCGACTAAGCAAAAGGATATCAGAGTTAATTTAAAATTCGATTTTACTGCTCAGTGGAGGATTTATATTGACGCTAGTGACTCTTAAGCGTCGGGCCCCGCTATTTGGAGGCTTCGGGTAATGTCCATTTGATAATTAAAAATAAAACAGCAATTGCTAAAGCCCGCTACTCATTCGAGTCGTCCATTTATATGAACGAACGAATGGGCGAATCAACGAACTGACGAATATTTCATCCACACTATTCATCACTCTTTATTTCATGCCTTTCAATGTTTGAAACTACACAAAAAACAAAAGTTTAGTTTCGGACGAATGGTTTGCCGAGATCAAAGCTTACTTGATTTTTCGCTCACCGAATCGAAAGGATGAACCGGACCCTATGTGGACGAATGAACGAATGGACGAATCGATGAACAGTGGGTAGCAGCTTCAAGTCTCGGTCTCACTAAGATGTTTTTATTAAACGGTTACACGTGTTTCACCGAATCGGACGTTTGAAATTGAAAAACACATCACACATAGATTAAACTAAACAAATAACACAGTACACATTAGGTACATGGCTTGATGGATACAAAAGACATGTAATGTGTACTCTGTTGCTTGTTTATTGTAATCGGTGCGACATGTTTTTCAATTTCAAAGGTCTGATAACGCGCGATCGGTGGAACACATCTAACCGTTTAATAAAAACATCTGACTTAAACAGAGACTAATGTTTCATTTAAAAAAAAGTCTCTAAAGAAAAATGGATGACTTACTAAAATTAAGTAGTTTGCCAATGACATTTAAAATGGAATAGCCGCCATATAAGTCTACCAAACACATTTTTTTTATTTAAATTTAGCAAAATGAATATATATTTTTACTTAACCATTTTGGTTTAAATTTGGTAAAAACTTTTTGAAGTTATCGCGAACCAAAATTTTGTGTCACAAATAAATATAAGGAATTTTTAAAATGTTACGTTTCCGGAATAGCAAAAATTAACAAATTTTACAATAACGGTAAACCTGTGCTTAGAATGCTGTGTTTTTTTCAACATCTAATCGATGGTATGTCTTAAAACAGCATTCAAAGCTTCTGTATTCCTTAAAAGAAACATTAGTATGGCACACATTATGAAGCTCTGAGCAATTCGAAGTGGTTACACAATAATATAGCATTAGTTCATATATCAAAAAATATAAAGGAAAAAAATTATGAAACATTTTGAAAACTCTGAAATGTAGACTTATTAATAATTTTGGAAAAAAATGGAAAGATTTAAAAAAGTTGGGTATAAATTACAAAGACCTGGTATAGACATCACGGAAGTATACAATATGCTCTCTTGATAGGCTGTATATTTAAAAGATATAAGGAAAAAATTCCAGGAGTTATTGAGTTTGGATATTGAGAAAGGATACAAAAAAATCACAAAAAGGAAAACCAGAAATAGATATCCGCAAAGATAAATTTAGAATTGATGTTTGAAACTGTTTATTGGAATCCTTAATAAATAAATAAAATAGGCGGCGCTCTGCCTACAAAGAAACAGAAACAAAGTTTAAATTTTAATGCTTCTTGGTGATTACGAAAATAACCAGAAGACTAAAAAAGCATCTCAAAATTAATAGCTTATTAGTAAGAAGATCTAAAACACCTTGAAAAAAATGTTTTACAAATAGTTCACAACGTTTTAAATATTTTATATTATCGTGTTGCGTACGGCTTTGTAAACTTTTTTTAATGGTTTAAAGTATGGATCATAAAACGCTTCAGATTAGTTTTTTTTTCTTAAATAATAAATAAATCAATAATTATATTATTGTGAGCTACGCTGAAATTCTGCACTTTTTTATATTAAATCCAGCATCAAAACTATTTATTTACTGTTCATAAATTTTAAAAGTTTGTATTTATTTTATTTTATAGGTATAGCTTTTTTTATACTGGCTCTCTAGGTTGATAACTGTTTAGATTATTTTATTTACAGCAGTAGCATGGGCTGTTCGCCCCAGGCACCACTCAAGGAGGTGCCAC
Organism: Kuschelorhynchus macadamiae; assembly: GCA_030620095.1. NCBI lineage: Eukaryota > Metazoa > Arthropoda > Insecta > Coleoptera > Curculionidae > Kuschelorhynchus > Kuschelorhynchus macadamiae. The sequence goes on from JAUTXW010005231.1 coordinate 734,414, forward strand.
TTCTCACACTATACGATAACTATATGTTCTTAAAATTAACTGATTTTAAGGGAATGTCAAGGTATATAACTGCCCCAGGTGCCGCCCAAATTAACAACGCCACTGATTTCCAGATGTATTTTTTGCATATAAACCAAAGTAGTTATAATAAGAATCAACAAATATCATATATTTTTCTGGCTTGTTTTCTTTATTATGTTTTGCTAGCTGTTGTTCGCTGTATTCGCCACCATAGTCTTTGTCTGAGTTTAACTTAAAGCTTTAAATAACCCTTTGACATATTTAATACCAAAACTCATTGTTAACACGCTTTCAAAGGCGAGTTCCTTATTCCCTACACAATCAATTATTGTGAGTGGGTGTCAAGTAGGACTGAAACCTCGCTATATTTAGCATACGTCTGGACAAATTAATGTGATTAACGAGATATAAATATCTCAAGTTCTCGACCAGCTTAATTTCAACTCTCTAAATTCAACAACCATGGTATTAATCAACTAAAGCACTTTCAGGACATATGGGACAGATTTGATGTTTCGAATTTAAATAAAGAAGCAATTGGCCTAGAATATATTCCCACACACTAATACAAAAATTTAGCTAATATCAATCAACAATTCATTTGTATGCGGTTTCTTATTTACTAAAGACAAATAATGGCTTCCATTCCAAACTTTTAATTAAATTAAACATGGGTTAGTACAATTTATAATAAAAAACAAGTATACCTATGTATTAGTTTCCGCCAACAGAAAATATGATAAGAATTATGAAAGTATTGCTTGGAATAAGAAAATTAGAACAGATTACAGATAATTCTGTTTTTTCAAATACCTTAATAGAAGATCATTGAAAGATGATATTTAATCTAATTGAAATAAAACAAGATTCATGTAAAAATAATGCAAAGTAGGTAGGTAAGATAAGTTAAACAACCTAGTTACTAGAAGAATAAGCTGTTCTAGAAATACAGGTCTGAATATTTTTTTAAGATTAATTTATCATGCTGTTTTTTTTTTGTTATTATCGCAGAATAAAATATAGTACTGGATTATCTACATGTTCACATCCTTTATCACTTAACTTCATGATTTTTTTGTTAACTAGAAATGTCCACAAAAATTCCTATTGCGTTCCAACGTAATAGAAGAAACGTTCCGTTTCTTCTACTAGCAAACTAAAGGGTGCGGAGGGGCGTACGATATTGGCTACCACTGGTAGAGATGCCAGCTGTCAGTAATCACATTTTATTACATTTCCTACAACTTGTTTTAGAGTGTTCGGTTTTTAATATTATACTTCCGCTCTCCGGATTTCTTAGTGAATATTTGGTTTTCCACATTTTTAGTCTGTATGTTGACCATTATACACGATAAACTAATGGAATTTTGACAAATCAATACCCTGGATCATTATTCAAGAAAAAATAAATATGTCGATTGACACCATTATTATAACTTGGTTAGAAATTGGTATAGCCACCAAAATTTATTCTTTAAAATATAAGCTACAATAGAAGTAAGATTTTCTAAACAATTACGTCATTTAGCTACTCTGTGGTATCGTTACTTCTTTGTAAATTTGACTGGTGACTGGAACGTCCACTACGATCAACTACATAAATGAGGCCACAATTTTATAGTAAAAAATGGTGGTTTCTATAACAATTAAACGAAGACTTTATGCTTTACTAAATGGTTTGATTAAAAGAACCCACGACTACATAAGAACTTAAAAAATTAACTGTAGTAACATTATAAGGTAACGATCTCTTCTTCCATATATTAATTCTTGTTAAGTAAATTTAACTTTGAAGAACTCAAGGGGATTTTAAAGTAGTTCTATTTAATATTGGGCATTTTATCTATAAAAAATACGTCGCCATTTCTTATCTTTCGATCACCCTAGTGGTTAGATTTTATGAAAATATCATTTTTGCCATATACGTGACTTTTAAATAATATTAAGTTGTTTACTTGCAAAAAGCATTATTGATGGGGGCTCGTTGATATTTTCTAACTTTTCATTACTTTTGTGACATATAATAATAATCACAGTTGAAACAGAAAGAAAACTGAGCAGCTTAGAAGTCCCTTATAGGTGAATATTACTACATATTTTGGGTTCAATAAAATTCCCCAAACTAGTACCGGAACGCAATCATATCCATTCCATTAACGTAGGAGGTACATCGAAGTTTACCCTAAAATCATTCCCCATTTTGAAAACAGAATGGTGTCTAAACGATGCCTAAACAGTTCCCACCACTAGTAGTTGCAACTTTAACTATATTTAATCCCCGATACGCAGCATTGACTAAAAATTCTGGTTGGGATCTAAACAGATTTTTAAATTCTACTATCTGTTTTGGAAGTGTTTACAATTCACTATAAAGGCTTATAAAAATTGAAATATATTTTTTTCCCAGATAAATATTTACGAGGCAAAAAGTAAAATACAAATGTATTCAAATTCAGACAAAATTTATAGATTATGGATTTCCATAATAAAACCAATATAAAGGTAGAAAAAATTTATTTATTTTTAAACAAAACATATTTAAAAAACTTGTTATAAACTTTGTTACTATATATAGTTATGTATTATTTTTGGTTGATTTGTTTATAATTGCTATTATCAATAATATTATTATTATTATTATCTTACTGTGCTTTGTTATAACACAATTTTATTCAAACTAATTTATTAATTAAACTATAATTAAATATTAAACTATAAAAAAATCAAAATGTTTAAAACCTGGTTAATAGAAAAAAGCCGCGATAGCTTATTCCTGTATAAACTACCGAATATACTGATTTTTCTCAACAGTTTTATAAAAGGATGAATCCAACTGAAGCAGAATCCAGATAGAAACATGATTCCATTAATCCTAGCAGGCTCACTTCTATCAATCAAAATAATTATCAACAACATTGACTGGGAAGGTGAAGATACTAAAAAGAACATTTTTACCACTCAAAGGCGTCTACCAAAGTATCTCCTCGTCTAATGATATAAAATTCATTAATTCCCTAACACTTTTTCTTTGCATTAAACCGCTGAGCCAGAGATAATTCCTCTTCACGTAAAAAGTTGATTACATAAACATTTTTTTACCGGTAGTAATTGAAACATCTTTTTTTCCTTAGTTAATTAATATAAAGCTTCTGAGCGCAAACATTAAAACTGGATTGTTTTAGGTAAACTAATAATAACATCGGTAATAGTGTAAATAACAACAGAGAGGTCAATTAATGTTCAAGCTACTTGCTAAAGAAAAACAACATTTAACGACAGTTGCATTTTATAGATATAATTCAACTTGTTTTTACAAAAAAACTTAGGCGTCGATCAGACAGCTTTCGAGAATGGCGAAACAAAGGGTACCCAGGAATGTTATGAATATAAATGGGTTGCTTTACTGTAAACATAATATATGGAATATTGCTAAGTGTTGATTCTTTGCAGGATTACTTTCGAACTTGTACTAAAAATTATTACCTATTCCATATTCTAGCTAAACTCATATAATGGCCGAAAATATCAACAATATAATTTGTAAATTTATTTTTATATTATAGTCACTACTTTGAATTTAAAATATTCATAGTTAATTAGCAAAAAAAACAACAGAATTTAATGTAGGATGTTAATCAAGTGATGTCACTTACCGCTAGAGAAGAGTTTTCTTATAAAAGTAACAAAAACAGCTATATCACTCGGAATCCTCAAATCATTGATTTCGGAAACACAGGGCGTTAAAAACATATACCAAAATTTTTTGTTGTAAACGATTTGAATATAAAACTAAAATTTTATAGAGGTTAATAAAGTGTAAGGGGTATTTTTTCGTGTAATTATTAATTTTTCAATTTACACAGTGTCGCGGAGATATAGGCGTGCCTCTTATAAATCTCTAATCGTTATTAGATTTTGGTACAGAAAGAATATGTATCATAACTCCACACCCAAATTTTAAGCAGCCCTTATTACGAAAAACGTACTTTTTGTAAAAAAATCAAACAATTTTTTTTTCACAATTTGAACGGAGATTCTAAAGTAGGTAAGAGATTTTTGCAAATAGTTAGTGACATCAAACATTTCAAAAAAATAAATAAGGGTTATGCCAGTATCTCCACAACTGTGTAATTTAAAAAATAATAGTAAACACCTATAAAAATATATTTTAATATTTAAGCCGTTTAGAAGCAACAAAAAATACATGGAAGTATTAAAAAAATATATTTTCAACATCCTGTATCTCCAAAACCAATATGTGTGAAAGCTTCTAGAGCAGTGGGCGTTAATAGTTGACTAGCACCCCTGCATTTCTTGCTTTTACCAATCAACTACAAATATTTTAAAATCATTCTAGTGACTATTAAATACAAAACACTCTTTACAGTACACTTAATATATAACATATTGTAGAGCAAAAGAAACTCTAAGAAGAAAAGAATACGCTATTATGATAATTTTAGGAGCCAAGATTACTTCACATTATAAACGCCGTGGCGCCCATGTTGTCAGATCTGTTTATTCTCGGATGTTGCTGTAGTAAACAATAATGAACATACATTAGACATAACTAAAAAAATATTGTGTGGAAATATAAATCGCATATATTTCGTCTATAGTAATTTTATTTCTTAAAACTAGAAAAGAAAAATATAATCAAAAAATATATTATATAATAAAAATATTTCAAAAAATGTACTCACTTAGTTGAAACTCCTAACAAGAATTTATAAAAGCGAAATGTGACAACGTCGCCTACACTCATGTAAATAAATAAGCTACTTGCTAAAGAAAAAACATTCAACGACAATTAGGTGCATTTTATAGATATAATTTAACATATTTTAACAATGTCGATCGAACAGCTTTCGAGACTGGAGGAACAAAGGGTACCCAGGGATATTACAAATATTAATGGGTTGCTTTACTGAACGCATAATATATAAAATATTGTTAAGTGTTGATTTTTGTCGGCTTAATTTTAAACTTGTATTAAAAATTATTACTTATTTCATATTCTAACTGAACTCAAATAATGGCTGTGAATATCCAAAATCACAAACAGTATCAAAATTATTATTCGGTCTTTCGTTTCCATGCGAATAATTAAATAGAAATTGATGATTAGTGTGGATGAAACAATTGTCTATTCGCTGATTCGTCAATTTGTTCACTCATATGAGTTGACGAATGGAATGTATGCGGAAGAATAGACGAATAGTGAGAAGCAGGCTTAAAGGAAGTAAAATTTATATTTAGTGGCATCGAACATTTTTAAAAATTAAATAAGGGTTATGCCGATATCTCCGCAACTGTGTAATTTAGAAAATAATATAAATATTAAAAAAATATATTTTCAACATCCTGTATCTCCAAAACCAATAAGTGTGGAAGCTTCTCCAGCAGTGGGCGTTATTACTTGACTAACACCCCTGAATCAAACCCTGTTCTTATCAACTACAAATATTTTAAAATAATTTTAGTGTCTATTAAATACAAAACACTCTTTACAAAATAGTAACTATTTGACAGTCTACTAACATATAACATGCTCTAGACCCGGTCATTAATTTTGTTCAGTCAAATAAAAGGAAAGAAACTTCATCATCAAATAAGAGTAAAGAAACTCTATAAATCCACCTCTCTATAAAAGACCTCCAAAAATCAACACTATGTATGTATCAATTTGAAATGTGTATTATAATTTTACCTAGACATTCTATAGATTCAATTTTATTTATTATGTTTGGACATACCATGAAGGCCTGAACTCTCCAAGAAACCACTGCGTATCCAGTCATTTTTATAGAAAGATGTTTTATACGAGGCTTGCATAGACCATAAAACAGAAAAAACACGTGTTTTTTTAATATACATTCTTCTTCATTCTCGTATACTCTACGGGTTTAGTATGCACGAATGAACCCAAAAATTTTATTAAACTCTTTCACAATTAATCACACTTACAGCATATAAAATAGGATCCTATAAAACAATTTACTGTCTCTTTCCCATTAAATACCTTTACGTACTGCCTAGCAATGCCAAGTACACGCATATTAGGGGTTCATTGTATTTAAAATTATGTATGCAAGAAACACAACAGAAATTTATTTGTTATAGCATGGTCGAAAGGTATTTTAAAAACGAAAAAATACATTCTTTAATCGATGGTTGGGGGAGGGTGACTCTCTCACTGGGTCACTCATTTATCCTTCCTAGGAGCATTACTTCTCCTAGGCTACCAACCATCCCTATATTACAAATTAGGCAATGATATCACCTAGGCAGGGAGACTTCTCTTAAGCCAATGAGAATGGATTCTGATGAAATAGTAAAAACAGTCATAAACTACATGACCCTTCTACTTCTTGTCTTCTGGTTCTTTTCAAAAACAAATGTCACTAAACTTTATATTGTGATAATATTTCCTCAGCTGATAGTAACCAATCAGAATTCCTATTATAAATTTATATAAAAATATAACAGGTTTCTCTTCGATATTTTTCGATCTTCCCCGCAAAAATTAGTTTCATTCCATAATTTTGTTAAGTCACTTGGGTGCTTTTTTTAATGATGTGTACCATTGATGTGTGATGTGAGGATAGGTTAAGTCCAAAAATGTTATTATCCGCCACTCAGCTTCTTTGTTTCGTCTACACTGCGAGTATCATTTGCCCTCAACAAAGAGAAACTTTAGTTGGTTGGAAAATAGCTGTCAGTGTTTTAAGACATTCCGAACCAATACTTATTTCACAGATCTTCATAACTAGCATGTCTAACTTTCAGTGTAGATGCTGAAATCTAGTACGTACTGGCAATCTTGCAATTCAGTCTGAACTATCCTGGCATGTTTATCTAGTGACCATTGAATACGCGAACAAACACCTCAACCTTTTCGTCTTTCTGTATTTTATCGGTCTGCAAAGAGGTATATTGTTCTTTTGTCACCTCCCTTCTCTCTCACTGTCACCAGTTATGTCGAATTTATAAAGGCTGTCAAAAACAAACTGCCTTATTTAATAAGCTCTATCCAGTTCCTTTATTTGTTTCTTCAAATTTGATTTTTGAGGTCTGTTGGCTCTTAGCCCACCAGAATAGAGCTCCATAGTCAATAATCCATCATTATAGCCAGGTACATACATCTACATGTCTACATTGGGTTTCATTATTCAGCTCTTTCCTATGTCCCTGCGGCACTGCTCATAAAAAACGTATGTATTTTTTAGTTTATTCCATAGTGTTATTGCGAGTAGTCAGTATATTTATTAAGACTGTTATTGTTGAGGATAAGATCAATTCTAAAAATATGTCGAAGATTTCATTTATAGCGTATACAAAATGTACATTTTTTCTAAAGGAACTGCGAAAACTAATGGATCGTATTCAAACAGTACCAATTAATCAACAAAAGAAGGCATTGTAAAAAGGATATTGATTGTTTTTCCCAAGTACATCCCGTATAACTAAAGCATGTTTAAATCGGTTAACCAAAATAAACTATCTGCTCTAAACTAGTTCTACCTCAACTCGAAGACGCAACTATCACTAAAACGCAACAACATTAATTACCTTCTTTATTCTGCATAATTTTAACCTAAATAATCAAGTGCCACACAATAATTGTAACTGTACGTACCCTTATGTAAAAACCTGCAGAACCAGGTTCCTTGTTGCAGGAAGTGAGCCCAAGGCAAAAAAGTCGGTCATAAATAACAAAAACATTAAAGGAAGGCGTTCAAAAGACAATCGTGGGAGTAGATGAGCGTTATTGTGAATAAACAGATAGGGGAGATTTGTGAAATACAAATTTTAAACTTAAATCAGTGTTAAGCTGATCATTAACGCTAATTTGATTTGACCAGTATTATAACACCTCTATAAGAAAATATCTAACATATTCAAATATGATAATCACAAAAATAAACTAGGTTAAAATTATAGTCCAGATGTCTTATGCATTAATCTTATAAAAATCTAAAATAATATAAATTATTCTTAAAATATCCGCAAAAAATGCACAGCACATAGTACATTTTTTTACTATTTTAGCTACCTTAACTTCTGTAAAACCTATTATTAATTTACACTTTGAAATATTGTATCACTATGACGACTATTCAATATGTATGTTAGTTTTGGAAACATCTTTGTACTGCGATTCATCATTCATTAGTTATTACTTCTTAATTTGTTTTTAAATATTTAAAATAGTAATTTTTGCATTTCGCAAAAACGAATAAATATTGCAAAGTACAAGATACTTTTTAACTTGAATAAAGTTGTCTTCAAATTTGTGACCGTTTATATCTTGAATTTGTTAATGGCATTTTTAATGAAATAACTTAACCAAAAATATTAGTATTATGAATAATTCCTGAACTCTCGTAATATTCCAAAAAAATACATATCAAAATATAAAAATTTAAGTTCTAAATTACCGCGCATTTCCCCTACCGCAACAGACCAACATCGGCATCCGATGACACTGGGCCCGATAGGTGAATCGACGGTAACTGTAAAATCGTTAATGAAGTCTTGGTAAAAGAACCCGTCCTTGGTCTTGGTTCTTATTACACACTGTTCAGTAATTCGTTTTGGTTCTACGCGGCGATGCTTTTCCTTGAAATTGTTGGCCCAATGTTTCGGATCGTACGGTATTGAACCTTATATGCGTGACAAAAGCTACCGGTGTATTTGTAAAAAATTGTGCCAGAGAACAATTATCGTCGCTCACGGATTGACGTTTAAAGATTAAAGGTTAGTAAAAAAATGAATTACAGGCACCTTCTACACTAACATAAAAATGGTAAATACATACATTTTACAAAATATATTTCTTTCTTACAAACATTTCGAAACATGATAAAAAAACTGGTAAATTGAATTTAATTACTAACTTTTCACATATTCTTCATACTTTGGGGATCTACTAAATTAATTACTTTTTATTGCAATGTTTATATTTAATTGAGGAAAATGCTTATTAAAATACAAGACATTTTTTCATTTGCATATGCTTGATATGTTGACACCTTCTTATTTTGTACTCTGTAAATTACCACCTACAGCGCTCTTTTTTTGTAAAGGTTTATCCAAGGAGCACCAAAACTGAAATAGCCATTGTATAAACCTTTCCCTGCAAATTAAAAAAATCTAATTAAAAAAACGATTGAACTGAGAATAAATGAGCCATGACATAAACCTAGTATTTTTTTGTATGGAAGATCCTACTTTTATTTAATTTTTAGAATCCTCGCATATTATATGAAACGTTTAAACTTCTCAGAAATGAAACATACACATTTTTCAAAACGATTCCTTTATTCCCCAGGGCAAGAAATAAATAGTATACAATTTAAGCAGGTATTAGAAAATCCTTATTTGAACTGTTTACTGGTAGATATTTATGGACAGAAGTCAAGGTTTTCTTGGAATTGTCTCTCCCAGCGAGTATTTCATAAGATAAGATTACAATTTGAATAATACTAAATAATATTATAATTTGACAACCAAACTAAACCATCGTGTGTCTGTCATTTTGACTTAAAAAACATGAATATTATTGTCCAGGATAATTAGGCATTTGTACTAGCTTGTAAAGTAAATAGGATAATGTTATAAAAAGAGGATTGAATTACGTTCGATACGATTTATAAAAAAATATCAGGATGAAGTTTAAAAATGTGACGATTTTTTCAATTTAAAAACAAATGTTTATTTCTCAGTTCATTTGTTTTCAGTACAATTGTTTTTTCGTTGGAATTTTTCAATTCTCCAAAGAAAGTTACATCTAAGGGTTATTTCATTTACTAATAGATAAGATTATAGCTAAAGATAGAGCCATATTCACTGCTGAGTCATCGTTGCAGCGAAATAATAATCACTCTTAGTTTCTTTATCCACTGCTGCAGACTAGTTGGGAATCGGAGAAACATTGATTAGGCCAGTTGACTACCACAAGATATATACCGTGAGCCTAGCCGTTTTTGCCAGTCGTATTCCTACTCACCCTGCCTTCAGACAGCAGGTTCATTTAAATGGCTTAGCACAGTGTTTGTGCCGAATATCCTGGGTATTATTTATATGGGAATCGACAATCAGCGGTGCTGTAAACCCAAAAAAAAAGAACCCACACAAAAAATGTGCTTTTTAGTTGTCATTGACAAAATATGCCCAGTTAAGTCCTAAATATATTTTATCTACTAAAATGACTCTTATAAAATTAAATTATAATAATTTAAGTCAAAAATTATACTATAAAACACAAATACTCTGCCTTGACAATACATGTGCTTATATATGTAACCTATGGTAACGTGTTAAGTTTGGTTACGCCATTAGTTTGGTAGGCAGGGCCATAAGTTACATGAGTGTAAAAAGTGATTATTACATGTGTTATACACTGTAGTTTTTCTACGACTGTATTTGAAGCGTACACATAAATTCAGTGTGACCTTCCATTCCTCAACACGACAATGTTAACTTTTAATGCCACACAAAAATTGCAAATATTTTTAACATTGTACAGACGATAACTAAGCAACCACAAGTCAAATATCGTGATATAACATAAATGAAATATGCACAATACGAAATTGTTTTCAAAATTTCTTGCTGGTTGATGTTTTCATAGTAATAGTAGAAAAAAAACGCTTTTGTTATCAGTGCAGAAAACACGATGTACGAAACTCGCATAAATCATTTCCATCGCTGTCGTTAAGAAAACTTCCAGGAAGGTGTATGACTGATCAGATACAGAACTATGGACAGTGTATGGGTTAAGGCATTTTGCCGCCCAGGGCTAGTTTTAGAAGCCAAAAAGAAAAAATACTAACAAAGGAAACAGGGATTCAAAAGAACAACTTTAAAAAAACTACTTATTGAACGAAACACAATAAACAAACACAAAACGAACCCTTGAAGTTTAACAAGTCAAAGTTGCAAATAAGTTCCTTGTCTACGTATTTATATAAACAAAAAGTGAAGAAACTTTACGAAAATTACAAGAAAAACACCGTTTACATGACAGAATTCACGATTTTCCTACCTTTTCTCAGACCTTTGTTGAAATAACATCATAAAAAACTAGAAAGGCTATTTTCTCCTTCAAACCTGGTTCAGCTGTTGCAATTGATTCAGTGAGGCTGCAACTTTTAAAAGATTTAATAGGTGAAAATCTTGGTATGTTCTCTTCTAATCTTCTGGCTCTTTCTTTAATAGTTTTCAAAATAAATTGTTGGACATCCTTATGTGCACTAAACAAAAAGACGGTGGAAGATACCCAATTACTGTAGGGTTATGCAAGTTTTTGATTTCAAAACTTTGTCATACTCTGAGTGAGAAAAAGTTTACCTAAGTAAGTTAAAAGAGTCTGGGATCACTTAAAATTTATGTCGAAATATTATTTAATTCTGAAAAAAATTAAGTATAATTTGAATCTTTAAAAAGAACTTAGATCTCATATTTCTGTTAGTTTGATTTAATAATCATAGCAGCAATCAGAGCATAACTTATAAATACTTGAGTAAACTTTCTCTTATTCAGAGTTTAATAAAGTTTTGAAATCAAAAACTTGCTTAAATAGTTTATTCTTATATATTCATTCCCTTCCTCGTGTTTCATATGTTCTTAGATGTGATGCAGAGTTTCCCAGTACCTTAATGTTTTTGATTTAGTTTTAAAAATTTTTTTGGAAAACAGAACAAACTGCACTCTTAACATTGATGCTGTTAAATTAGGCGGTCTGCCAATAAATTTTCAAATTTGTAAACCGAATTTAGTTATTAGCATAAAAATATAAAATGTTTAGCATATTAAACGGCACTTAACAATTTAACAAAACATTTCATAAACTACGGAAAAAATGTACTTATTCCAAGAAGGTGATTTTAGTTCTGGAATTATTTGTTAAAATATATTTTTAGTAGAATACTTATTTTTTTTTTCTTTTGGGAAAAATTTAGGTTATATGATTAGTGATTCCAATACCCCCCCTTCCCCGTTAAACATGTGCTGACTACGGCGCGCCTTTAGTTATTAGGGCACATGGTCAAAAATCCGAAGGGTGGGGGGGACTAACGGCGCAGTTATGTTAGTGCGCCCATGTTAATTTCTGGTTGGGTTATTTTCAGATTTAATTTTTTTTGCGATTTTCCGTAATTACCCACATTTTGTTTTAAACCTACTCGCCAAGTAAAGAATGGGTAAAAACCTTTATGTTCATTAACAACCTTAACCGTCCTATTAATTAAAAACAAGTTTTTTTAGATCTCCTAGAACTGGATAATTTATTTGGTTTTTCAAAACAATCCATTTATACGAAATGGACCTAGCCAAATTAAGGTAAACTTCTAAATCAGAAAATCATAATTAGGTAAATTGACCGACAGGTTAAGATAACAGAATATACTTTAATCCAATGCTTACAGTTATTTTCACGTAATCAAAGCTATCAGAGGTTTGTCAAAAAAAAGACTAAATATTAACTAAAAAACGTATCATTTACCATCAACACTTGAAAATGATACAAGTAAAATATATCTTATTTAATACAATTCTTCTTATCCCTTTTACAACTTGACATTCTTAGATGGCAAGGCAAGATTGAAACACTGTAATCTTGATAGTATATCTATCATAAAGATTAATGCCCATTATGCATGTTTCTTAAACATTTTCTCACTCAGTATGGTGATCTAATTTATCGGTATATTAAGGTGCAAAATTTGCCATTTTATTATTAAAAGTTTCAGCAGAGCATGTCGAACTAGATACCATTATTTTATTGATATTCCGAACATGTTATTGTTTTATCGGCGTATCAATAACCGTTGTTAGTGGTTATTGTATTTTCTCAATGTATTATAGCGGTCTAAAAACTAAGAATACTAATTTTCATTGCGAAATAAAATCTAATAAGAAAGAATTATTGCATACTGAGTACGTTATTTATTATTAATTATGGTACTTTAACAGGTTATGTGGATCAGATGGAAATGTAACCTAATTTTAAGTTGCAAGCGATTGAAAAATTCTATTTTCTTTGTCAAGGCTAGTTAAAGTAGATTCTATTACAACTTTATTTATTGCAAACATATACGACGTCACATAGATACATGGTACAATCTTGACGACTCTATGAACAACATACATGAACAATTTTAACTTTATATAGAAAATTGCTCTAATAATTGGCAATCACCTACACTGTTACTAACATTCTTCAACATATACATACATTTTAAAACCTGCTTTGGTATAAAAAGGAGAACACACAGGCAAACAACATTTATACAAATAATTCATTTATCATAATATCGGCACGCACCCAACAATATTTGGCTCGGTGTTTGCAAAAGCGTGATATGCGTCTACTTGTTTGGCAATACAATACAAAAATAATGTTAAGAGAGAAATGGCATTACCGGGTAATAGCGTAAAACCGATCTATAAACGAATTCAACCAGCAGATCGGATGCTGTGTGTCGCGGACTGTCAACCCTGGGCGGAAATCACTCGATGGATCCCAACTATACTCAATAAAATACATAGTTGGGATAGATTAACGGGGTCTTTTATATTTCATTTGCTGAGTATAATTGGTCTTTGATGGTATACAACCGTTACGTTCTGTTTTGTCCATACGATAAAAATGAACAATATCTAATAAATATCCAAAAAAATGCAATTTTCTTTGTTAATATGTTTTTATTAAAAATTGTTTTTAAACTAGCAACTATTAGCAAGTATTTCTGTTCATAATTATTAACGAGCACTCTAAAACGCGCATAAAAGCATAATGAAATAAACAAAAATGGGTGAGGTTAATTGAGGTTGCTTTTACTGTTAATTATTCAAAAATTGATAAGATTAGACAACATTTGCTTGAAAGCACGACACCAATAAACTACAACAAACGATTTTGAAAAATGACTGGTAAACAAGAAAATGTATTCTTGTTTAAGAATATAAAAGTGGATATTGTGGCGTTCTGATAAAAACAAAATTCAAAATCTACGTAATTACGGTATTCCGCTTTTTTTACGTTAGGTCACAACTAGTTACCCACACCAACTTGTTACACTTTACACTGCATATATCTGAGGATTTATGTACAGTAGCAGAATCAAGAATTTAAATGCACTTCGACATTCTCTTAATATGCTCTAATTGTGATACTTTTTTAAAGAAATCCTCTTTATAAATTTCAGTAATACTCGTATAAACCTAAAAAGCGTGCTTTTTACAGAATAATAAACAACCGGCGATCCCTTCGAGTTGATTTAATATTTTTCATCGTACGACTTATTTCAGAAGAGCAAAAAATATCATATCCGGATTTCAATGGGCTGCAATATTTACAAGTTTGCAGTAAAACTCAACATATTTATATCTTAGTTCTTGTATGATGGCTATTACAGTATTAACGCTTGGCCTAAATAGAGGTTTGTTATTCTACTTTCTCAAAATTCTGAAAAAGTTTGGTTAGGAACATAATATTTGAAACAGGACTATGTAATCTCCTCCTTCCCCAGAGTTACTCTATGAGCGGCCATGATCACTGTTCTTGACTTACATAACGTTTAAATATTTGGGAATAATAAGTGTGACGTGGGGCGTGTGGCACAATTAGGCAGGTATGTGGTACAGATGCGTTTAAGTAATCTAAATATACTCTATAAAATATAGCAATTTAAGCTACGAACTCTCCACATATGACTTAAAAAAATAAAAACACAATAGATTATATTATAAGTCAAAAACAAAACTAATAACTCGCGTTGGTTGTAATACTGCCACATGCTTATCTAAATACGTCCAATACATCGCCTATGCCTACCTGTTCTAGTTAAAAGCTCGTTTTATGAGTCCCATTTGTTTTATTAATGGCTATCTTGTCGGAAGAAAATATATGCAGTCTAAGCACGTTAGGAATTAAAACAAATACATAAGTAAATATAGAATAACGATGTAAACATGACACAGATTTGCCTATAAAATAGTTTCAGTTGTATGCTAATATGGTGTTAAACGTAAGTAGACTAGGTTAGTTGAATAGTTTTTGGACAATTTTGCTGAGCACGAACTTGATCAATTTGGTTACCAGTTTCTAATTTAATAATTTTGATTTATTAAGACTTTCTGGCTTACTTTAAAGACATACTTTTTTAAGTTCTTTATTATAATACGTGAAACCGAAAATAACAAAAAGTAGTAATATCTAGGTTATTTTTACACAAATTAATTTCCTGTTCGACTGTTTTTTCCATACCAAATTTTGAAAGGCCTCAAAAGTCGGTAAATTTTTATATCTCTAAAAATGGCAGGAATACCCCTTACACTCCTGGTGTGGTCTACATTTCATTATCTTATCTGAAAACTTGTGGGGGCCGTTCATTAATTACGTAAGGATTCCGAGGAGAAGAGGATGTTTAAAAATCTCTACATGACCTTACCTCGAGGGGGGAGGGTAAAAGCCATTCTTATGTAATATTTTACTACAAGTCGAAATTCGCCTAGTCATTCATATAGTAAGAGTAATTTTTTTTTGCTTTTATTAGTCAACAACAATGAGGACTTAGAGAAACTATCTAATATCCGATTACACGGCAAATCATGAGGTATTATTATTTAGGTGGGAATGTGTAGACCAGCGTGGTGGAAATCTCAGTATCCAAAGTGTTTTCAGTCTGACCACCAAAAAAAAAACTAAATTTGACCCCTGTCGATTTAATGTTTCAGAACGAAGGCTCAGCAAGAATTGAGCTCTACACCTTCAACTAAATTAAAATGGCAAAAGCTCAAATTTGATGTCAGGATTTACATTAGACATTTGAAGTAGACTTTCAAGACTGCAGTGCGTTGGATTTTGAAGAGCAACAGTATTTTTCCAAGGACCAATATGTATTTCCTCTCAAAAATAATTAATCGGAGGATATTCTAATTAGCGAATCTATATATTTTCAGATAGACAGGCGACTGTTAAATCACTTAAGAATCAGCAAATCACAACTAAGGTTAATGCGACAATGTCAGATCGAAGTAAACTAGCGGAAAGAATATATTACAAAGATAAACTGTTTTGAAAGCCTGATAACTTATGCATCACTGATAACCAAAAAGTTAACAAAAAGCGAGATGAAGTAGCCAATATTTTAGCTCGGATCGGGCTAATATATGCAGGTACTGAAGCTAAAATCAAAGTATCAAAAGCAAACATAAGTTCCTCTAAAATAATATACAGGAGACCGTGATAACTTTAAGTGTTAACTCTATGAAAGATAGTTTAGCATATAATTTACTACATTACTGATATTTATAGGAAAATAAAACTAGAACTATCTAGCATGTGATCTCAACTCAATTCGATTTTAAAACATTTTATTTTATTTAGTTTTTAAGGAATGAATAAATAAATATTTTAATGAGATAGAAAGTATTTTAGTTTTTATCAAAGTTACAACGCAGTTACCAAAACAGAAAAATACAGATAACAAAAATGTGGAATATGGAAGAATATAAGATTGTGAAAATGACATCATCAGTAGAAAAATATATTCCATGTATCATTGGTGTAGACATTGGACCAAATAAAATTAAGAATGGTGCCGGACGGAACCAATATACATTGTGGCCTATTAACCCTTCACAGAATTCTCTTAAAAATTGAATTCACGGTCCGAAAGGTTACCAAAAGGCAAGTAGTGGTGGAATCACATAGGCCAATAATTTACCTTAATGCAACTTGATTCGATGCCCATGATATTATGCCAAAAGGGTGGGTTGACAGCAGTATAAAATGTCAAGCCAAATAAAGGTAAAGGAATAACCATTTTGCAGACTGGGTTTCAAATTGTCTGCTGAAAAAGATTAAAGACTTAAGTTTGGACCATCATGAAGACACAATCTTGAAACTTTTTGAAAATTGATTTCAAAATTGACTTTTCTCTGTGTTCCCCAACATAGAGTTCTTGTTATGGACAATGCAAGTTACCATAGTTGCCTATTTTGAATTAAGTTTTCTCCTACTTTGGGTGTTTCAGTGAATGAATTAATAAAAGATTTATAAATGATATACTTTGTGAAAGCTGGAAGAATTTCATTTAGCATGTTGTAAAACTTAAAGATTCGTTCATTTATGAAAATAATATAGAACCACCCACAATTACCTTAACCGATGACAGTGATAGCGAAACAGAATTAGACTTAAGTTAAAATATATTTTTATTTATGCAATATGTCCCCATTTGTCCTCCTGTAAACCCCATCTGGGGACATACCCTATATATATTTTTTTAAGTTGTATGTTATCTTGTACCTTTTACTACTCATTTTTTATCCATTTATTTTTATATGCACCTAATAAAATAACATCCAAAAACGGGTAATTTTATTTACCTTATGTGCATTACATTTCATTAACAGACCGTCAAAATGTCTTTAGTAACGACAAAAGTCAGGATCTTAATTTATATATATATAAATATTTATATATCTTTTTAGCGCGGTAGTCCGACTTCGGTTGGATTATATGACTACAATAACGATTTAAATTTTAACAATCCATCTACAGAAGGTACATAGCGTTCCCAGACGGTTATCCATCCAAAGCAAACCCGCCACTCCGATAACCATCCATGACTAGACCAAGGGATTTAAAGTTTAATTTAATAATGCATAAGCGATATTTTACATCTGTTTGTCATATTTGAAAAAC
The DNA here is from genome assembly GCA_030620095.1 of Kuschelorhynchus macadamiae. Taxonomy (NCBI): domain Eukaryota; kingdom Metazoa; phylum Arthropoda; class Insecta; order Coleoptera; family Curculionidae; genus Kuschelorhynchus; species Kuschelorhynchus macadamiae. Next base: position 752,154 of record JAUTXW010005231.1, read on the forward strand.
ACAGCTTTTATAAAATCTTATATTTTTTGTCTTTGACTTGTTATGTTGGAGAAAAAGGACTAAACAAAACTGAGAAGATGTATACAAATCTAATTGAAAGAAGTAACTGTTTTAACTATCGTCTCCATCCGAAAGAAAAAAAAATAAACTAGGAAGAAAATTAATTTTAAATAAACTTTGAAAATAAATGACAAATCGAGTATAAGTAATAAAAAGGAAATTTTGTCTGCCAAATTAATATAAATACCTCCTAATGGTAGCGTATGATATGATAAAGCCAGCAAAATGTTGGCAGAAAAAACTAGTCGACCTGTTTTCCCAACCACTATACTTATATTAGAAAATTATCACAACAAAAGAGCACTGAAAAATAAATGTCTTGGATAATTAACATGGATATTATTAAAAGACTACTTATTATTTAAAAATCTCGTACCCGCATCTTGTGCGTGTCTAGTTTAATTGTTTGCTAATTTGGAAAGAAAGATACATACTAGTCGATTTACTTTTATAACAGGATCAATAACCGCAAGACATAAGAGTAACACGGAACCCACACAAATTATTGAACTGCGGGTTACGAGAGCCAAGGTCATGGCACATTCATGATACCCACATACATACCTATGCCAAGTCTAAATGATTATTTATTAAAGAAGGTAGTTCAAAATATACTTTTACATTTAATTAAATTAGCAGTAACTAGATAACATACTCTGTATTTGTATACTTTTATTTATAAATTTTGAATTTCTTTAACGAATATATAGGCGTCAAAAACCTTAACGGGAGATGTTATCGCGTGCGAAGCCGAAACGGTTTGTTCGTTTGGTAAAAATAGATACCGGTTAACAGACAAATTTAAGGCCCATTTTCATAATTTCATAATATTGGTCTTATTAAAAAGCAAAAAACTTAATTAAAACTAATATTGATAATTCAAAAATAAACCTAGGAAGCATTTAATTATTTAACAAGTATTTTCTAATGATATACATATTTTAATTGTCTTCGTGCATTTTTAATATCCTTTCATACTTTTAAATACCTATTATATATATAAAATACAATTTAATATTTTTAATACCTACATAATTAATTATGGTGTACGAAACATATACCTGTGCACCTCTTGGTCTCTTACATTATATGAGAAAAGCAAACAATTTGAAACAGTTAATAGTAAGAATTATAAAGCATACTTTTGCTTTGGAATAACAAAATATAATTTTAAGTATAATTCTGCTTATTCGAGTGGTAGTAATTTTTAGTTTGTCGACACTTCGACTATATCTTCTCGATACTTAAAGCAATTTGATCATGATTTATGTTTTTAGTAATTTTATTGTTACTGGCAACATAAATGGGTATATTAGCAATGCACTAAAAGGCAATGCGCCCTAATAAAAAACCCGATGGGTTGACTTTTTGAGTAAGCTAGTACTTAAAATGCGGCTATTGTTTACCATTTAATGGACATGACTTAATATAATATCAATATTGAGAAACATTTGTAATCACATTCTCGTACTATTATAGTTTCTTCACAGAAATATTCATGTCAGTCTCAATAAGGTGTCCTTGCTAAATATGTTCCTCATGTATTTAAAAGAAAGTGATATCCATGATTATTATAAACTTAAAAAAATGCTAAATTATCAGGAGAAAACTTTAATAATGCACACAATGATAAACCGTCTCTAACTAACTAACTAACTAAATCGTTTTGAAACGTAGACGCTAAACATATTGGAGACAAGACGTTTTTAGTTTTAATGATCAAGATCCATTAATAAAACTGCCCGCATATGCCTTCATAAACGTTATTTGCATATAAAACAAAACATTGACATAGTGATCCAGATTGTAACAATTCCAATTGAAACAAACGCGAACACTTCAAATATACATTTTAACTTTAGGCACCGAGAACGACATTGCATAAATGATACAACTGTTTATCACATTCTTGTGCTCCAGAAATATAATTAATTGTCACGCTTAACATGTGCTGGTTTACGTGTGAATTTACAAGACAATTTTCATTTAATGGACGTTTTAAGTATTTAAGAAATTCTTATTAATTTAGAGGAAACACAGGCGGACCAATTTAGTTGAAAAATTAAATTAAACAAAAAAAAATATAAGATATCTTAGAAGAAAAAATTTTAACCTAAATCATCTTTTCTATTAGATATAAAAAACATATAGTTAAAAGGCCATAAATTGCCTGTCTATAGAAATATATATGGTGATTCATAAATAAACGATGAAATTGGAAAAATCTAAAATTAAACACATGAAAATAAGACCACAGAGCGACATTTAAAAAAACTAAATTAGCCGTATATAGCACATCTTTTGAAAGGTCTTTTTATAATCTTAATTCATCCCCAAAACATGGAAACACTAAAAATATGAATTTGGAAATTGGGACCATTCCTAAATATATGGAGCTAAAATTCTTGAAAACTGACCTTTAATTGAAATATTGTTATGAGCCTGGGGCTATTTATTGTACTTTCCTCTTTACAGGGTGTTATAATTATAAATAAAATTTAAATTTACTTCGTTATAAGACATCTAAAGAATAAAAGGTGTCTCATGAGAGCCACAAACCATAAAAGAAGTAAGAAATGAAGAATGTAATAAATACCAAGACCTAGCAGATAATAATAATAATAATTATTATCTTTCTTTTGAAAGCAATACTTAAAGAGTCCATGGCCTAAGCTGATTTACTAATTGGTCAAAAAATCAAAACTTCTTATAATTTATTAAACAATTGTGCAAACAAAAAGTAACAGGTCCTTGACTATCTTTATCAACCTATTACAACAAAATATATTATAATATAATTAAAGATAATTTATTATCTTTGTTCAAACCAGCGTGTAATTAACAGTGATTCGGACAAAATTTGTTTTTATTAACGTTTTTTTTTTTAACTAATACATAGACAAAAAATATTTCCGAGTCCCAAAAAACTATAAATTGTGTTATAATCCATTACACTTACAAAAATTGTAAAAACCAGTCAAATACATATTTTGGTATTGGCCTGGCCACATTGTATTTTAAATAATTTCACAAAAAAAAATAGTTCATTGAGATAAGCCCTAAATTTGTAAGTATTCATTGCAATGTAATTAATGTCTAACGGGTGGTGTATAAACAAGACCTAGGGTTTAAATTAGCCTTTGTTAGTCATTTACTCACTCCTAAACATCAGTGTCACACATCTAAAAGCGAAAAAATACTTTGTATGAATGGAATGTAGGTAAAAAAAACTAGATTTTCTAGATGAGTCAGACATAACTAAGATTAAAAAAATCTTGAATAAATCCTTGTTTCTTAACTGTCAAATGCTGTATCAAGTCCTCCTTTTCCTTTTAATCTGTAAACTAGGTAACTTAAATTTTACGAAGGTAAGTGAATTTACTGCAATATTCTACTTTTGTTTCAAAACTAGTCGGCAAATGAAATTAAACACGTCTTTCCTCCTTTTTTTATATAATAGATTCGGGTAAAGTTTTTAGCACTTTGTATTTTGTTGTAATTGAGAATTCCTTTAGATCTGATAATGATCGGGCGACTATGTTGAAAATACCCCATAGTTTCGCTTTGAATTCAATTAAACTTATATCCAAATCATGCCTGTGATTTATAAACAACACAACGCGCAGTGATTTTAATAAGCTCTTGTAAATATGGCAAAATTATGTATATTATATATTAAAAATTTTCATATACCGCTCAGCGTCTATCCGGCGGACGTGTGGGAAATATCGTTAAAACTTGATCTCAATTTATTCGTTAATTGGTAATATCGTCTATCTTAAGTCCTTTGAAATATATTCGTGCTAGTTATACGGTTGAACGAACATGGTATAGCAAAGATATACTATTTGTAAGCATTTGAATATGTCATGCTCTAAGGGCACATTATAAAAACAAGTAAATCCATACTTGAAACAACAGTAGATGTAATAATATAGCCAGATTTTTACTAGTTCAAGAATTTTATTTTGAAGTTACTTGTACTCCATTTTGACATGTATTTTTAACCAAATAGTTCTGTGAATACAACACATACGAAAATGTAATTTTAGTCTTGTTATTTTTGAGTAAATACCGATAATGAGGCCACTTTCTACGAAAGCGTAAGGGGCCCATAAACAATGTTTAACAATTATCAGGCTTGAACTATAAAAAAAACTCTAAAAAATTTGTTAATTAACAATAGGCTCATGAAAAATTAGTGAAAAAAAAATTCCGGGGGATATTGTTCCTTCAAGTCAAGTCTAGATAATACCATGATTTTCTAATATTTTTAAATTATTATTTAAAAGTATAAAACATTTTTTTACTTGTTACGGCCGGTTTTGCGGCATCGAAACAATAAATTAAAATTATTAATAGAGATAGAGTTCCTGGAGTTAGGACTTTTTACTGGAAATTTCTTCCTCTTTAAGAATCCCTTTTTTTATTTCTTAAGTTCTAAGTACATAATCTTTCCTAGTTATTTGCAAAAGACCCTTTTTTATCGTAATTTATTATTAATGCCATATTGGATTTTTACCAAAATGTGACCCTATATGAGCCTTAATTTTTTACCATAACCATACCGGGTAAGTAGTTTTTTAGCTATGCCTCGAACTGACACACATACAGACCGATGAAATCGAGAAAACATGTTTTTTGCCATCTTAAAATGAGAAGATCTGTAAAAATCTGTAAGGGTAATTTTTTTCACGATTACAAACACTGTATTTGTTCGCTATTTGTTCCGCCATCTTAAATATGTACCAGAATTTAATCAGTTAATCTCTATATAAATCTTAGTTCTTGCACAAAATTTTAAATCAACCTAATAACTAGTTTTTCAGACTGATTTTTAAAATATTTTATTAGGCCGCAATTTTGTTTCGGCATCTCCGATTCGTACCAGTTAATTCCAAAATTTGAATTAATAAGATGTTAGTTTTTTAGTAATATTTTTTTTAACATTTCACTAGGCCGTCATTTTTTATCGCCATATTTTTGTCTAGGGACCTAAAACGTGAAGATCTGTAAAAACCTGAGTGGGTAATTTTTTCACGTTTACAATACTTCCCTTTTACGAGAGAAGTAAAAATAGACATCAAACAATTAGATTCAACGTAACTGTTCTGCTTTCGATGAGTTTTTTTACATTAAAGTGGAGGCACATTTATCATACGCCCACTTTACGCAATACTAACAGACGCTCCAGTTACACGTTTCAGTGAGCAGCTAAAAGAGAGCGTCATTCAATTATCCCTTAACACCAATAGCAATCCAGTGGCCTAACTGTTCACCGTATTCCCTGGGTGTCTGCCTCACGGGTACGTTTATTCAAATCAATCCAATACCCACTAGGAAGTTCAAAATTGGTAATTAGCCAGCTGGAAGCGCTTGCCAACATTGTTTTATGGTAACTAAATGAGATTTCTTTTGAAATATGGTTTCGAGAGAACTGAAAGTGCCTGAAACAATGTTTATGCATGCATTAAATAAGATTTGATGTAATTCATTACATAAGACAGTATTATCTGATACTTTGATGCTACGCGGGTATTACCGGTAGAACATGGCCGGCAGATATAGAGGAATCTCACTCGCCATCAGCTGAAAACGGATGTTTTGTCGAAATCAATTACAAGGAGATCAATTTATTGTAGTCCACAGGTAAATATCTGTTTCATATCCTTGAAAATTATTATAAAATTAAAAAGTACAACAGATGCAACAAAATAATTAATCAGTGGAGACATGTATCTATAACAAAATATTAAAAATAAAACTATTACTATTACCAAATATCTTTATACATCATATAGATTGTTCTATGGATGGTAAAATGATTTAAGAGGGAAGTTTCGGGTAAAAGCCAATTTACCCATTTTACATTATATCTCTTGATGTTAATTTTATATATATTTTATCCACTTTTATCACAATGCATCTATTTGTAAAAGATATTACCACTTATTCAATGAAAGAATTATACATTTTTCAACTCCATAACGCGTACATTTACTTACCATACTCATAATTTTTTTAATTTTAATTTTAATTTAAACTTATTTTATATATTTAACTTTATATTTATACCCAATAATAAAATAAACCGAATTTAATATTTTCCTCCATATTCCAGCAAATGGAATTTTACCGACTTTTTAAACATTTGATTAGACAATTTTGTGTTTATCCCGTTATCACATTTGACTTTTGTGCAAAATGTGCAGTTAATTAGATAAGTAGATTTTTAATTTCCAATATTAGCAGCGAATATATTGTATTACTAATGCACTATATGGGCCATGGCCATATAATAAAGGGCAAGTACTGGATTCGCAAAAATTTTCAAAACACATAAGTTGGGCATAAACCATAACATAAAACACAGAATACGAAAACATCTTTTTAGAGAAAAATTGATTTGAGAACGATCAAACCGGTAATAGTCAAATTGAAAACATAAACAGTTGGGGTAAATATTCCGACACATTATTTGAGAAAAAAAGGCTTAATATATATAGTATACAGGGTAGCCCAAAAAGGAGTAGACAGTCCCCTGAAAACGAAAAAAAAAATAAAAAAACAGTGAAACATCTCAATTTTTTATTTTCTTGTATATAAGAAAATGTTAGCTTTCGAGCGTTTAGCTTTTAAAGAAACCGTGAAAAACGTCGAATTTCTTCCATTTTTTATATATAAATAAATTTCTTTTTCATTATACAGGTAGCCCTGGCAATATGAAAACGAAAATATATTTTGTTTTAAAACGCTTAATTAAAAAAAATTAAACTTTTTTTCATTATACCCTAGCCCGAGAAGGGTAGAAGACCTTCTTAAAATTACGAATATTTTTTTTGCATACATAATCAATTTTTTCCTTTTTAAAGGTTTAATGTAAGGGGTGAAACAGCACCTTTAAAACAGAATTAATAGTTTTATGTTTTTTTTTAAGATTTAAAAGGCTAAATTTTAATAAATAAACTAATAATAGTTTTAGAAAACGGGCAATATACGTGAATTTTATTATATTTATTGCATATAAAACCTGAGAAAATTACCAAAATACATTTTAAATACTGGTATTTTAAAAATGTTTGAAATTATTAGGTCACCATTTTGTTTCACTATAGTGGATTCACACCAAAATTACTAGTACATCCTTATTTCATATTTGATTTTTATGTATTGAGTTAAACTAGGATTAAGTTTTTTAATACTGTTTTCACCGATTTTTATAAAGTCGCAATTTTGTTCCGCCTTGTTTCTTAATCAAAATTTCAAATTAATCAGGTGAGTTGTTTTTAATACATGCCGGACATAGACAGTCCCATATGTTTTTTAATATTTAGCAAATATCTCGGAGAGTGATTGACGAAAACAATAATTTGGAAATAAAAGATTATAATATCAGAAATTACAAAGGAAGTATAGCAAAAATCGCACCATTTATGATTGATGTAAACATGTATGTAACTGCAGATGAATAACAAATTATTATTATAAATAAATTTGTGATAATGTTGAGATTTTGCATGAATCATTAGGTTTAAGTATCTAATATAACACCTACGCGATAAATACGCACCTTCCAACGAACTAGAAAACAAGCATGCCTAACTGTTCCACAAATTAGACCAGATATCACAGTTATTGAGAGAGCATACATAAATCAAGCAAATGTGGTGTATTAAGACAGAAAGTGTAATGTATGCAATTACGTTTTGCTATAAGACTAGTAGTAATAAAATTCATACCCTTGACGAAGTTCTTGCTAAAGCAGTCTTCTTACCAGTAGGTATCTTGTATTTCAGAAGTCGGTCATCATTAATATTCAAGCTTATTACCAGTGGTGACCATAATCCGAATTCATGAGTTAATTAATAATAATAAGATTTTGAAACAAATCTCTCCAGAACGTACACATCTAATTTAAGCTGATATTTATTAAAAAATTAACAAGAGTATTAATTATAAATTTATTTGAAAAAAAAAAATGTAAAAATGTATATAAGTTAGAGAAAAGCTTAGACATGACCAAGACAGACAAATTTAACATAAAGCAATTTTCCTTATAATCTACCTACCTGTCATGAAAATTTTAGGGCGCAATTGCTCAATTTCTATATAAGCACTAAAATATTCTAAATATACATATCTGTTCCAGAAAAATATGATTTAAGCAAAATTACTGCAGTTTTGACACTAATTCACGGTCTTGATAATTGTTTCCAAAAAAGACTGTATGCATATGTAAAATTATATACCGAATGTAAATCAAATTCATCCTCGATTCATTCTCAGACATCTACATGTACCAAAGTACATGCAACTTTTATGTTTGATCAAAAATATACATAATATGTGCCAATTTACATAAAAGAGAGAACATTATTTCAAGTGGCTTGATAAACAAATTGTTAATACAATTACTATAAAACAGATGTCACGAAGCACAAACTAGTGTAATAAAAACGCATAAACCTATTTGTTCATTAGAAGTAGAGTTTATCGAAGAAATTGTATAAGAAATAGGATGATTACAGACGATAACGGTTCGAAATAATTCCACTTAATTAAGTAAATATCAATAAACGTGAACGATCATTATTATTCACTAGAAGGAAAGGGGTAATTACGTATGTATCTGTCATATATTCGTACAAGGTTCATTCTAAAAGTTGGGAATTAGACTGGTAAAAAGTATGTCTGCAATGTAGGTACTTATTATCAATTTAAAACATTCCTAACTTGCAAAATGAAAAACCTTGTGAAAAACAGATCATATCGATTAATGGCATATAACGGCGAAGATTCATAAGTTGCCGGTAACTATTTACATCTAGTTGCAGTAATTAGTACAACTATCTGAAAATATCCTTAAGACTGCTATTAGCAAAACTTAATGCCGATAACAAATCGGGATAGTTTTAGGCGTTTCAATATGATAATAAAGAAGATTATTATTACACACACCCAATAGATATTATTTATAAATTCCATATTACCGGAATAAAGCTCCATGACAACCGTTACTCTGGTAGCAATTAAAGAAAGGTCATGGAACTCATTTAAGCTAAATCTATAAAATAGAATATTATTATAAAATGAAAACACACCTCTTTGTCAAAAATAAAAATACCAATAATGATTTTTATACTTAAAGTAAAATTGAAAAGATATTCTTAAAAATTTTAATAATTTTTTTATTTCAGGTAGGTGACTACACTCACGCAGTTGAAAATTTCTTGTCCTTCAGTAAGTATGTACCTATACATATTCTATTGCGACAAAATTACTTGATTGAAGAAACTTGGTAATAAAAAATGCACATTATATAAATTTTAGAATAAAATACATAATTTAAACAAAGTCAGGAATTTTTGGTAATCGATTTTGTCTTAAGGATTAGCCAACTCAAGATTTGTTTTACTTTCACATGACACCATATCTAAGGTATACACTACAAATTTCATGCGTAGATTTTTTATAAAAATATAAGAATGTCTGCGATTCATTTTTTATTTTTTGGTTTGTTTCTTTATGCTTATGTCTCGTACAATTGCTACACATAACCGGTTTTTTTCCTATGGCTATAATAGTTAAAAATTATATTTTAATAAATATCCATAATAATATATATTCTGCCAAAGGTATAACCTTTACAAACACAAAACTTTATTAAAACACTTTACTTATAGTTCCTCATGTCCATCAAATGGTAAAAACTCTGTATAAAGGAAAAATGAGGGATTTGTCTGCCCTTCAATGGCCGATGCTGCCATTAGGGGCTGAATATCGTCTCATTACTATTTATGACCAGTTTCTTAGGATCTATTATCTAATCCTACCTTGATACGAAGTGGGTATTCTAAATTTACTGAAATATTATGCACCAAATACCTAATTTAACATAGTTAAATATTGTTTACTGTGTAACCACTTCCCTTAATTTATTTGCTTTAGATAGTTCCAGATATCGAGTTTTACGTGCGGCCAATCATAAGCATATAATAAGTATCAGTTTAGAGGCATTTTCAAATAAAAGTTCAATCCCAATTTATATCGTTTTCTAAGGGGCACATATAAACTTTTAAATGTGTTCAGATTATTTGTTGCGTTTAGATTGAACAAAAATCTTTTTTGGCTTTTTCGCAACTGAATAAAAATATTTTACTTTAAATTAGTTGAAGCAATTTACTTCAATTAATTTAAAGTTAAATATTTTTATTCAATTGCGAAAAAGCCAAAAAAGATTTTTTTTTGTCATGTATACACTTGTCGCGTCAAAAAAACGCTGTCTAAAAATGTAATTATTACCAATCTTCGTAATGTCCAGAGATCTTATGCAGAAGCTTTATAACATAATGAATATCTTATCATGAGATGAATTAATATTTTATCACCATTGTTTCATTTACACATTTACTTCAATTAATAATAAAATTAGTAATACTAAAACCTCATGCCAGCTCTAATACCTTATTTCAGTCCACAAAGATCTTTCAAGTTCGATATCGGCAATTCCCGGAGGCAATCGGCAGAAAATATCTCGAGTTGGAGGTGGGTATAGCTTCAACCATACGGTACTAACGAGGAAAGGGCGTATCAGATACCAAGTTGCAGCTCAACCCAATCTGAAATGGAAAACCATGAATGGCAGGTCCAATCTACCCAACCACCACCCGCCGGCCCACAACCACCAAACGGGACTGCTATTAACTGGTTACATGACAAAAAGAACTTGGAAGGCACGCAGATTTGAAGCGCTCTAATACCCTAATAATTGTCAGAATAATAGTCTTCCATGACGGAGAACCAACTCCACATGGAATCTAATGGAGACAGCAACTCAAAATTCACGGGCTTATTCATTTGAAGATCTATACAGTGATCAAACATTCACAGAAATAGGGGCCAACTAAATTTTACTGTCTTCCCTAATCTGCCTGAAACAGTAATTAGACTCAGACCATTGTAGAAATAAGGGAAATGCTCTTGAGTATACAAGATAACCGTACCGGTTTACATTGACTTTAAATACAACTAGAGCTAATGCTGCTTATAATCTTAAAACGAACACGTTATAGGCTTATAACGTTTTCATCTCGATTTTCAGTAACATTAATAGAGCTAAATTGCCAGAAGCTCTAGTAAAAATAACGGCAATATTTTAAAAACTAAGAGAGTAGAATGCAAGAAATGTTTAAAGAAAACCTAACACATTTTTTTAGTGGGTGTAAAAAATGGTAAAGAAAATCAGTATTAGTGCAAAAAGTTTAAGGATCGGTATCGATATAAAATCCTCTACGACCTGTCACCCAGGAAGTTTGAGCGGGTTATTAAGGCTACCGTGCTCCAACGTACCGAAGCATTGTTTAACAACGAAGCAAGTAGAGGAAACCCAAAGAATTTACAAAATTTTAAATAATAATAATATAGCTGAAAGAGGTTTTGCGACGACGCAAGTCAGCATGCCTCAGACCACAAAAACTGGAAAGCTAAGGAAGCGTATGGAATGAACTGTTGAAATGAATTATTTTATTACGCGCTTCTATTTTAAAATATAAGTATACCCTTCGCAGGGCCTTTATCGAGAAGTTTCCTTACCAACATTATATCATAAAGCAACGAATTCCAGATCAAAGGATTATTATCAAGAATAACTTGCTCTGTGATCCAATACCGTAACATATTCTGTATAAAATTCAGTTGCAGATACAGAGAGAAGAAATATGAATGACACGTGAAACGAACATCTAGCCTCTGATGAACAGGATCTTGAAGATGGACAACCGTATCCCGATCGTGACCAACACAACCACAAAAATTTCGAGAAAGATATCAAATACGACTATCAGAATATCGAGCGTAATAAATATAACCATGAGCCTGACCAACCAGGTGAAAATCCCGCTACTGATGAGACTCGGTATTAGTTGAGGAGAGCGTTATCGGAATTTGGGGATAGAAATCCAACGCATAGACCCCAGGCTGCCAAAACTTCGAAATAACAAGAACACCAATATGGTTATTGCTGTCGTTCAGTTAGTGCTAACAGAAATAATCCCAAAATATAACTCCCTAGATGAGATGAGACAACAACAAAACGCTAAGTCAAAGCGATTTAAAATATATCTAAAATGCTCAAAATGAAAGAGACACAATCAGCTTTTTAACAATTAACAATTTTACAGCGTTCATTTACAATTAATCCTAGCATCCAATCGGACATGTGTAGCAAAAGCCATCAAGTAAGAAACCATTTAGCACATAACATAAGGGTGCACTTACTTCGCAAAAGACCTGTGACGAATAACCGACCCGACATCGTGCTACGTTTTACAAAACCTTTAGTAGATAAACAGCATGGCAAGAATATGCTATCAAGTTCACTTCTTATTTAATACAATACTCAAATCGAATTGGAGCAAATAATCAGCGCGCTTTAAGGGCGCAGTTATACTCCCCCAAAGAATAGTTAATTCATATTGAATTTGCGGATTTGAGAATCGTCAGAATCGATAAAACCGGTTTAAAATCTGAGCGAAACTATATATCGCCCCTATATTCTCCTCATAATTCAAATGTATTTTATAATATGCGGCAAAAATTAATTTGCTATAATCAGTTAACATTATGTTATGACATTTCCACTTCATTTTATTAAACATGAATGACGTAAGAGTTTACATAATCATGACTCTGATAAACGTATATTGCCATCCATCCATCAGCAGATATATTTCAATTCGCTCTAAAAATTGTGACACATAAAAACCACTTATGGACAAGATGTTTATAGCCCAAGATAGATCACAGAAGGAAGAAACTTGCTTGTTAAAAACACTTTTATTGATCTTGTTCTGATAACTGTAAGACAGGCAGTAGAAATATCGGTATTTGCTGAATTTAAGAATTTTCTACACTAATAACATGTCATGTACACGATCTGTGTAGAGTTTTTATTACTAAGTATATTTAACTACTTTTGAAATCTTCTGAGGACATTTTTAATGCTTCGTTATTTAGTATTATCTATTTCATCATAGCCTCAATTACATTTACTAAAATAAAAAATCAGTAGAATGGCTTTATCTGGAACTTCCTTCGTTATGAATCCTTTGTTTTACCAAGGAAATCAATTGGCTACACGCCTTTTTTGGTAAAAAAAACCTTGGGTCAGGCATAATTACTCAGGAATGACGTACCTTACGGACATTTTCGAAATCCCTTTAATGCGAGTCAGATCGTGATAGGAAATTTTTCAAGGCGTTATTCGAGCACAGAATGCCGGTTCAAAACACAAATGGGCAAAAATGGTATCTTTGGAAGTATTTTGAGAGGCTGAAACCTAATTTCTTTACACAAGGTGGAGGACAATGTGAGACGGGGGTAGGTTTTGCCTAGAAATCAGTCTAAAATTTAGCCAATCGGTATTAAGACTGAATTGTGATTTTTTTAATGTAGTGTACAGGAAATTATTTTAGAAACTGGGACAAACACGATTCGACCGATAAAAGGTTCGATATTTTATGATACTAGAAATATTTGTAATTTTTTTTGCCCGGAATCGATAAATTTAGTAAAATCAACAAATCTAAAAAAACGCACACATTTTACATTTTTAAAGCAAATTGTTGCATAGCTCCAGAAATGTGCAAATATCTCTTCGAATGCCTTAAAAGACCGAGTAAAAGACAATACAAATGAATATGAATCAAAAAGAAGAATAATTTTGTAAAGTTCTAGAGACTATTTTATGCCGAAGTATGCAAAATATCAACTTTGGTAAAATCGGCATATTCCCATTATTTTTTTCATAATCGTAAACAAACGCACTACTTTACTATCTGAATGTGGTTATACTTGTTAGCAACAACAGTATGATATAAAAATCGGCTTTCATGAAATGAGACTATAAAAACTGTGGCTATAGCTTGGGCTGTATGCGCTATGGATCTAATAAACCACTATATACGTTTTACTACAGACACAGACTAAAGAAAATAGCACACCCAGACTAGGCTATTAAATCTCAAATATCATGTGCGGGTAAATTCTAAGTTATGACAAATGAGCTGTATTAGCCAATGGTTACACTACATTTCCCATCTTAGCATTCAGAAACTTAATGATAATTTTATTCGTTTTCTTTGAATACAAAAATAAATAATTATTAAGAATTTCTTGCCACATACATGTCCACTACAGCAGTACCGTAAAATGTGTGCTTCTTCCTTATATATAAATCACAAGGAGTTAGTTAAGAACAATTAGCAATAACTATAATTCACGATCTCAACAATATCCGACAGACAGCTTATTATTCCATTAACCTAAAGTAGGGAGAAGATAAGATTTTACTAATTTCGCCCGTCTCGATGGATAATTGGCTTAACGGTACGTGTACGTATCTTTAGACAAGACCCGCGGACTAGTATTAATAAGTGACGATACGATGTAAACAGAAATTGAATCCCAGAATATTCCAAGAAGAATTAAATTTAATTCCTGTTACCGTATAAAATTATTCTAGTTAAATAACAATGATATGTTTAGACGATTATTTTAATTTTATCATTTATTATTTTGTAACAGGGTTATAGGTCTTAAACGAGCGTATATAATTTTATTTATTTGTATGAGACATAGTGGGCAACCCTATCACATTACTGAAATTAACTAAGATATAATAGATAAGGTCAAAGGTACTCTGTAGGTTTCTTCGTAGATTACAATTTACAATTTTAACACATATATTCGTTAGTAATAATTAGTTAAATATCTTATCTCAACCAAGTGGTCACTTATATCTCAGACAACAGTAAATTGCAACAACGTTGGTATCTTCTTCTTGAATATTGATATTCTAACAAATAGGTAGTTTATTTAAATAAAAGATTTGATTTTTTAACAACAACTTAAACATCTATTAACAAAAATAAGAGATAAGAATTGCTGTACGAAAGATAATTTTTAAAACTAATAACTAAAAAATGTTTTAACCTAAATTAAAATCTAGAAAATGACGGAATTTACTTAAAATCCCCCAATCCTAGAACAAACGAATCAGAAAATAAAAATGTTTATATAAACCATAAACATAAAACCCATGAAAATATGTAAAAATTGCTCGCCAAATAAATAAAATAAATAAAAAAAATATCTTTGATAAACCCTCAACTTTGGAAATCCACTGTATATGTAAAACTTTATAAACCACCACAAAAGAAGGATTTAAAATCAACCATAACAACTAGAACTTTGACATAGACTAACTCTAGCGTCGTCATAGAAGCGTCCTAAACTTTTAATTAATAAATATTTCATAGGTGTCGCCTAGAGTTCTACTTAGAATTGTACTAAACTGAAATATAATGACATTTCTATCTGAATAAAATAGAAGTATGTTTTATATAAATGTCTAAAACTGAAACTAACTTATCAGCATTCTGGATCAAATAGACCGAACAAAAATATAACGAAAAACTCTTTCAGCCAATCTTTTCTGAAGGAAAACAAAATCTTCCAAAAAAAACACGGCTTTTTGAAAACGCTTCTATTATAAAATATTTTATTGTATTTTCAATATAGTAAATTGACAATTTATTATAACTGAATCGAACCAAATAAAATATTTCAATTAATATTAGTTTTCATTTAAATAAAAGCGGGCAAAGAAATCTTCCCACGAAAAGGGCCGTATGATAACCATAAACTATTAAGGGGGATGTATAGCCGAGTGCAACTTGATAGGTTTATCTTAAGTAAGTTTATATACGCACAATCTAAAAGATAGCGTTAGAGATAACGTGTTATTTAATATTTTGTTTCTTATAACCAATATTACATAGCTTTGATTTAAGGACTTCTTTGAAATATTCGTGTTTAAAATTTGTCAAGAAAAAGCGACTATTGCTTTAGAAAAATGTCTTTTTAAAATAAATTAAGAATGTATATACTCTATTCTATTGCTATAGTCTATGCCTTTAAAATTTGAAGAAGCAAGAATGTTGCCAAAGCAACTGTGAAATTTTTAAATAAATTTAGTGATTCGAAAGTTATATTAGAGCACGAAATGTTTAATTTTAAGTTGCTAGTAAGTTCCATAAAACTTCATCATATTTTAATAGAAAATGCATTATGATTAATAATTTTAAATGAAGATAAATAATTCTAAAAATTAAACATTTTGAATTAAAACGGTTATGTTATGCGGAGAGCACATGTTAAGAAAAAATTCATAAATTCAAAATTGCACGGATATTTAGAATCACGTAGACTAGATTTGTTTTAAATTACTAAGTTGCAAATTGCTACAAAAAGTTATTACCATTTGAAAAAATCATTTTCTATTTTAAGGGTCATCAACTTTTCACTGGACACTTCTCAAAAGAAAAGGTTTTTCGAATTTGCTATAACTCATAAGAAATCTAGAAAGAGAAAACTATTTTTTCTATTTTGCAATCATAAAGACGTCTTTTTGATACGCCAAGTAGAGTCATACTGGGCCTCTTTTCGTCACCACTTTTTTATTATAATTTATGAACTATCTAGGATATGTGTGTATATAACTTTAAAAAAAGAACTGTTATGTATTTGTGAGTATGTTTTAACTTAAGTATTTCTATTTATTCCCGTCCATTTGGTGACAAGCTTCTGAGGGAAGATGGTATTTATACAATAATTCCATCCTTGACAATGCCTGTTCAGCCGAAACGCGTCACATAGTCTAATAAAAATATTTTGTGAAATACTGGACATATTTTTCTTCACCTTCACCTTGGAGAACTACTTCAAGAACCTACTTTTTTTGCTCTACAAAGTTGAAAATGCTAAGTCATGGCCAACTCGAATTTGAAACCGGTCACGTCTCAAAATTGAAAAACAAAATTACCACTTGCATGCATTTTCCCAACTTGAAAAGGTTTAACAATAAATATGATTCTTTAAAGGTAATGTTTTTTAAAGATATAATGTACAAAATAGAAAATAGTATAAAACACTCGTTTTATAAGATATTTAATTTCACTTGCCCTTGAGAAAACACACCTGCGATTCGTTATGTAACCTAGCTTTAATATGCTATTTTAGCATTTAGGACAATTATTTATAAATGTTCCCCAATTATTTTTTGGATGATTTTATGGAAAAATTACAATATTTAGATACACATCCTTAAAGAAATGCTTATTATGTGTACTATTTGTCTCGACAACCCAAAGGTTGATATAACAACATATACACACTATTTTATTGACAAACAAAAATCTTTTTTGGCTTTTTCGCAACTGAATAAAAATATTTAACTTTAAATTAATTGAAGCAGATATTTAATATAATTACATACCTCAACATGTAGACTAGTCGGTCTACGGAATGTTTCGATACATAATATAAATAATATTATTTAAGCAAGCATAAGAAATTATATCATTTACCTTAAGTTTTAATAGACACATAGTAGTTGTACAAATACTTTTATCCTATCGGGACTCATCAGTGCGCATAACCTAGGTTACATGTCAAACAAACTGACACATTTTAAAATTTTGAAATCAATTCTTTTCTATTATTTAATGTTTTTCTCTTACGATCTACGTATTTATACAACTACTATGTGTCTATAAAACCTTAAGGTAAATGATATAATTTCTTATGCTTGCTTAAATAATATTATTTATATTATGTATCGAAACATTCCGAAGACAGACTAGTCTACATGTTGAGGTATGTAATTATATTAAATATCTGCTTCATTTAACTTAAAGTCAAATATTTTTATTCAGTTGCGAAAAAGCCAAAAAAGATTTTTGTTTGTCAATCTAAACGCAACAAATAATCTGAACACATTTAAAAACAATATTTTATACAATAAAATTATTTGCACGAATATTTCACTTGTGCAATATATACTAAAAAATAATCAAAGCAACGACTTATTTGTAATTAACAAAAACCGACCACTAAATTTTTTCGCAGAAACTTTACTAGTCCCTTATTTCCACTTATGTCACAGTTACTCAGTCAAACTGAATTGTTTGATGAACAAAAATTGATTTATTATTCCATTTTTACTGTTCTAAAAAAATACTTTAATATGTTGCTACTCTTGTGTTTGTTACCCTTCTCTAAATCGTGTAAGTAGTTTTTTAGCTACGCCGCGAAAAGACAAACCGAGAGACAAACAGACGGGAGGACTTAAGAAAACATGTTTTCCGGCATCTGAAACGTAAAGTCCTGAAAAACTCGAAGGGTGATTTTTACACGATTTACAAGGGAAGTAAAAATGTTCTCGATTTCACAAATTTTCACTAAAATGATAAAATTTCCCAAAGGTCGTTAATCTTTTAATAACTTGAGCTAATCCCATTTTATTTACGGTAATGTCCAAAAAACATGCTTATACTCATAATTTGGATTTACAAATACACTATATGAAAAAAATACAACTTTTTGTTTCAACTTAAACACACCTTAATATGAAACAGAAATTAAATTTCACTGCACATAGCGTCTTTACACATTCTTGGTTCTGTTAGCACCGGTACGCCGTTGCCCATCATCGAATTGTTTACGTCATTCTTAATTGGTACCATTAGTTCCGATCACAGTTACACAGTCGATATGGTTCGGCTGGTTTTATGCTTCTATTCTCTGTCTACCTTAATAATGATTTCTTGTATGTCACGCCGCCGCTACTTGTTTACGCTTTGCTGTTCACAGGTTAAATGAATTAGATAATATAATTACGTTATCTTTATTAACTATTAACCTGAACAATTGTTAGTCAGTTGATATTTAAAATTTAATTTGTATATTTTAATAAAGGGAATTCAATAGAAAGTTTCTCCTGATCAGTAGTTAATTTATGTAAATTACTATTAATTTGTACTAATGTTTAATTTCAAAGGACATAGAATTTATTTATATTTTTAGTTGTTTTTTCCCAGCTTAAATTTACGTCCATGGCACGCAATAACCAAATTTTGAAACTTAACATGCGGCGAAAGAAAAATGTATGTGATAAGTTTAGTTAGTATTCAGGACACCAAAGAATATAATTCATTAAATGAAAATTCACGAAGAACATAGACACTTAAATATCACATAAAATTACAAAACAAAATTATTTCTGTTTTGTCTACATTGGATGTCAAGGAACGCTGCGTACTCATAGCGCCCCCGAAATATGCAATAAAACCACGAATAATACCACTACAAATGAAAGGCAATCGAGAAACATTGATGGGGTTTTCTTGTTTTTAGAGAGCCTAAATAAAAAGTCTTCACATTATTGCAGCCTGAAAGCCCAGGACTCTATTTAGAACAAAATTTTACAAGTCTGGCCAAATTCTATGATGCTTACAGAATTAAAACTACCGAATCAAAACTAGGAGCCTCTATCTAAAACGACTATTTCCCTCTACAAACCCAAAAAAGACAAGTGCGATATCTGCATTTAGTGTGAGCTTAAAAACGAAAATAAAGATGTGTGGATATTCCATAAAGATGAAAAAGAAAGAGCAAGAACTGCAAAAGTATAGATAAATAAGCTAATGAGAAAGAGACATGCCGTACTTTAATAATGGATTTGCAGGCCTTTAATTAATGCAAGCTCAACCCAGACGACATGACTCTAAACCAATCATTATCTATCTGATGGATATTCATACCAAAATAGAAACACCATCGCTCTCCTCCATTTATTCAATAAACTGAGCGGCAAAACTGAACAGACATATCTCCTAAAAGACCAGACACAAATGGTGCTGATAGTGTGCATGCTTTGATCGAAAGAAAATTAAAAAGTAAGTAAATATACTTGCCAAGTGACTACTTTAGGATATGTAAAGAGGCACGTTTAAAAGATCCGTATGAAATTCTCACTTCACACTTTCTTTAAAGAATTTGAAAACCACATTAGTTAGCATTCAATAAGACCTGGAAGGAAACCAGACCTCGCAACTGTCAACGAAAAAACCCGTAAAACCAAGAGTATTTCCATCATTGTATAATAACCATATACCAATAAATAAATAAATATCTATATATTTATTTTTAAATATAATTTACATTGTGTTTATAATTAAGAATTACTGTATTTTTAGAAATTACACGAGTATAAATTTAAAAATCTATTTTAAGTTTAACGTGTCTATTTGTAGTTACTTTCACCAAAATATAAACTTTTGTTTACATAGTTCTTACTCAAATGCTTTGTTCGATTAGTCGTAAGTGTTTATTATTGCTGTTGAATATATCTAAGTCACACCTATATTCTTAAAATTTTCTAAGACTAAAAGTGTAAATTTATGCATTCTACTGTTTTCATTTGCAACAATAATTAATTGTCTTTGATTTCATGGTTCCCTCAAGAAACATGATTTTTGAGATACGACATAGTGAAGTATCACCGTCGATACATTACACTAAGCAGTATTCCACCTAATAATAAGGTCAACCATATAAACGTGTACAATACGGCAAGAAACTGAATCTAAAACCCAGTTTTGGTTTCTTAAACAATGAAACTTTTGTACTCTCAAGAATTGAAAATACTTATTTTGCTTATATCTCAAATTAGAAGAACTGCCGATTTTAAGGCCATGTGTTGCAGTTTTCTCAAGTTATAATTAAAAGCCGCTTAAAACTTCCATATGGACGTAGTACTTGTACTACTGGTGGAGATAACAACAGTTAATGAATTCAACCATATAAAATTTGACTTAATGGCTTGTTCGTTGGGATAGGTTTCAATTTTCGGTTTCAGACTAAACATTCTGCAGAGAAAACGAGCCGGAAAATGGACTGGTGTGCACAATAAGAAGGTTTTGTGGAGAGTTTATTTTTATTAAAATTGCTGCATTTGGACAATTTAAGAGCAACATTTAAGATTCTAACCCAAAAGATATCAAAAATACAAATGAATTAAAAATAGTTAAAAAAATATGTATCTCAGCATGTAAATTAATCTGCTTACGATTGTTTTATACACATCAACAAACATGTAGTTTATGCAAAAAAAAGTTTCATTTTGGTTTACCTTAATTTTAACAGACGCTTAAGCCTACAAGGCACAACATACTGTCGATCATGCGTCTTTAAAATAATCATTGTATGCAGATTAGTCCATAAGTTGAAATAAAAAACTTTTTTACCTAATTTTAATTATTTTAATCTATCACTGCGGTCATTTTAACTTGTCCACATTTAAATCTGCTACAACATTCTTATTTGTCCAGATATCAAAAAACAAATTGCATTACTAGTTAAAGGTTTTTGTAACATTAGAAAAATATAAAAGAAGTGTCAATTGTCAAAGATGTAAATATAACTTGCATTTTTTTAAATGTGACACCCTATAATGTTACTTACAATGGACAGGTCTCTTGTTCCTGCTTCTAAATATAGCGGGTTTGATACCTTTATCTTAAAAGATAAACGATAAAATAAAGTAAAGTTGCGATATAAGACCAGTGTATGGTGGACAAAGATCATCTTTCTCTCTTCACAATATTTCGCTTATGACGAAGCTCTTCTCCATTATCTCGTTTATTTTTAAAGATAAACATATCAAACTCAGTATATAGCAAAAAAAGGAAAATCAAAATTATTATTTAAAAGAGGTAAGTTACTTCTGACTTTTGGATCATTTCAATATCTTAAAAAATAGGAAAGTTGCAGCAGATGAACATGTGGACAAATAAAAATGTACTACGGTATTTGATCTAATTATCTATATACTTTCGTTTCGTTCTTCTACTGAAGGAAACATATTGTATTTAATCTGATTTTATAAAATTGATATAAATCTGCAAACTAGATAATGGTAAAAAACTTCCTGTTTACCACTAAATTGTGATAATGGTTACATCTCAGAAAAACACAGAGTAATTCCATGCACATACACAACAACTTAATTAAGACTCGAAACGACTGGTAACATAAATCCATCCATTACTTTTTCGCAAATTGATCTACTTAAAACAAGTGCCGGCGACAAACTTGCTTACCTACACCACATATATAACTGTTCGCGACACGACACAAGTGCATTTTTGCATTGAGGTCAAATCTGGCATACGCGGAGACTGTCTTGTCAGACCGGTCCTCATGTCGGACCGGGTCACTTGGACACAGAGCCGCCGAATTGTTTATGGGTCTTATGGGTTGGTTTATGGGTATTATTGCATAGTTAAATTGGTTTGAGTGCATTCTTCAACTCTGCGCACCGTTAGATGTGAGCAGATACGGGACGACAGGTTCACTATTGTTTATTGTACTATGGATCTAAGTATGGTTAAATGTATACTATTAAACATATTTTTATATTCCTTAGAATATTTATACGAGCTATACCAAGTGGCAATTAATATATGGTAAACACCGCCGCGCCAGTTTCTACATTTTAAGATACTGTTTTATTAGGGTATATTAAAAAAATTGCCAGTATCCGTATGTTGCATACTTTTTTAACGTACATTGTAAGAAAGTTTGTTTTGGCCAACTACACATTTAAAACGAAAACAGTGAAAAACAACCAATAACACAAAACAAAACTTAACCAACTATAAGAACTACTTACGTATCATAATTAGCTTTTTACTACTTAGCATTATTTAAAATAAGTAGTATAATAATTTAAATTAAAAAACGAAAATTAAGTTAAAAAGCATATGCTATAAATACATGTGAAATCGTTTACTGGGTTACAATGTTACAAAGGAAGCTACTAAAACCAAGACAAAATGGAAGAAATGAATTATTGTACCTGTAGTGTTTTATAAGGTACCACTTTCATTTCGAATATCTTTTTGGGATTAGCTGACATCAATTTTGCCTGAACTTTTTGGACAAAATAAAAATAAATCTTAACTACTATTTAAGCGAATTCTGATTAAAAATTAAGTATAAAAAACCATCCCTGACCGATGATATGAACTAATTGTTATTGCAATATTTTTGTAATCTGGCCTATATTATATAAAAAGAAAGATTATGGTTTCTGGATGACATTTATAATTATTTAAAAATAAACACCGACAAATTAGAAATAATAAATTATATTATTGCAGATGTGTTAATATACAAATTATTATATATATTTCCAAATTGGTTGAATCATTTGTAAAAATTTAACTACTGTCACGAGTCCTTTCGGTTTACTAGAGATTATTTAGTTAGGGAATACAGGTGTTAAAGTGTATCTAAAGTAAATTGAGTCAGTGGAAAATTTGATGTACGCCCATGCTTTACAAATAAATCGACGACTTTTGACCGATATTTAGTTTTTATGTTGTCTCAATTGACTTTAGGTACACTATACTTTGAGAGACGTAAAATGATGGTTTTTCTTAAAAATTACATGATTTCATATATATGGCCGCCATATGTCAGTCACAATATGAAATATAATCTAAAAATATCTATTTAAAAAAATACATTTTTAATTAAAATCACTCTAAAATATTAATTTATATTTATAGATTGTTTATAATTAAAGTTTTTTAGCTTTTTTAATAAACAAAAAAACGGTGAGATAAGTAACAAACTTTTATTATTACATTATTTTATGTTTAACAGCGATAAGATAAGTTATTTTAGTTATTACGATATTGAAAACTATTGCTTTGATTCTGAAACCAAATGTACCTCCTATAAATCTAAAATTTGACACTATTAGGGTCACATCGTTATGATGATGTAAACATACAGAGGCATACATTTTGTTAAAGAATTAGTTATATCAAAATATAAATGTGTATTATACTTAACACAAAATATACGAGACTTGCCTAAAGAAAAATAACCTTTCCATAGAAAAACCATAGCCAAAACCATTAAATGAAAATGACATACGACAAAATGACCACTACGATCGTCAGGTCATTTTAGTCTCATAAATAAATGCATGTATATAGCAGCATACACTATCATATATTACCAAGAATAATTACTGTTTTCATATAATAGGTAATCATCAGCAATGTTTTAATGATTTGTGTAAAGCTTTATAACAATATATATTATGCTTTACAACAATATATATTATGTCTATAATCAATCACACATTTTTGTATCGATACTAACCAACCAATATTTGTTCTTCAACGTGCCATACTGTTTGCAGTCCATTAAAGAGTTTTTCTGGGTGATTTTGTTTTATGACTTGTGAATATAATATTTAACGGAAGTTAAATGTTAGTTAATTAAATATCCATTAATGTTTTAAAACAAATTTAACAAAAACGTTTAAATCATTAAAAGATAAATATGTAGTGAATTTTTTATTGAGTTATTTACAACTGTTTCTTACTTTTATTATCTATAATTAAAATTATTAAGGAATGTTAGGAAAAACATAAGGTTTTTAAGTATGGGATTTTGCCTCGAATTTTACTATTAAATTGCCGAGTTTAGACTTTCAATAAATATTTCCATTAATTCAGAAAACTACACATTTTCTTTTAGTACTTTTTTTTTAGAAATAGGCAACGTAATTTTCTAAAATAAATAGTTTAAAAATTATATGATTTCACAATAAACGCAAACATTCAAACTGTTTTAATGGCCTTTTACATCAAACGCGTGTTTCTACGAAATAAAACACTTGATATCTCGACAATCCTATTTTCATTATAATTATATTTTGCTTTTATAACACCAATTAACGTGAATGATATGTTCTAGATCTGAAGATTATTATCATATTTTGATGTGAATAATAAAATACTGTATTATTATGATGAAAGACGGATGATACCTGAAAATGCTGAAAAGTATAACTTTCGTCACTAGAAACAATTCTTGTTTCTGTCAAAGTATGTTGCCGTCGAAAGTTACCTTTGTCTTTGTAGAAAAAAAATTATTTCAAACATATGTTTGAAATAGTATATTGTTATACAAGTGCGGAAAAGATCTCATACACTATCGCTCGTGTTGCAGTCACACGAAAGAAAGTTGAAAAAGGAGAGCTTATTTTATTTGCAATTAATCAAGGCAATTACTCATTTTTTCGATATTAATGTTGAAAAAATGTTTCTCACAGCAGTATTAAAAAGTAAATAAAAATTAAGAAAAAAGTCTTCCTGAAGGTTCTTAGTGGTCATAGGAACAATATTCAAGTGAAAGTGGTCATTTTCAATAATTGTTATGTAATATACCTACTATTAATGAAATACTATACAGAGAGGAAGTGCATTACAACTTCGTGCGCATTCAAATGAAAACTAACATTACAAACTCAGTTAAGCTGAACTATTATAATGGTGTTAGGTGTAAATGTATTAAAAATATCTGAGTTAATAGTAAGTGTCGCAATCTTTAAGTAAGGAAAATGTTTTAAAATTTTTAAATTTCTAGACGAAGCAAATTTGAACCAAGAAATAATTATTTTTCTCCAAAAGTGTGTCAGCTTTAGATTTATTTTTTTTACTTGTATATGTGACATTAAAACTCCATTAGGCTATTCAAAAATTGGATTTCACATTAAAAACAAAATAATATTAGACCTGGAATACTGTTGAATGAAATTTGCCTCTAAAATTCCCAATAATTAAATAGTATTTACTTTTTAACCAACCGACTTCAAAAAACGAGGAAGTTATCAATTCGACCCCGTGTATTTTTTATGTATCTGCACCGATTGTCCCGGGATGGTTAAGAATTATTCAAGATAGTGTCGCAGTAGTCTCATAGCAAGCATATTGAAAAAATTCAGTAAATCTCTTTTCTCTGGAACTTCCCTCGTTATGATTCTTTCCTTTCATTAGGAATAGTGAAGTGTGATCCAATTTAGTTCAGTACATAGTCATTTAGTAACACATATATATACTGTTACTAATTCTTACCAGTTTACCCCTATATCACATTTATTTACTTTGTGAAATTTAAAGTCAAATAAAAATTTTTCCGGTGATTTTCTAAAAATTTTATTTGGCCGCCATAATAAATTCGTACATACACAACTTTATCAGTTTATCTCTATAGCACACTTAATGTTTGAACAAAATGTGAAATTAAACTAATAACTAGTTTTTTTAGGCTGATTTGTTTTATATTTTATTAGGTCGCCATTTTAATTAGCTATCTTATATTCATAACACAATCTCACCAGTTTATTCCTATGTAACACTTGATTTTTCTACAAAATTTAAGGTAAACTGGATAATAAGTTTTTTAGTAATAATTTTTTAACGTTTTACTAGTCCGCCATCTTGTTCCGGTATATTGAATTTTTCATATATCAACACCAATTTACCCTTAATATTTGACTAAAATTTGAAGTAAATCGGATTAATAGTTTTTAAGCTATGCTGCGAACTGACAGATAGACCAACAGACGGATTGACAGAATTGGTAAAACATATTTTTTGGCATCTAGGGACGCTAAACACTGAAGATCTATATAATCTAAAAGGGCGATTTTTTTCACGATTACAAACAATTTATATAGCAGCCATTTTATTCCGCCATTTTGAATTAAAACCACAATTTTACTAGTTCATCTCATACCACAATTAGTTATGCCACACAAATTGAAATCAGATCATTAAGTAATTTTTCAGGCTGAATTTTTAAATATTTTATTGAGCCGCCATTTTGTTCCGTCACCTTGGATTCGCACCAACATTTCACCAGTTGATTCCTACATAATACTTGATTTTTGTGCAAAATTTGAGATACATTGGATAAGCAGTTTATTAGTACTAATTTTTTTAACATTTTTTTTTGTTTTGACACATCGGATTTTTAACAGAATGTTACCAGGTCATTCCCATATGACTCTTAATTTTTGAGCAAAACTTGAAGTCAAGTAGTTTTTAAGCTCTGCTCCGAACAGACAGGCAGACTTACGGAATTGGGAAAACATGTTTTTCGGTATCTAGGAATCCTGAAATGTAAAGATCTGAAAAAATCTCAGAGGGTACTTTTTTCACAATTACAATAAAAAATAAAATCTACTTCAAAAAAATAAAAAATAATATGTTATTCCATTTTGAAAATTTAATTTTATGAAGTCGGCGTCAAATAAATAAAAACAGGAAATAGACATTATACGCATTTTACATTATGGACACTCGATTCATAAATGTCTTTTTGTCATTAAGTAATTAAGGATTAGTATGACGCGGACTTCATAAACTCAAAATTTCAAGAAAGGATAAAATATAATTTTTCACTTTTTAGTGTTTATTTTTGAAGTCGGTTTTTTTTAATTACATTTTTATTATTTATATATTTATATTTTTTTATTGTCGAGTATGTTACTAACCTTGTCACTTTTTTTCGAAAGTAAATTTTAATAACAATATTTCGTGAATTAAACTTATTATATCATCTTAAAATAATGACAGAAAGCCAAGGTAGTTTCTACTAGGATATACTCCCAAATACTCAGCATTTGAGCTTTTCTTCTTCAATCATTAATACATTAATACTCTAGAAGTATTACTGTCTGAAGAAAAGCTTGTGAAATGTAGTTTCTACTCGGATGTCCTCTAAAAGGCTTACAAATACACTTTCATAACCAAGAGGGGGGATGGGGACAATTGCCCACCAGACGGGTTTAATTTTTTTATGAAAAATCTACTATATGGTACTACTATACATACGAAGAACAACTGAAAATAACGGAACGTTCTTTTTTTGTTGCTTGTGAGCCATGTAGCGAAATACTTTAGAAATGGCTTTGAATATTTATGCTTCAATTCAGACAATACAGTCTATAAACAATATAATTGAAACATGTCCGCCTTCCTCCTCCCCAGATAATTATTTTGGCTACGTCATGTCAGTCAAATCATCTAAAGTAGATTATTACTGTATTAATACTTGAATCGGAAGAAAAACTCGTGAAATGTAATAGAACTCTGTTAGAAGCAACCGGTGATTGTGATTCCTAATAATAAGACACAAGAAACCTTATTCGATTAAACTCCCATGAAGCTAAGCGAGATATGTGGCGCAAAGCTCTTCGCAGATTTAAACTACCTGAAAACAGATTAGAAGAAAATAGTAATTTAAAAATTATCCTATGCAATTTACGGAAGATTATCTTGGCCAAGATCATATAGCATTAGTACAAGCAGTGGTTATATCATTCAACATTATTATGTAATGAAAAGTAAAGAATGATTTATAAAAATCGATGTGATTTTTTATAATGGTGCTTTGTGCAATGGCCCAAACTCCAGAAAGAAATTTCTTGAGTCGTATATTTTCGCATTTTTATGCACCATTATACCCTTCCGCTCTATTTAAGAACTAAGGTAAAATATATTTGACTTATTTTGAACATAGGTGACAGTCATTGAATCTCTACCAACTAGATATCAATAATGAACGGTCCTTGCGTGATTCGCATTAGTAAACTTTTCTAAGACAGTTTATTAATGCACAGCATATAATTCTTATTCCAAAAAAAAAACCATCCCACTGAGCTAATTGATCATTAACAATTTTTATAATAGAATTTATATTTTCTATATACATGCTGATGCCACTCCAGTAATGACGACCCAGCCTTTTTTTGTCAGTCTGAAGAACTATTCGCCAAAAATAAAAAATAAATGGTATTTAAACTCCCTTCATTGCAGCATTTGGGGAGATACGTCTAGAATTATTACTTAACTCTCATAAACCAACATTAAAGAATTATCGAATGTTCTTCATCTCTAAGCCCCTTACCAGGTCCCAATTGTCTGTCAAAAAGAACTCATGATCATCTCGTCTTCATCTCCTCGATATTAATATTTGATTAATGTAAGGCTTAGTGCAGTGGTATTTATAAGTCAGATTTTAATATTTTATGAGCAGCACAAATTTTTTGCACGACGCCAAGACCCAAGGCCGTCATAAGCAGGGGAGTGATCTTTCTTTCTAATACATTATATTATTAAATAAAATAGGTTTTTTCATGTTTAATAAGGCAAGATGCTACGTACACTTGAAAATTGAACATTATTATTAGCTTAAGTGTGCTCAAATACCTATCACTTATTTCCGAAAAGGTTTCATAACTGATTATTTTTTTATTAATTTTCATAATACACTTTATTTTGGTAATCAAATTTTTTAAAATTTAACGATAAAGTTTATAATTGTAATGGGCTTGTTTATTTACAACTTCAATTTCTATAAATTTAATTTTGCAGTTTTAAAAAAGAAAAAAGGTAATGTGTGCCCGTTATTTGAAAAAACCCAAATCTTGCAGAAGATCCGGCTACCCTAGTTCAAACTAAAAAAATAATAATTTTTAATTCTTTTTGCTTTCCTCATAAAAGGAAACATTGTAATCATGAAAAAATCACCCTCCCAGATTTTTTCAGATCTTTACGTTTCAGGGTCCCTAAATGCCAAAAAACATGTTTTCTCATTTGCTTCAATCTGTCTGTATGTCTGTTCGCTGCATAGTTGAAAAACTACTAAATCGATTGACTTCCAATTTTGGCCAAAAAATAAAGGGCATATAGGGATGACCTGGGAACATTTAGGTAAAATCCAACATGGCGAAACAAAATGGCAGTCTACGGCAATGTTAAAAAAAAGTATTATTAAAAAACTACTTACCCAAATTACCCAAATTTTGCACAAAAAGTATTATGAGAAAATTAACTGGTAAAAAAGCTGCCGCAACAAAATGGCCGCTTAATAAAATATTTAAAAATTCAACCCGAAAAAATTACATGATGATTTATTTCAAATTTTGTGCCGTCATTAATTATGGTATAGAGTAAAACTGGTAAAATTGTGGTACGAATTCAAGATGGCAAAACAAAATGGCGGCTAGATAGAAGGTTTGTAATCGTATAAAAATCACCAGTGTTTACATATCTTCACGTTTTAACGTCGCTTGATGCCAAAAAATATATGTTTTGTCAATTCCGTCGGTCTGGCTATATTTTTCGATCTGTCAGGCGCGGAATACCTTAAAAATTACTTACCCGATTGACTTCAAATTTTGAAAATTTGAAAATTAAAGGTCATATGGGGATGACTTGGTAGTATTTTTGTAAAAATCTAGTATGGCGGCCTAGTGAAATATTAAAAAAATGATTACTAAAAAGCTAATTATTCAATTTAAAATGTTGCACATTTAGAATAATATAAATTGCTTTATCTCTCGGTTTCCTTGATAAAATGAGGCATTTAATTACAGGTAAATACCTTCACAGAAATGTATCTTTTCCCAAAATTTGAACTCAATTGGGTAAATAGTTTTTGAGCTAAGCCGCGAACAAATAGCCCGACAGCGATGACAGATCGACAGGAATGGGAAAACACGTTCTTCAGGTATTTCAGAATCGCAAAACGCAGTAACAGTTTCGAAGGGTTTCATAATAATAATAATAATTCCCCCCAATGAGGCACGTAAAAGTAAAATTTTAAAATTAAAATGATAAAAACAGATGACTGAGATTTAATTTGAATGTCTTTGAGGGAGGTTCTTTCAATTAAATCTTAGTTTTTATAATATTATAATTTAATATATAAGTTAACATCATTTTTAGAATAAATAGTTATTTATACTCATTTGTAATTTTCTCGATTTATATAAGTGATAAAATTTTAGTAAAAAAATATATCCCCTAGCGAAGTTCAAATAAACGCATTTTATATGTTTGGCAAATTTTCTCTGCGAATACTCGAAACATAACTCTAAGAATACATCTAATTGGCTATTAGCCCTGACATTGATTATAGAACAAGATATAAAGACACTACCTTGAAGGCGTCGTTAAAATACGTTATGTCATAAATCGAATGGTTGTTTTGACTACCGTTGGCGATCGAATATGACCAATTAAAACTGGCGAAACTATGTCAATCGGTGTTGCACGACACTATGCACTTGTTTATCGGCTGCCATTTATGCTCATTCATAGGCGCGTATTACTGGTTATGAGAACTTAGGCAAATTTTTTACTTGAATAAATGAAAAGCAAAATAAACATACAATCGATGAAAATTAAAAATATTTTATATATAAATCTTCTAGTATAATATTTTATGATGATGATTATAATTATTATCATTATTATTATTATTATTATTATGCATTTTTTCACAACTAAACCTTAACGCAATAAAAAGTTTTAACACTTCTGCTGTCGAATTTACCAATCCATTTTTACTATCGAAAATTGAATTTAAACTTTGCGTTTTTTTGCATGAAGTTTCTTATATATATATATATATATATATATATATATATATATATATATATATATATATATATATATATATATATATATATATATATATATATATATATATATATATATATATATATATATATATATATATATATATATATATATATATATATATATACATATATAATGATGACAAAAAAATAAATAGGTTATAAAATAAATAAATTAATAAATATATATATATATATATATATATATATATATATATATATATATATATATATATAAATCCCTTGTGATGTTCATTTGTTTATTCGGATAAAAAATCGTACCGGTTCATGCAAAACCCTACAACTTTTACATTTAAATTTCTTTTCTATCTCTAAAAGTAAACATTGCAGGGTGGCACAAAATAAAAAGAGTTCCGTGTACAAAGGAGAGGAAAATGCTTTATCGCGATTGTTACAGGAAAAAGAAAAAAAATGAGAAATATGAAAGATTTTTATGAAGAATTCAAATTTAATTTCGAAAAAATAATTGACCATCAATTAAAACAATGATGTGATAATTTTTTTTTACTTAAACATAATGAGCCATCCTTTACTAAATCTTTAAAAAATCAATAGAAAAAAACTAGACTATGTAAAAAACAGTTTTCAAAATATTTAAGGTTAAATATCCATTTTTTTTTAAACTTTTACAGGCGTTATGAAAAATCTATATTTAATAGAAGCAACTAAGGATTCTGTTTTTGAAAATCTTATCAATGTTAGTGAACAAATGGAAATAGAATGCATATGAGCATTTGGATATTTCAACGTCTCCTTGTAATATTTATTCAATTTTAATATGAACTATAAAATGTTTATTTATTTGATAAATTATATGTTTTCCTTTCCTTCGGAGAGAAAAAAATGTATATTGAACTTTAAATTTCTCGAAAGCTTATATTTATTTGCTTAGTGTTAAAAGTCATTTCATTTAAAATAAAAAATATTTTGATAGTTTTATTACATACCCGTTTTATTTGATTTACATTTCCTAAAAATGAAAAGTTTGAATATTTACTTGATTTTAGTAATGTTGGGCATTATTTAAAAATAATACTTCTTGGACATAGTTAAATTCATCAACAAACTAAGAGTACATTCTTTGTATAGAATTATTCAGAAAATATTTTCTCATATATTAAGTTATTAAAAATTGCAATACCAAAGAAGTTATGGCAGTTTAGTGGTATAAAATATTTGATCTTGCTCGTGTGTGCATCACTGTTTGGTAATACTGAAAAGAATGTATCATAAAAAAAATTTATTTCTTTCCAAATCCTTACTACACCGTGTTTCATTCCAATGTAATAATCCTGTTTAAAAAAAATCTTTAACACCCTTCATCTTAAAAATTAGACATGTCTATCATCATTTTAAACCAAGCAATCTCCCATTAAGCGATTCTAGATGTTCTTTTAAACACCTTGTATATAGAATAAACTAATTAGTACTAGGAAGATACGTAAAATTAATGGGATACATCCAAGTAATCAAAACTTCTGAATCTTCTGTAAAACAAAGGTAACAATAACATATTATAAAACTTCGACAATTATGTGTGCGCAAAGAATTCTTCACCTGTGTTTTTTTTCAGCTTTCGTTATGTAATATTTTAACGTACATGGACGAAACCCGTTGCCGTTTAAGCAGGTGTTAAGGAGCGAAGTACGTCTGCTGCAGCCTCCTCTTTACCAATTTGCTATCAGTCCAGTATCCGCAATAGCATCGTGCTAGTAGTAACATGGAGTTTGCTGGTTCGACTCCCACTAAGGAAAAATTTTCCAAAATTAAATATATGTGCAGTTATTTTAAAATTATTTTCTTTTAACGATGCATCCAAATAATGATCGGTATCTCAGGATGTAAACTACAAATGTGGCGAAAATCCCATGTTACCTTACGCCATAGGTTTCTTATATCTTAAATTATTTAAAACTATGTGAAAAAAAAATGTCATATTTGTGTCAAATGGGACCGACCGTAATTATTCATTTGATTGCGTCAGAATGGGGCTCAACTCCTACGATCGATTTCTACCCTCAGCAGGTTAGCTTTCGAGGAACATTGTCTTTGAGTTATGCTTTTGGTTGCGTTACATGTAGTTGGATTCCAAGTACAGTGGTCCAGAAATCGATCGTAAGAGTTGAGCTTCAACCTGGCGTAATCAAGTGTAGAATTACGGTCACTCGCCCTTGACAAATGGAATAAAAACTGAGCTATATTTTGTTTCTGTTTCTTACATTCCTCGTAAAATATTGTAATCGTGAAAAAATCACCCTCCAAGATTTTTTCAGATCTTCACGTTTCAGGGTCCCTAAATGCCGAAAAACTCTCAACTCCGTCACGCGACGGTCTATCTCTGTGTTCGAGGTATAGTTCCTACTACCCGATGGGGGATGACCTGGTAACATTTTGGTAAAAATCCAATATGGCGAACATAATGGCGGCCGAGTGAAATGTTAAAAAAATTATTATTACAAAACTAACATTAAGTATTATATTAGAATCAACCGGTAAAATTTTGGTAGAATCCAAGATGGCGGAACAAAATGGCTGCTTAATAAAATATTTAAAAATTGAGCCTGAAAAACTGCTTAATGGATTGTTTTGAAATTGTGTGCCATAACTAATTGATGTATAGGGGTCTACTAATAAAATTGTAATACTAATTCAAGATAGCCGAACAAAATGGCGGCCAAATGAAATGTTCGTAATCGCGAAAAAATCACACAATTCCGTCGGTCTTAACTAACTAATTATCAAACTTACCTCAAATTTTATGAATTCAAGATAATAAAACAAAATAGCGGCCTAAGAAAATATTTTAAAAATTACCCTGAAAATACTACTTATTAAATTAATTTCAATTTTTGTGCAAGAATTAAGTTAGATATAGCGATAAACTGGTACAGTTGTGGCACGAATTTAAGATGGCGAAACAAAATATCAGCCAAATAATTTTTTTTAAATCAACGTAAAAAGATCTTGTTCAATTTGACAATTGCCAAATTTTGCAGAAAAATTAAACGTGAGAATGACGGTATGCGCCAATGTAAAAACTACTTAATGAATTTATTTTAAATTATGCCCAAAAGTCAAGTGTGACATAGGTTGAAAAAAATTGGTAACATATTGGTATGAATCCAATATGATGAAACAAAATGGCGCTCAATAAAAATGTCTAAAAAGACAGTATATGTAACACCTATACAATGTGACTATGTACTGAACTAAATTGGGTTACACTTCACTGTTCCTAACAAATCGAAAAAAAATCATAATTCCGGGCAAAGGAGATTTACCGATTTTTTTATTGCAGGCGGCATTAGATAAAATATTGTAGCTCATGTGCAAAGTCCCACACTAATTAAGTATTTATTTTGCAGCAGTTATTTTTCTAAGCACTAAAATATATCTTTTTAACCCAATCGATGATGAATAAATACAGTCTAAATCTATATCTACAAAAACTAGGTCTAAAAACCTGGTTTGGAATTTATGCCAGAAATAAAACTTGTTCCACCCAAATTAAGGTGGAAAGAAGTTACTTTCCACATCATTCAATTATTTATTAGTTCATAGCAAGGGCAGAAAAAATTAATGATTGATTAATGTCTGATAATTTGTCACTTGTTATCTCCTTAGTTATTGTGTATATTACTATATTCACAGAAGATAATGTAAACACCTCTAACGTTTTGCAAAAAATTACAAACACAACCGTTTATATTATTTTTATAATTTTTACTTCTCATATACAATACAAGAGATATCATCACGTTTCTCTCGAGTTAAAGACAGAAGTTGGATGTAAGTTTGAGATCTCATAAAAAGATAAAATTTAAGATTCTAGAGATCTGAATTGACTTAAAAATCACCTAAATCTCTGCGAGAAAATCTCGGTTCCAATAACACAGCCATATTGTTATCGCAAAACCTTAAAAGTAACTGTTTTCGTATAACTACGAACAATTTTATTTCGAATGCATACTAACATGATATATTGCATTTAATGGTACGACACTGCATCGATAGATACCTCATCAGCTCGTTACACGACCCGGTGGTTAGACCCGGTTTAATGGGATGCCATGTATTTGCTGCCTATTGGGTAATACGACCGAAGGAGTTGGAATTTTTAAATTGGAAGTTGCGCTAAATAGCAGCAGGATGTTGTGCAATCAGGAAATTGTCGTTGTCAAGACGAAAACTAATGAAAATTTACATCAAGTGAAGAAAAATCAGAATTTACAAAAAAATGTAATTAAACAATTTAAGAACATGACCAAATAATTGGGAGAGCTTCTTAGCTGCCATTATATATTTTTTATTTTATTTTTATTTATCTATTTCTAAACATCAGAGGAACAGGTGAGAACCTAAAATAATATTCACCGAATTGCATAAGCAATAATTATAGATTATAAAAATATATAATTTTTAATAATTTGTGTATCACTCTAAACTTACACAAACTGTACATTATGATAGATATGTATACAAAGTTTTCTCTTCTCAATGAACAGATGTAAATTCTCTCCCGTATAATGAGGGGCAAATATTCATATGTAAATTAGGTCCCATAGTTCTGAACATGCCGAAAAACCACCAGTAAATTCAGTCCCACGTAGAGTACAGGGTAATAAAAATACACGTTGATTATAAATTCAATTCCATATTTATAAAAAAGTAAACACTTTAAAGTTATAGAGATGCAGTTATAACCAGCAAGCATGTACATAAAAATAGCCTTAAATACAAATGCATTTAAAGTATATGTTTGTTGACACTTAATAAAATACAAATTAGTAATAATTTAAGCTGAGAAAACCCAACACGAAAACAACTGACTTACATAAGTCCAGCGTTTTTTTCCACTGTTCTTTATATTTTCAAGTGTTGACAACAAATATTTTCCTCTTTTACTTAACATGATTTTCATATTTATTATTATAATATCGAAAAACACTTAACTCTCGTAACAACATGGGAATCAATGAATAAGGAATAAATACTAATATAATTTATCAATTCATCCAGCCGAGGCAGAACCTTTTCCAAGTAATCAATCTGGTAGAGGGTGAAATTTACATTAAGGTAAAACCAATTAAGAGTATACCCTTTCTCAGTATACCTGCCGGGACCGAATCTACCAACAACAAGAATATAGGAAATTCAGTTTTTTTTTTGAAAAAGTTTATTTAAGTTTTTTATTATAGAAACTATGAATTTTCTTATATTTTGCTATACACTTTATGTAGATTTTATTTTTTTAAACCCATAGTTTCTTTTTTGTAAATTCACTTAATTATCATCAAAATAAACAACTCTTCGGGCTAGAGCGAGAAACGAGAAGGTTTTATGGCAGTGTAGGAAACGCGTATATGTAATGCTTACTACAGGGTGTCTTGAAATACTGCTTCGAATTTCCATAGTTTTGTCTACGAAAGTGCCATCAATGGGAAGTTAAAAGCCTCATTCTCTACAAAGTTTATCAACATTAATTTTCAAATTAATTCAGTTTCACATGTCTAACTGATAGGTGGGCATATTGCGCTTTGGGTTTGGCAGATTGCACTAGAAGCCATCATTTGCAGATTTCATTTTTTATCTATTTATTTTATTTTTATTTTTTACTTTCCAGTCTTCACTTTTTATTAAAAAAAAAGGTTATAGAGAAGTTTTTCTTCACCCAAGGAGGTACCATCCCATATACCCATTCCAAGAACTGGTGAAGTATTTGCTAACGTTTCCAGATCTATGTATATGAGTGGATTTTCCATCTTTCCTTTCTTTTCTTTAATTCATTTATTTTCTTTCTTCTTTATTTTTCATATAACAATGTTATCCTCATATTCTCTTCATAACCAAAACCAAAATATGCCATAAAAATGCAACCAATCACCTTTGCTTTCCTTGTTATGGACGTCCACCATCATTTGGTGCGAAAGGTGACGTTTGCGCCAACGTTCGTAGTAATCTGTCCTACACAAGTCTCCTCAATCATAAATCGAACAGACCTCAGACCATTCCTTCAACGAGTTTTTCGACTTCCTATTAGTCTATCTAGTATCAGTTTTCAGCGGAGTCTTCGCTGATATGATCGCATCACGTCAATTGCCACGACAGCCGACAAGAGACTGTGTTTTCTTTTCCTTTTCTCCTGCCAACTTTTAGACCCTTAACCTTCGCAAATCACACTCAGCTTTAAGTATTACTCGCATATATGCATATCCTTAAATCCTTAGTAATCTTAAGTATGTCCAAAGAAGAGCTATTCACTTGATTGATAATCCAAACATCAGAAGGTAGCTTGCCTCACTAGAGCAATCTAAATTGTGGGCGACTTGTCTCTGTTATACTGCGGATTCTGTTCTGATGAAATTATGCCCTCCTTAGTTATTCCTGCCAGGGAGAGACAAGCATCGACACACATACATCCTTTCACCGTCCAACTCCAAAGACCAAGGACCAAAGTGGGAGCACTTTCTTCGCTCCTTTTTTCCCCAGAGCGCCTTGATTATGGAATCATAATAAGCATCAATAAACTTTCCTTCTCTTCACTTAAAGCAACCAACAAGTACCTAGTACTCAGGCCCTCGCCGTTCGTGGTCTGCTAATAGATAAAGAAAAATGCAACAAAAGACAATACATTTTAGACAGAATATGGTTGACAATTAAAATGGCTTTTGTCTTTGATACGGTTACCAATATATGTTTACAGGGGTATTAGAATTAGTTTAAATTTTATTTGCTGTTTTTTATTTACAATATTATTTTGATATAACTGTGTAAAATATCAAAAATAACACATATTTTTAAAAAAGAAAGAATCAAAACGTTTAAATATTTTTAGCACTATACATTTTTTAATATATCATTGCATCCGATATTGCTTCAATATTCTAAATTGGCACCAAAATCAAATCAGTTCATCTGCCTCTATATCGTTTACTTCTCCTGATCTTCGAAATTAATGATAGCTCTGAGTGCCAAAAATCAACTAGATTTAACTTAAAGGTTGAAAAGTCGGATAAATATGTATACATATGTGAACACTATCCAGTATCCATAATACACCTGTAACATTTTTTTTTTATTTAAAGTCCCTGAACTATTTAGTTAACTCTATTTTTATTTGTATGTATGGCATTAGTCTTCTGATCTTTAAAAATATTTTGCCCAATAATATATAGAAAAGTTAAGATTTATTTCTTTAAATATAAGATTTCATATAATTTATTTTTAAAAGTAACGATCTCTAACATTGGCATATAGCCTAATCCTCAAAATACATAAGACTGTAAAGCAGACTTTCAAGAAATATTTACTAAGAACTGCATTATATCTTCAAATGAAATCTCGTTTCATTTTGCTTTTAGTTTAATCCCTTCCAAAAATACTTAAAATGAAAAAAAAACAAACGAAAGCTAATTGACAACATAATGAGTGACATTGTAATCTGTAAAAATACAGAAACAATTAACTCCGACCAGGAAAAACTATATATGGGAAAAATAAAGAATGAAAAATGTCATCGTGATACAAATGAAAGGCCAACGGTAGTTGAACCTCATTGATCCTGCGATGGCCTTATATACCGGCAAGAGTACCGATGCTATTTACGAGATACGTTATGAGCACACGTTGCCTAGGTTACACGTTACACTATCTTAAAATGGCCATGAGTATCGCCGTATCACTATATCAGCGGGCTTTTAATGTCGATAAGTAGACCGCAGTTAACATAATTTTTGTGTAAAACTTGCTGTTTCTTTACTAGAATGCGTGAGTAAAATGAACGTAATTGCTGGAAGCTTCATATTAATTTTTATGTTTTTCTGAACTATTCTGTGGTCTGACCGTGGGACGCTATGCTTTCTCATCATCAGATATATAGAATAGTTATTTAGACTATAGAACGAATTGTTTTATATCCAAGATTAAAAAATATGTAGCTCTTTATTACCAACAGATTGTAAACACAGCTAAAACATGAGATGATACACCGCAATAAAACTAGCGAAATATTATATAATAGACATGACTTCCACTATCGAAAATATGATTTAAACATATGAACGGCATGTGTGTTTGGTTTTTTTATTTAGGTTTTAGTATTAAAAAAAAACTTTGAAAGAGACAAATTAAGATATGCATGATATTTTACATTTTTTTAAAGTAGTTAGAGAGTTTGTGTCTAAAAATGTGTCTTATCGAATATCTATTGAATTTTACGTTATTTCCATAAAATTTATTGCATCGGTCGTTCTGTTTTCTTTTGCTTCATATAATTTGTCGGATCACAAATATAAAAGATATTGGATTTTCGCTATATGGTTTCCTATCGTAAAACTTGGTTACATAATAAATTTATAAAGATAACTGAAATTACTAAAACTTTTAGAGTTTAATACTAGAAGTTCTAGTAATATAACACAATAATGGTTTGTATTTTATAAACCTTAAGGTGACCATTTCTCCAAAATCTATAAAAAAGGTATTTAATTTTGCCTTAACCTTTAGTTAGGTAATTTTATAAGAATATTAGTTTCGTAATTAAACGGTATGACACTTTTAGTGATAAAATGGTAACAGAAGGTCCATTATGGATGTCGAGATTAAGAACAGAACACTGAACTCATCTGAATGTAATGACGTCTTCTTCGCTCGAATTTAAAAAAATCATGTTTACCACACTTATAATTACGCACATATAAATTCTCCTACTCAAATAATGCCCTATAACTTAAGAAATCTGATTTTGCATAATTTCTAATTAAAATCGACTTTATTCCCAAATTGGGGTAAGTTTTAAAACAAAATACGTTACAATTTATGGTGATAAATAAAAATTAGCCGAAGCCAGAAATTATTATACATGATTCACAGCTGAAATACAATATTTAAATTTTAGTATATTGCTACACTTAAAAATGTTAAATAAGTGTTGAAATAACAAAATACAATATAAAAACTTAAACTTTGTAAACTGTTTTTAAATAACACAGATTTGTGCCACGATTTTCTCAGTAAAGTAA
Organism: Kuschelorhynchus macadamiae; assembly: GCA_030620095.1. Lineage (NCBI taxonomy): Eukaryota > Metazoa > Arthropoda > Insecta > Coleoptera > Curculionidae > Kuschelorhynchus > Kuschelorhynchus macadamiae. Next base: position 792,450 of record JAUTXW010005231.1, read on the forward strand.
TGCTGTAATTAATGAAGATCAAAGGTAAATGTGATCCTAAGCTAAAGTACAGTTAAGATAACAAAGCTTTAATCTGCATCTAGCAGCTGAACTTAAAATCAAATGACGACCACGAAAAACATAAATTGTACAGAATAATAATTATGCGATTATATAGAAACATTGACATGCACTCAAACTTGATTAATATTTACTAAAGAAAAAATCAGCTTTCGGTTGTGAACCTACATTATATTTATGAATGTATTGGAAATTGTAATGTTAATTTATGAAGAAAGGTAACAAAGTTACGAGGTTTCTTTCTTAGCGCTCGTTGATATCGTAGAAAATTCAATGCCATAATATTAAGTTAAAATCACATATGACTGAAACAAAAGCATTTACCACAACAACAGGCATGTTGTCATGGTAAGTAATATAGTTATAATTAAATCCAAATGATAACTGAACATAATTTTTAAAAACTAAAACACATCCCACATTATTTTTAATTCTAAGAACATTTTGGATATCATCCCTAAAAAATAGTTTAAATATAAAAATCTCCTGGACCTTATTATGAACTCATATAACTTAATCACCTGCAACACCACAAAACAATATAACAACAAACCAGTTATGTTGTTTTTTTATTCTATACGTAACAATATTCTATTACAAATTAAATGCGATGAACAATTACACACTTTTCAAACTTTCATAAAATTATAAAATAATAATAAAGTATGTTTTATTGGCTTTCCAATCGAAATGATTTTTAGATATGAAAATGAAGTAGAAATATTGTCATGAATTCTTATTTTCGCATACGCAGAATTAATATTTAGGAAATTGGTGACTTTCGGATTGACAAACACAACATAAAAATTTTGAAAAAAGTATATATAAAATAAATATTAAGACAAAAAAAGTCAGGAAATTGACATTTCAGTACTTTCTTTATAACGGATTCCCCACAGACAGATAAAACAAATTATACATTATTTATGCCTTTAGTTACTTTATAATAACTTCATACATAATATATAAACTGTTATATATTTCACATTTCCTAATAAAAGGAAAGTTGAATTCCTCAATTTCAGTTTGGATGCATTGGTACAAAAAAAAGGAAAAGTCCTTTTAGGATCTCTAAACTGTCCAAAAACAATCCAATTTAACACTGATTCTGGAGTACTAGAAAACAATTATCTACAAGATATTTGCGCTATTCGCTTATGGAATGGAATATTTCCAGGCTTATAGAAGCCTGTACTAGCAAGCTGAACTATAGCTGAGTTTTAAAATTTTTAAACTTACCAATGTTTGCCAAGATTTCCACTTTCCACCTTTTGGATCATTTCGACGGGACAGTATATCTGTGGTTTGCTCTATATCAATACTGATCACTTTCTTGAGTGTTTTGATAACCTTGAATCTCATTATTTTCCTAAGAATTCCTAGGATTTTAAAGTCGGAAATTGTAACATCAAAAATATTAAGCCTAATACGTAGGTGTAGCAATTATCCACTAAATTCATAACTGGTGGTTGTTACAAGTCAGCTTTCACTAAAACAAATTAGTAAAATCGATATTGTATACACCACCGAAAAAAAAACTTCCACGGCTTCAGTGAATTTTCGATTCAGTATTGAAAAATTCACCTTAAGCTAGAAAGTAAAACTTTAATTGGATCGTTTTGCATGCAGCGGCAATACTACAATAATAGATACATAAAGCTTCGTCGAAATAGTCACTCAAGTAGAAAACAGTAAACAAAGTCACAGGTCAGCACAATCGCAAAACATCAGGGAACCCATACAGGCAGAAAATGATTGAGAATCGTGACAGCCGGGCAATTGCTGCTCCGATCGGCTTTTGTTTTGCCGTTTTTCGCTTCTTTTTTTATTTTTTTTCTTGGGACGGAGCGATATTGTTCACGGTAGAACATCATGGGAGCACTATACCCTGCATTTCGTTATTTTTATTTATCGTAAATACGTCGAGTTATGCCTCGTCGGTCAATCATAGAACATCTCAAGTCGTTTCGATTCATACTAGAAAATAAATAGTCTTTAGATATACAACAGAGATTTCTTGTAATTGTCTGGAAGTGCGTAACAAATAGTGCCGAGCTACTACAGACGCTACGATTGAGATGTTAAATATTTTTAATAATAAACAAAATAAAACATATCCAATATTTGACATGAAGTGAATGAAATGAAATGATAATATAAAATGAGTGAATTAAAAAGTAGAAAAATAAAATTCGTGTTCAGATATACAAGGTATAAATGGATTAATGTCCAAAACTTTAGGAGGTGGTTTAACTAAATAAGAAAAATAGTCAAATAAACATTGGTCCGCAAATGCTTCGTTTTTAGATACAGGTATCTTAGTTTTATGATTTTCTTTAAACCGACAGAATTTGTTAAAAAATAAACTAGGAACTTTGTTACATCAAATAGTGTATAATAGTTAATTATATATTATTCCATAAAATTTGCAAAAAGACTATTACAAGGGGCAGCGAATTTCTACTGACTCCTTTAATGCGTTAGAGTTCTCTCTTTTTAACACATACTTCTAGTGCCATGGCTCTTATTAATTTTTGCAGCTGTCTTTAAAGATAAGTGCATATTTAAAATCAGTATGAAGAGGTTCATTTAATGAGAAAATAGTATACACGTTGTTGATGGTGAATATGATGGTGCAGATTAACGAATGTTTCCATCATTATTTGTTAATTGTTTTACAAATCCTAAAGGTCCAGATACAATCATAGAACTTTTGTATTAAATGTGTTTTGGATATCTTGAAAAGTTAAACATGTAGACTACATTTTAAATATAACCGGACACAATTTAACAAAATGTGCAGGCATTTTGTTAAATTGTTCCAAACGGTGGAAAATATCCAAAAAAAAAACGTAACCAATAAGTTACAAAACAAATTGAGACGTTTGACTTTGTTGTAAAAATGAAAAATGGCCAATCACATAAAAAGTTCGGGTGGGTTAAGGAGGCCGCAACCCAGATCAAAAACACCATGCAGATTTTTCTAAAGTTTATTTAATCTCTTTATTAACGAAGTATATCAAACAAACTAACTTTTTTTCTTATATGGGATAAATGATCTCCTAAAGTTTTGGACATTAATTAATTTACAGGATGTGCAACTTTGTGGCACGAGAAAAAAAAGATGTGGTGCCAATGAAATAAAGAATACAAGAGATACTTGATCTTACTACTAGTATTTGTGACCTAGCGCCTCATTTTTTTCGTGTAATCAGTTTGCATCTGTAGCACAACATTTATTGGTATCACTTTTACATTGTAGTTTAGTGCGTGGTTTTTAAATATTTTAATATGTTATTTTTTTATACTTTTTAACCCTGATATCTTCTAATCAATTTTCTTCGTGGTTTATATTGATGTTGACAACATTCATAATTTGAACTCTAAATATCCCCAAATATAGATTTTTAGTCTAATCTGCACAAATGACAAATGACGAAATTTGTCCGCCATGTTAAGGCCGTTATTTTAAATTTCTAAATGTTAACTAAAAACTAATAATTTGCCAATGACAAAATTTGTCAGCCATATTAGTGCCGCCATTTTGTTTAAAAATTCAAAATTTTCATCTTAAATACCCCCAGGGTGCATTATTTGAAATGTTATTTCGCCGAGATATGGTTTCGTCCATTGAAGGGTCAACAAGGTGACGTGAATATACGATATGTCAATTATGAAGTTCACAGAAGAACTTGCACGGGTGAAATATTTTGCACAACTGTTAAAACTGTGTCATTGTATATTGGGATAATAACGATTTTTCAATCGAATCGGATCACAAATATCAATCCTGATATACTTATCCGCCATATTGAATCCGGCATCTTTATTTTTATAAAGTGTGCTATTGTATTATCACGCGAACTCTGTGTGCGTGCTAAATTTAAAGTTAATCGATTATGTGGGTGAAGAATCCTATACAAGTGAAGCTAATAAAAGCGTGGTAATAAGCTGAACCAGACCATTTACTATTATAAAATAGTTCTAGTCATTGAATAAAACGTAACTATCTAGACAATTAATCAAGAGTCCTTTAGTCCTTAAGTTTAAAAAGGTGACGAGAAAAACTTTCTTTAATATTTTTACACACACCTAAATAATATAAACAATTACCCGAACCGCGAAATGAAGTTTGAGAGGCATTTTTCCATATCTACATTAATTTGCATACAGCTTATTTTGTAGGAAGCTAGTGTCTTCACTGGGAGACAAATAACATACACAACCTTATTAAAAATACGCTTGGGCTGGAGTAAATGCAGCAAAAACCGTCAGTCCATTCTTGTCTTTGTTATTTGACCATTAACTACCGAAAAAGAAACCGCACTCAAGACCATGGTTGCACTCTAAACTTCCATTAAAGAGCAAAATACGCTGGTGTTTTCTGATATTTTCCGTTGTAAGCGTTTACCTGATCATACACGTGTAACTACTTTTAAGCATACTTTGCTCCAAAGAATCTGGCACCATCATTGATCACTCTGTCAAGATATTCAATTATTTTCGAAAGTTGAAAATTTAGCCCATCAAGTGTTTTGTTAAAATACTTTAGGTGATACAAAAACGGTATGCCGTTACTAATAAAACCCATTATGTGTAATCTGAAACGATCAATCTAAATCATCTAAGTGAAAACGTGTTAAAATTAAATTCTTAGTTATAGTTATGGCCTCACAAAGTTGCCTACTGTGTTACAATGTAACCAATTTATTTTAGCAGAGATAGGGTTGCATGTCATAAAGCCATTTATTTTGTTCGGAGCTAATGGGTTGAGAAATTCTCGAAACGACATAATCTCGATTATGTTCCTTCTGCACGGTGCGTTTGTTTAAGAGATGAAGGAGTACAGATGCCAAGGTAGTTAAATTATAAATAAAGACTATCTCTGGGATTTGCTCAATATTGAAATGTCTTTAGAGCACTTTTCTTTTGAAGTTTTCCATAACGATAAAATAACAGTCAGGAGCAGAAAGTAATAAAGCAAATGTGCTTTTAAATTTTGCGTTCCAAGTCATATAGGATCCTATGGACTTGACTACAACTATTTTAAAACGTGATGGTATGAACGATTTTAAACAGAAACATAAATATGAGCAACAACACACAAAAAACAAATTATTTAAGTAAAGTAAATTTTGCGTTGACCGAAAAAAATATATGTTTGAACAGGGCGAACTACATTTCAGTCAACGTGACAATATAATTGAACAAAATAGCAAACATTTGGTAACCCAAATACAAATTAGATTAATATTAACTTACATGAATTTAACCCACTTCCTTAGCGTTTTAATTGAAATTGAGACTTCATTTGAATTAATAACGGATTTCTTCAAACAATTGTATGAACAATTAATTTAGAAATTGGTTTGATTTAAGGGAAAACCATACATCTTTGCCTAACTTTCTATGTATTTGGTTTAATTTCATTGCATTTGACTTAAAAGTGACGATTTGTTTAAATTACCAAGCGCATTTTGAATATAAGTATTTAATTATTTGAACTAAATGTATTCTGTTGGACTGAACTAATTTTGAATATTGTTTAAACCATAATTTGATTTATAGCAAATATTAAATATTTAGCTTAAATGCTAGATAACGTTACTTCAAAAATTGTTAAATTCGTAAAAAATATGTCATTTAGTTGACCCTAACTTGTGTTTCGTTGGCACAAATATACGACTATTTGATTCAAATTTGTGAGATTATCGAGACGTTATTTGTTGGGCGACGTTTCGACCATATGTTTGGTCGTCCGCAGGCTAAAAACATGCTGCTCAAAATATATTTTGATTTAATATAAAATGTTAAAATTTGCTTACATAGTAAGTGTGAAATAATTATGATTGATTTTATTAGTTTCTAAAATGATACAATATGAATACCTACAAATTATTTCTAACTTAGTATGTAAACTAACCATAACATATAATCAGAATAGTATTTGAGTGTATAGTTTATTCAAAGTCAATTGGAACATACCACCGTTCGACCGCAATTATGTTACCATCTGACAGCATGCCTTTGGCAAAGCCTTTGGATTACAACTGGTGGCATAATTGTTTCATTGTTTTTTGCTGTTCCAATTGACTTTGTATAAACTATATGTAGAGTGCCAATTTTATCTTACATACGTACCATACTTTCATCCTGCAGAGGATCAAATAGATGATCAAAACGTCACCGCCCAACAAATAATAAGAATGGCATGTTCTCCACTATTCCTTTTACTCACTGTTGTGTAAAAATAAGATATTTAAAATAAGTATTCTTTGGTAATAAGTACCAGCAAAAATTGAATTGAAGTGATTCAAAGCGCCCATAAAGTTTTTATAAAATACCTACTAAAAGGTATAATCCATCTTTTTGTTTAGATTGGGCCGAAAAAAATCTTTAAAGGGAAAAAGGTGTAAGGTTTATTTTGAAAAATACAACATAAAATAAATCGTTTATTTAAACATATATATATATATATATATATATATATATATATATATATATATATATATATATATATATATATATATATATAATATATATATATATATATATATATATATATATATATATATATATATATATATATATATATATATATATATATATATATATATATATATATATATATATATATATATATATATAAAAAAGAAACGATTTCTCAAAACATTGTTTTAAGTAGATATCTTCCAAACTTGGAAATTTTAAAGTTTTTTATATATTGAATGATATGTTATTGTCGTCCAAATTATAAATGATTAACTTTCTTTCAATTGTCAAACCAAATTTGAAACAGTGTTTAAAACTTAAAAATATAAGTAAATATAAGAAAAAAGTTTTATACAAATTTTCTAGAATGTAATAATTATATAGGGTGGCTCAAAAAGTGATGAGCCAAAAAAATTGTTTTTTTTGTGGAAAGTCATGAATATTATTACATATTTGAATTCTAAATTCTTTCATCTCCAAAGTTTGAGGTCGCTGTTATGTCAAAAACAAAATGGCGGGGGATCAAACGCTTGAGAATTTTGATTTTTTTAAAGGTTTATTCTAGTTTCACAGGCACAAAATTCATTGAAATCGATTTTACTAATTGATAAAAAGACAATCTAATGAGTTTTGTACCAGTTTTCTTAGAAAAATTTCTTTAAGTTGCCTTTTTATTTAATAATAAATAAGGTTCGAATAGTTAATTATTTGTTAAATAAGAAATAATAACCTTTTGGGCATTATTACAGAAAAATAACGCTAAAAGGCATTATAACTATTGTTACTCACTATAATTAAGTCTTCAACTTTATTATAGTAGTGTGTTGAAGCACATTGTTAATAGAAATAAAAATATAAAGAGGGTATCCCAACCACACATTTTTCATTAAATTCTGAGACGAAATTGTAGCATAAACGTATTTGGAGAATATCGTCCTTTTTGAAATACAGAGTGTTAGAGTTTTATTAAACAATCGGTCTATTATTTCCCGTTTCGTTTCTCAAAAATCTTTTTTATAATTATGTATAAAAACTTCTGATGCAGCAATTATCCTTCTTTCCTTTTAGTTCCAATGTATATACTCATTATCCTGACGAAATTTGAGAAATATTAACCATTATATATTTTTTTCCGCTTTATGGCTTGGTAAACTGCATCAGTATTTAATAACTTATTTTTGGTCACAAAAGCCTAGACTAATCAAAAAAAAAATGGTATTTTAAAAAAATATTAAACCTAGAATAAACAGTGGGTATACAATCATTATACTCTAATAATACTTCAGGTAAGTCCTTGCGACTGTAACGACTGGACAAATTATTTTAAATTTAGTTACAAGAAAAACTTCTTGTAACTCTTAACAGCTATACAAAGTTTTATTAAATTTAGTGATAATATGATTCAGAAATTCCTAAAAACTAATTTTTTGAAAGACTTTTATACTAAATTTTCGTATTAGAATTCAGTGGAGGTTGCTTATTCTGATATCTACTTTAGCACACTCTGTATAATATAACATTTATTAACATTATCCAAGTTTTGGATTTGACTTGAAGAGCACGGACTTTCCAAACTTTTAATTCCTCTTTTCAGTCTAATTCTGTCGCCTATACTTGGGACAAGCAGGCCGATCTCTTCGTCTGTGAGTAACTTTATAATCCCAGTGTCGATTATTATAAGGATGTCAGTCGATCGAATTATGTTCTATAAAAGTTAATATTATTTAGAAAAAAGAAATGAAAATAGAAACTGACGTCAAAAAAAGGGCATTTTTTTTTTTGACGTGGCAAATCAATATTAATAGGTAGTGGAAAATAATTTTAGACACTTTGCATACATAAATGGATTAAATATTGTAGTAAATTTCATTTTTAATTTTTTTGCAATATTTATAAAAATAGAAGAGTTTTAAAAAAATCGTAACGTGATTTATTAGAAACTACCGTAATAACAGGTTTAATTTGCCACCGAAACAAAGTATCTCGAAAAAGTGTAGCGTAGCAAAAAAATACTTATTTAGTTGAAACTCTTAACCATTAAAATTTAGCAAAATATATTTCAGTCAAATAAGGTTAGACCACAACAATAAATAATTATTTAGATCCTAACACTAGAGAATTTAGGTAAAACAAAAATTATTTCAGTCAAATATATATGCAATAAAATCAAACAAAAAATAGATAATTGCACCACTCCATTTACCGTCATTGGCTAATAGCGAAATGAGGGAATGATGCGAATAACAGAAACAGTCTTAATTTTCATGAAAACTAGTACATATTAACCTATATAATGTATAAATTTCATTACATTATACCTACCTAAAATCATGTTTAATATGACCAGTGAACGCCGGTTATTTTCCTGCGCCTACGCGTGAATAATATCCATCCATACTAACATAATATGGCGACGATGCAACTCAGCTGGTAGGCAAGGCACAAGAAAGATATCGTCCGGCGTTCAAAGGGCGTCTTTGTTTGCACGCTCTTTTGGAATAAATCCCTTGAACAGTCGATTATATACAACTGCTATAGCATGTATTAACGAATGTTCATACATTTAAATCTTTTTCTAAATAAAACTACTGGATTTGGATAGTAACTTCACTTACCTTCGAAAACAGACGACAAATGTAATAAATTATTCCTAACCAAAAAATCCTTGATTTTATCTACATCCATGGCTTGCCCTTGTCACTAATATACGTTTTTGCACGCATAGTTATCGCAAACAATAAGGTACACAAAACAAAAAAACCTTATTTTATTCCGATTCAGGGCGTTCCGTATATTCGGAAACAAATTAAGCAAAGGGAAGTCACGTCCGGCATTACAAGAAGTTGAAAATCAAGAGACTAGACTAAAGGCCGCCTCAGACATGCATGCTTATCATTCGTTTTGCTTGTACAGTCTTAAGTTGTAATGCAAGACGGTGTGTGTGAGGTATCAAATCGTCCGTCTTTTTTATTGTGTTCCGTCAATTGACTGGCATGAACGGAATCAACTGCTGGTTGATTTTTTCGCTCGCGTTCCAACTTGCTTGAAAAGAAGACGTTGAGTGTGGTTGGTTATTCGATTTGCATCAAGTCAAGTTAGTTGAAAATGGCTGATTTGAGACTAATGTCGCGAGAGTTTCTCTCAGATTTTATTGATTTATATAGAAAACATGAATGTTTATGGAAAATTAAGAGCAAGGAATATTCGGACAAACATAAAAAAAACGCTGCTTTCAATATTTTAATTGAAAAGTTAAAGGAAGTTGATCCAGCGGTAAATAAGGATATGGTGGTTAAAAAAATAAATTCTTTAAGGACCTGCTTCCGGAAAGAATTAAAAAAGTATAATGCGTCATTAAAATCGGGATCTGCAACAGAAGAACTTCAGAAACCAAATTTGTGGTATTTTGAACTGCTTCTTTTTCTTTTGGACCAAGAAACTCCAAGACAGGAAGTTATTGACAATATGGAAGAAGAAATTGCGGGACCCGAGGCGGGACCTGTTGGTGAGGTAGGTATCTATAGTACCTATAAATTGTTTTTTGACGTCATAGGTCTAATTTATAGAATTTTTAGTACTTTGAAAAATTTATTATTATTTTTAACAAAAGCTCATGCGTTGATCGTCGAAAATATTATGCGACAGTCAACGCTTGCGATATACTTATCATAAACAATAACAATAAGACTTAACTAATCATCTTATCCTGCCAGTTAACTTTTCCTTCATTATTAAAGTAGTCAAGAAAAATGTTTCGCGACTCATTTGCTTCTCGCCCAAAATGTCTATTATGACCATACTGTAATCCGGCAACAATATTGGGATTCATTCGCAAACCATTAATTATTGTAGAATCTTCCCAATTCTCATCATCTAAACTGTCTGGTGGAATATAAGACACACCACACTTTCTACGCAAAAAATTATTCAAAACTGCACAGGTTAAAACAACGAGATCTATGCGATCTAGACGCAAATTAATGTCGGTGTGTAAAATACGAAATCGTTTTTTTTTCAATTATTCTGCGTGCCCTAGATAATTGGTAATTGAAATTTTTTTTTTGTTTGGATAAATCTCCTTGTAAGAAGGGCTTTAAAAAATCTGGGCGCAAGCAGAAGGCCTCATCTCCTAGGAAGACATATGGCAGTTCGGTAGTGCTATTTCTAACAGTTTTAGGTTTAGGTAGATTTAATTGTCTACTAACAAGTCTTTTAAAAAATGTTGTATTTTCAATCACACCTCCATCGGAAACACGTCTATTCGTTCCCATATGACAGTATATGAATTCGTAGTTTGCATTTACTATTGCCATTAGCACAGAACTATTGTACCTTTTGTAATTCCAAAAAAATGATCCACTACCTGGTGGCGGTGTTATTCTGATGTGCTTTCCATTTACACATCCTAAGCAATTTGGAAACTGCCATCTGGTTTCAAATCCTTTCGCAATTCTGCTCCATTCTTCTTCTGTTGTAGGGAATTATAAATAAAAAAATAACACGTTCCTTCTACTTGGTTTTATGATACGACTAAGAAAATAAACTGTTTATTAAAATAACACAAAAAACTATTTTATTGTTTATCATTAAAGCTATGTGTGCCACTAGTGCCTACGTTGTATGATCTATTCATTTGTTACCTAGATTTATGAGAGACAGGATTGTATTTTCCACTTTAAGACGGTAGTATAAGTACCCAATATAATAGGCAACAAATGTGATGAGAGAGAACATATACTTCATAAACATACTTCTTCTGTTGATTCTACGCCGTCTGTGTCGCGACCCTCATCCAGGACTGCATCAACCTCTCTAGAGAGAAGAGGAAGAAAAATGATCTTTGTGATGAGATATTGGATGTCATCGCAACGTCATTGCAATCAACTACACAAGCACAACCAGTTGGAAAGTACGCTTCTTATGGGCAACATATAGCGCAGGAACTTCCACAAGACATGGCAATGTATTGCAAGAAAGTGGTAAACGAAGCTATATTTCAAGCACAACTCGGGAGTCTTACAGCGGGATCCAGAATTGTGAATGATCCCCAGCCCGTCACGACATTTTCAAGATTTACGAATGATCCCCAGCCCGTCACAACATTTTCAAGATTTACGAATGATCCTCAGCCTGTCACAACAATTTCCAGAATTATGAATGATCCACAGCCTGCCAATATTAACACACTACAAACTTTTACACATTCTGCATCGCCTGATTCGTCTCCATCCGCAGCGAGATATTATTCGCAATTTCTTTCAAACGATACATTTAGATAGATATCTATATCAGTTTGTTATGTTAATTTAATACATACATTTTTTATGTTAAAATAAAAAAAACTTACCTTCATATATTTTCGATTTAATCCTTCATAAATAGCCCTACAAGTGTCTGGTATGATTTCGCTCAAAGCTGAAGCAGATATAGCACAAGTAAATTTTAAATCTTCATAGTTCCTCCCCGTTGCTAAAAACCGTAATGTGGCAGTAAGCGTTTCATGCGCTGTAATTGCTTTTCTCATCCTAGTGTCACTTCTTTGAATATATGGAGTTACAATTTTAAGTAGTTCGAAGTAGGTTACTTCATCCATACGTAGATAATTATACCAGTCTGCAGGTTCTAATTTTAATTCATTTAACAAATTAATGTGTGTTAATTTTTCTCTCATAAGTAACCACTTTTTGGACCATATTTTTCTGGTTTTTCTCGTGGTTTTCTTTTTAATAATTAAGACTGCTGCCGCACAGATAGCTAATTTCTGACATTCCATGTTTATTTCACAAAACTGAAGAGAAGACTGTACAACAAAACGGAATGTATGTGGGATTCGTTCCGTTCCGTTTTGCATTGCAACTTAAGACTGTGCAAGCAAAACGAATGATAAGCATGCGTGTCTGAGGCGGCCTTTATATGAGGCGATCGACGGGCTAGGACAGGTTCATTTAGGAGGGGGGAAATATGTATGCATCGATGAACTGACTCAAATTAATTTTGTTTAAGGGAACAATATTGTTTTTTAACTTACATTGTTAGTTTTTTTATTTAATTACACGGATAGTTCAATTAATCGATGTTAAATTAATATTTTGGTTATAATTTCTTTTTCAAATAACATATTTGACTTAATATCATGAAAAATTATTCAAAATATATGAATGAATATTAGGTCAAATCAAGTCAAGTCAAATATGATGTTATTGATTTGAAGGTAATACCAGTCAAATATATTGTGAAAGAAAATTAATAACATTGATATACCTGCGTTAATCTGAATATTTTTATTGTAAATATTTTTTAATTAATTAAAATTTGTTGTTATTTGTTTTAGCGAAATACTAGTCAAATACATGATAAATTTGTCCTAACAGTACTTTTTTTTTCTGTGAAGAAGTATGCAAAATTATATTAGGTAGTTTAGTTTACAAGTATCATGTAAAATGCCAAACAGAAGATGCCAATTGTCATTTATTTTTACAAGCTTTTATTTAACTTTTTTTCATTTTATATATAATAAACAAATTCTTAATGGGTTCCAAAATATTGCAACGTAAATATTTTATTTTGGAGTGTCTAATGTCATCAGTTGTATTTTGTCGAAAAAAAAAGAGAGTGATTCAAAATATAGTGGAATACCGGATGGCATATCCCTATATAGTTTACGCGTTATCCACTGGGGAAATAGGCGGATAGATTTTACGAAACTACTTCGGATATGTATCGGGCATTCACTAATATGCTACCGGTGAGACAGCTTCAATTAATTTATTTTGATATGTAAAACTAAACAAAATTAATTTTCGTGATACATTATGGTATAATTTTAACTGCACTAGATTAAAATTTGGCTAATTTAGTTTATTAGTTTCCAAAAATTAATAAAACTCGTGGCATACATATTTCCGCATATTTATTGTTTCTAAACACGTAGAAAATTTCACTTGCCGTCTCCTGTATGAAATAATTGTCAACCGATCCACGGTGAATCATTTTCACTGGCGGAAATGTAGTAAAGTTTAAACTGAGTAGCCGATATAATGTCTAGTTGCGTTGAGACATTTTTAATTAAAAACATGTGTTATGAATTATGTAAAAATGATGAAACTAACTTAGAAACAAAAAACAAAACATAACTTTAAATTGATTTTTCTCAAAATTGGTATAGCATAATTAAGGGGTCATATGAGGATGACCTAGTAACATATTCGTCAAAATCCAATATGGCAAAACAAAATGGCGGCCTAGAGTAAATTGTAGTTATTATTAAAAAATTACTTATCCAATTATGTCAAATTTTGCATGAAAATTAAATATTATGTTGAAATCAACTGGTAAAATTTCGGTACGAATCTAAGATGGCGGGACAAAATGGCGGCTTAATAAATTATTTAAAAATTCAGCCTCAAAAAACTACTAAATAAATTAAGTTCAAATTTATCAATCCGTCGGTCCATCTGTCGGTCTGTCTGTCAATTCGCAGGATAGCCTTAAAACCTGCTTACCAGATTGACTTCAAATTTTAGTCAAAAATGAAGGGTCATATGAGGATGACCTGGTAATATTTTGGTAAGAACCCAATATGCTGGAACAAGATGCCGGCCTAGTGAAACGTTAAAGAAATTATTACTAAATGTAAGAAATACATTTTTTAGTGGCCCTTTACACTACCCAAACAAGTTGACGATAACTTTTAAATTAGTGATTTATAAGATAACTGTAACAAAGATTCCCGTAAATGTTTTGTTGAAAGTCCTAGTGATATTTTATTCAAATTTATAATGTTTTATTATTAGTAGTAATGTATAATTCACTAGTCGCCAATCTTCGGAATGAGGACAACTAACTTTAAGGAAGTTTAAATTTTACCAGTACTAAGAAATACGTTCAGAAATCCAGTATGACATTGCCAAAAATTCCCCTCAACATCCTAGTATTAAATATGTTGTTTACAGAGAATTGAATATTTAAGTATCTAATCATTCTGAATTAATTAATCATGAACCGGTTATAAAACCTGTCCTTGGATATAAACTATACTAAATATTTTTCCACTACTAATACTTCTAGAAATTTTGGTAATACTATCAATAAAAAAAATCCTTAAGCAAACCCTAAATAATCTCGGAACACGTTTTTACTTGTACCATTACGAAAAAAAATATCGTTAAGAAAACTATATTTTCTCAGCATAATAACCATATTAATTACTCTATTTTTTTATACATTTAACAAGGATTCCAATGATCCTCGGAATGAGTCGCTCCCTAAATTGACCTAAGCTAACAAATATTAAATTAAGAATAAACGTATAATTACTGTGAACCAAACAATCGGCTAATACGTTCAACTTTGCATAAATAAGGAAATTTAAACCAGAAAAAACTTTATTATGCTAATATATATCTACAAACATTCAGTGAACGGTAAAACCGATTAAATCAATGTGAGATCTATTTAGAACTACTTAACGAAGCAGTGCATAACATAGTTTAAACTATAATAGATTTCCTAGTATAATTATAATTTTCAAATAATTAGGGAAAATTTGATATTTTTGTTCGAAAATGCCACTCAACTAATGAATTTTTAAAATGTGTCTTGTGTCCCGTGTACCCGAAGGAAGAAGTCTTTTGAAATTAGATCAGTTGACCTTGCTGGCTACCGAATTACTTTCCTTGTGCAAATTCATTATCTATTAGAAAACTTCTCGTTAAACCTTTCGCATAAAAAGGAAATATTGAGGTAAGGCCTCAAATTGCTGAAAGTGAAAATATTTTTTTCTAAAATAAAATTACCACTACTAATTCAGTTTTCTAGATTATCAGTTATAAAATTTATAAAATATGTGTACTCAATACACTCGAAAATGGCATTTCCAACAGTCGCTTAAATGTTATTTTAATAAAGTATAAATATTACAGTTTTAAAGCAAATCGTCTGCATACAAAGGTCTTGTAGTACTTGCATCTTATACGTATCAAAATAATGTAACTTCAATGCCACTTTAACAGTTTATATAAAATTCTTCATGGGCCCGCCGATAACATGTTTTTTTATTTACCACTAAACCAGTCTCTGCATATAGTGTGTACCTAATATCACGGTTACGATTTCTTTTGATTAAAAAGTAATGCCGTTCTTATTGCACATTTCCCATCTTCTTCGTAGACGATATATATCAATAACAATCTAGTTAAACAGCCGAACATGTAAAAATTGCTGATATATCTAATACATTACAAACAATTAAGAATATATAAAATCCCTCTGTAGATAATTTAAAATAATTCTTAAACTTTAAAAAACAGTTTTTTGAAAAGTGTTGGTCAAAAAATAAAAAAAATGTATATATAATTTTGC
Organism: Kuschelorhynchus macadamiae; assembly: GCA_030620095.1. Taxonomy (NCBI): domain Eukaryota; kingdom Metazoa; phylum Arthropoda; class Insecta; order Coleoptera; family Curculionidae; genus Kuschelorhynchus; species Kuschelorhynchus macadamiae. The sequence continues at coordinate 808,362 of JAUTXW010005231.1, forward strand.
AAACTTAAAAATAATAATAATCCCTTTTCTATAGAAGATTTTAGAGGTTTAGCGTATTAAGGCCTAAGAGCTAAATGCCCAATAAAGATATTCTCCTCAACAGTTAAATCGAGTTAACGGGTATTTCTGAATTTCAAATATTATTTGGATACTGGATCGATTCGGCCGATACTTGGTAGAAACCCATAATTTAGATTTATGGTACAAAGTAAAAACTAAACAATTTTTACTTAAAACTTCCACTATATTAAAAAGAAAATACTTTTCATGACATGTTTCGCCAACACTGTGGCTACTTCAGATGATACAATTAGAATGAAGTAAAATATTTTATACCTAGTGTACAATGGGTTTTTTCTATATTTACCTAAATCTATTTCAACAAAACATATTTAATAGAGGCGAATTGCTAGGTTTGGTGTTTAAGTTTATTTACTTCTAAAGATTCTAGAAAATTCAATTTTAAGCCTTTTTTTTCTGTATGTAAAACTTTAAAATTGTTATTAAAATCATGATTACAATTAATTAAATGAGAAGCATAGTAAGTAGTAATTTAAGTAAAAATTGTTTTGTTTTTACTTAGTACCATAAATCTAAATATTATTTGTACAAGCAAAGATATTAGGGATGCACTCTGTATATAGAAAACAAATATTTTATAATTATAAAATAACATTGCAGTTTCAGTTACTTCTGGGTGTCAACTACATGAACTAAACCATAATTATGTAAAGTGGGTGTAACATTCGACCATAATATTAAATTAATAGTATCTGTTCATATTAAAGCGTGACAATATATGATTAGGGAGTTTCAAATGAATAATTCAATTCAGCACATTACCACATTTTGAACCAGTCAAATTCAATACCCATTTAGATAATTATAGTATTTATCCAGAAAAGGAAAATTCCGACCAAAAGCAACACATTTCCGCGAAAAAAGAGATTTTTCCTCAAGGACCTATTATGAAACAAAATGATTTATGTTCACCCAGCGCGAAGTTAATTCGAAAACGAGCTTTACTGTTTTTGTAACGGGACAGGTATTACTTATTTCCATTTCAAAGGCAGTACTTCGAAATTGTTTCCTTTTTTAATTCGCACATACGCGTTAAGATTTATAGATTTATAGATTGTATACGTCGATTCCGGGCATAACCCACTATTTTCTTGCGGGATTTCCTCGTATCCACTTTGTAGGCCTATTTGTGGTAGATCCGTTAAGTCTACTTTTTAAGCACTTTGTAATTTATACAGAAAAGAGCAGGTGCATTGAATAAAACTTACAGCTAGGCATTACGTCGGAATTCTACCGAAAGAATAGTCAGCTTCGTTAAGCCGTTTTTTCTACGCTAGCTAAAAACTAAAAATATGATAAATCGGTTATAACAAAAACATTCTGAAAAAAGTATTTATAACTTAATAATAAAACCAGCCTAAATAATTGGTTCCCTTTGGCCTGACTATTCAATGAGGTCAAGATGTAAACAGGTAAAACTTTTCTAATAAGGGTAATTTATGCGTTTTTTGAACTGCGGTCGGGCAAGTTTTAAGGTGGTTTATGATACAGCAAAAGTGTGTTCCAACTGCAATCTCGCATGCATGGAAATTAGAAAAACAAATAAAATGATATATGGTTAAGGAATAATAGTTTATTTTATTTGGAGCTTTAATGATAATGCTGACCCCTTCTGCAACTCTATTACTGATCCATCCCTATCCTTTATAAGTAAAAATTTTTCTTTTTGGGTCCTGCTGCCGTTCAGGTTAAGCTCTGACAAAACGGCACCAACCCTATTCTAATGCGTCGCAAAAATAATGATTTGCCACGGATTGAATAATAAATAAATAATTGCCCCTAGACTACAATTAATTATACTGCTTTTACCCCGTGCTACAAACATAATACATTTTTTTCTGCGATTACTTATGAAACTGAAAAAAGATACGATTTACTTGGCTAGAAAGTGCCTTATATAACACGCGTGTCCAACACGACATATATTTGAACGATGGTGAATCAAAAGAAAGTCGAAAACAGTTGAAACCTACTTTTAACACTAGTGTTGAAATTTGAATAAAAATAAAAACCTACTGAAGATTCTTTATAGTCGTAGGAAAAATAGTGTAAATTACTAGAGTGAAAGTGATCATTTTCAAATGTTTGAAAACTTCGGCTTTCAACACTTGTTATATAATATACTATATCAATATAATTATAAACTTCACGACATAAATGAATCAACAGGTTAAATAAAATAAAGAAAATTGAACAGTTCAAAAAAAATATGTATATTATGATGAACCGTTATAAAAATAGTAACTTTGGTAAAAATAGTTTTCCGGAACACTCATCTATTCAAAAAAATATTTCTAGAATAGCCTATATCTAGTTCTACAACTGTTTTTAGAGAAACTGGCGTTCAAAAACTTACACAATTTTAACCTTTACAATATTTTTAAACCGGACAATTAAATGCAAGGGGTTAGCGATTTGTCCGGATTACTGAACATTAGAAGAAAATGTTTTTACATATATATATATATATATATATATATATATATATATATATATATATATATATATATCGTGCTATTCTACGGGAGAACTGTACGCAAAAAATGAAAAAGCAACAAGGTCTAGTCAAGTTCAAAATAAGATGAAAAGGTACCTACGTATTAGGAAAAAAACTTCCTGCACGTCCGACCTTAAAAAATTGTGCTAAGGATAGGCAATTTAAATTACATTTCGGTTAAAAACGGGTTCAAAAGGTTTCACGCGCTGCAGAAATACAAAGAAATGAGTAAGATTTAACATCTCAAATTTTGCAGTTATGTAGACGAAGGATCAACGCAAGGCGGTACAGAGCCATTTTGTGGAAAGAAAAAATAGATGGTCGAAAATGGACAAATCTACTTCTATATTTCCCTATTTAAATCACATTGAAGCTAATAAATATCTCTTACAACTTTAACGTAATATTGCAACGGCGGAAGGCTTGCAAATGATGCATAATACTGCATGCAGTTCCCCCTTAATCTATCTTTCCTAAAAATGTAATACCAAACAAAAAGTTTACATAGGTTTTTTTCAAAAATATAAAACTTTATATGTTAAACGTGCACAATTTTTTTATTAACAAATTATTTACTGGTCTTTCATTTACCTTTTGACACCTAGTTGAGCTTTTACTATAGGAGATTCAAAGAAATTTTGAATACAAAATATGTAGGACTCATGTTGTATTACGTTTTAAGAGTATCAAATATTTTTAAAAAACATACATTAAAAATATACATGACCCACATTTTTTTTTAAATGGGACACAATCTATATTATTTTTTAACTAAATGTGCATCTTCTTACCGATTATAAATATACCAGGTTTGATACCTTTACTTTGAAAGACAATCGAGAAAATTGACAAAAAAATTTCTCTCTCAACAATTCAAAAAATAAATAGGAATGCAGCATACTAACTTACTAAGCAAGAAATATTAGTCGATGTCCGGATTATCGAAGTGGGTTTGAAGTCTGAGTCGAGAAATTCTTCGTTCGGCTTACTGGACGTCCGGATTAATGAGGCTTCACTGTATTTGGCGTATAATCATTCATTACCCTGTAATACTTTGAAAGTACTCTTACAATTTGGATGTCCCACTTTGAAAGAGACTGCTTCGAAATTTCTTATTTTCTCTGTTCTCGTGAAAATAAGATTTTCTCTAAGAGTGCTTCGAGATTGCTTTCGTTTGCTCTGAGTCCTGCACACAGATAGAATAGAAGTATTGTCAATCCGTCAAAACTGAACCATTTTCAAAAAGATGGAGATTTAGAATTGTCCTCTTTATCGTCGGACGACGAAAAACTGTAAAAATCAAGAGGAATAAAAAAATGTGCAAGGAGCTGCCGAAAGTGGCAGATTTCATTGGTATGATACTGAAAACTGAGATCCTTTTTTCAAAAGTCATTTATATAAGTATTTTATAGTGTATTGAGATATACATGTTTTACTTAGATCTAATAGAAAACTTAATACAGTGGTTTCCTAATCAGTACCATTAATTTTTTTTCTGTAAGCATAAAATAATGTTTGCATATCTAGACGGGAAAAACATCGAACGTCAAATCATAGGAAAATATTATATAGACGAACGTGATATAATGAGTAAAACATAGTCCACCCGCGAAGTTGCATGTTTCAGACCTTGGAATTTTTTGCTCGATCCTAAAGAGGGTACGCGATGGAACTAGGTGATTCTGGAGCAATATTGGAGTGCTCTCGAGAAAACGAATGAAAGATGCTATTATTTTCTTATGATCTCTCCTCAAGTACTAACTTTTGACCATCAGCAGTGAAATTCAATTCTACGATTCGCGTCGAATATTTTAGTCTAGAGATATTATATATGATTTTCGATCTTGAGTCTATTTTAATGTGCCAGAATTGTCGAGAAACTGTTTGCAGTTTTATCGGTTAAGTAGTAGAATAATTAGCAAATAAGACGACTAAATACTTTATCGAGTTAATTGACAGAAAACGGAATCGCACTGTGGAGTGAGTTACAACTAACAAGTGATATGAATATAAGTCCATAAAGAAAAAGATTAGATAGTACCGTCTCTCAAAGTTTGATATTTGATAGTTTTTAAATATCGATATGTCGAAAAAGGTTCTAGTTTTGTATGCAGTACGTTAGGAGTCTTGAGCAGAATTTAAACGTTGGGGTGTAAAAGTTAAAGCATGAACTTTTTTGAAATACCCTGCAAAATTTACCATAACCCCATATATTTTGCCTTAGGTAAAATATCTTAAGGTCTGGTATATAATGTTTTAAATAAATATATAGACAAGTAAAAAAAACTGATCCTTGAGCTATTGACACAGTCAAAACTGCAAATGTTTCATATTCCATATAAACTATCCCATTAGGCTGAGCGTTATTTCCAGATTTCTTTCAGCTACGGTTTTTTTTAAGCTACGGGAATGGACTCGCAGTTGTATTAAATATGACGTTTTAAATGCTTTCAAAGTCAATAACGCGAATAGTGCGTCATTCTAAATAAACAATGCACAGTTATGGCAACAATGTAAAGAATTTATAAATTCACAGATTGAACTAAGCACAGATTTATAAAAACAATAATTAATCCATTTCTGTCTGTTATAACTAAATCAGGTTTGTGTGTTGGCAATAAGTTAGAAATTATATGCCTAATACACTGAATAATTATAATCTACGTGCATGATATTTTCTTCTTTGAATCGCAGCTGATGGATTTGCGCTTGAATAAGAGATTTAATAATCCAGAAGTGGGTTAACGTGGCGATGATAATTTTATTTTCACTCAAATAATTGCAAAACGTTTTACAAGGTCGTTCTGATTTTGATATGTTTTAGTCGAATTAAATTTCACAAACACAATTTTGTAAAGATATTCTAATTCTTCTGAGAGCCAGACTTCTTGAATTAAGGATAAACAAGATCACATATGAACAAATAAACTTCACACTGGAATTCAACAGAGAGTAACTTTTACGGCAGTCTATCAAATGAACTTAGTTTCAGATAAATAATATTTGTGTATTATGTATGTTTAAACGTCTTATTAAAAATTTGCCTTCAACACTTCCTAAATAACAATGCTGCTCTATTTATTTATATGCGCATTGCCACATAGTATTTAATTCTGATTTTGCCTCAAAAAACAAAAAATCAATTATTTTCACTTTATACCTTATAATTCTTTGTTTAGATTTACCCAAATATCTATATTGCCTACTATCGGGAATCCAAATTTTCGTTTCCAGATAGAATGCAAAACACTATTAAGAAAGTTTTTCGTCTTGTATTTAGAAATTAATCAATTCTCATTTACAGAAAAATTCCATTCTAAAGAATATTTTACGCGGCAATAAGTTAATGACAATTACCATGATATCATTTTAAGCATCGAAACTAATATCGGATTCTATAGATTCAAAGATTCCAGGATGTGTTCGTCAAGTTAAGTACATAATTATTTCGCAAATATGTGGAAAAGGGGTTACACAAATACAAATATACTAAATTATGTATGTAGTCGCAATGATGCTATCTGAAAATTGCCTCTCCTGTCTATAAACCAGGGAAAGAATCTCATCTAGACCTTAAAAAAATGTTTTTGATGATTTTCTCGTTATGTATAGCATACCTGTTATTGCCTATTAAAATAGTAGATTATGAAGAAACATTATTTATCTCTCAATCCAAGAACAAGAAGAACGAATCCTTTTCTCCTAAATTTACGACCTAATCATGTATTGAGAGTCACTGCGCAAAAATATGCATTAGTCTTAAATAACAAAATCGAATTAAAAAAAACCTAGAAATGAAGCTTTAAAAAAAGTTCCCGTTTCCCAAATTTAATGAGCAGGTCCTCCATAAAATTAAAAAGTTATAACAAAGTTCAAATATTACTGCTTCTTATCTCATAACTTTTCTTACGGTTTAAGTTTCTATTTGTAGATATACCCTGTGTTCATGTGTACCTAGGATGATCCATAAGTTTCATATTTTCTTTTCTTCAGTAAACTTCTTATGTTAAAACTTTTCAAATAATGTGGGTTGAGTTTAACAATACGGTTCTTTGTAACGTGAATAAGTTGTGTTTTCCTGGAACTTCATGTTCTGTGTGATATTAGTCCTGTCACTCTTACAGCAATAGGAAGAATGTGTTTTTGTCTCTTTTTCCTTTGCTTCTTTTTGAACAACGTTGTAGTCGGATGGAATCGTCCATTTAGAGACATGTTTTAACTTCCCTCGTAAAAGGGAAGTATTGCAATCGTGAAAAGAATCACCCTCACCCTCCGAGATGCCGAAAAATACGTTTTCTCAATTCCGATGACCTGGTAACATTTTGGTAAAAATCCAATATGGCGAAACAAAGTGGCGGCCTAAAAAAATTATTGATATAAAGAACTATTTATCCAATTTCCTTAAAGTTTTGCACAGAAATCAAGTGCTATATAGAAATTACCTGGTAAAATTTTGGTACGAATCCAAGATGGAAAAACAAAATGGCGCCTTAATCAAATATTTCAATATTCTGCCTGAAAAAACTACTTAATGGACTGCTTTTAAATTTTTTGCAATAATTAATTGTCTTATAAAGATGAACTGGTATAATTGTGGTAACAATTCAAAATGACGGAACAAAATGGAGGCCAAAGAATATGTTTATCTTCATGTGTAAGCGTTCCTAAATGCCATATATTATGTTTTATCAATTCTGTTGGTCCGTCAGATCGCGGCATAGCTTAAAAGTTACTTACTTGATCAACTTTAAATTTTGGTCAAATATTAATGGGCATATGGGAATGAGCTAATAATATTTTGGTAAAAATCCAATATGGCGCAATAAGATGGCAGCCTAGTGAAACGTTAAAAAATTGTTACCGAAAAAATAATTATCCAGTTTACCTCAAATTTTGCAGGAAAATCGATTGTTATATAGGAATAAACTGGTAACATTTTGATATTTAAAATATTTAAAAATCAATCTGAAAAACTACTTACTAGATTAATTTCAAATGTTGCGCAAGCATTCAGTGCTGCCAAATAAAATTATTAAAAAATCAACGCAAAAACATCTTCTTATGTGATCGATTTTAAGTTGCACAAAAATTAAATGTGATACAGAGATAAACTGGTACGAATTCAATATGAGGGACTCAAATGGTGGTGTGTCACTGTAAAAACTACTTATTTAATTTATTTTAAATTATGCCCAAAAATCAAGTGTGGCTAGGTAGAAACTTGTAAAATTTGGTAGGAATCCAAAATGGCGCCCAATAAAAAAATATGTGTTATTAAATAACTATTTACCGATCTAAAAACTAAAACTACTCTATTCCTAATAAAGGGAAATATTCCAAACGAGGGAAATTCTGGGTAGAAGAAATTTATCGATTTTTTTAGTAGTCTTCAAGTCTTTGCTCTGATAGATCTATAGGTTTGAAATTGTGTCTCATATTAATGTGATATTCTTCGACTGGATCAGAGTTGTGTTGCTACCAGTGGTCACTTATTATTATTATTTTGAATAACTTATACATTTAATCTCAAAAATAAAGTTGTTCGGAAAGATTTAAGAGACACACATTTTGTATCTCATACTGTGTGTACATCCGTTGACACTCTTGTTCTGAAAAAAACATTTTTCTCACGTCTGGTTATAATCGCATTTGGTATTTTCAAAGCTGTCTGTTCCGCGTCTGCTACTGAAAAATTATAATATGTTTGATTCCAGGTGCAAAAATTCTGAAAAGTATAATGTGGCTGACGTTTCACTAAAAAAATAGTCCCTTTCGCGCTAGATTTAGAATTCATATTTCTTAGCGTAAAACTTAAATTGGACGAGAAAAAAACGCGATTTTACCGTAACATTGCATTTAGAATCAACACACCCAAGTGTATTAATAACATTTAAGGGCTGTAGATAATTCTTTTATCAAAAAATTTCCTGAAGTAAATCTCAATACCCAATACAATATCTAAAAAAATTAAGTTATCACCAATCGTAGTGTAACAATAATTTTTCCAGAAGCGCTATCATATTGTAACAGAAATACCTACTTGCCTACTGGTAACTGTAAACGTTGCAGGAGGCGAATCGCCCCAGTAAAAATAGCCAAGATTGGTAGCAACCAGTAATCATGCAGTAAATATTGATATATCTTATCTAACAATCTCCTCATCGATCATACGAATTGTAGACGTAGAAATTTGCAACGGTAACATAATAAACCTGATGCATAAAAATAGATTTCAATAACTTAACAGCAGCGATTTAGACTCAACATGCAATTAAGATACGATAAAGTGATGCGGGAAAAAAGCTCATAAGAAAATTAGGTGTTTTGGTAATTCTAATACGTTAGGCTATTAATAAGCGGCATAGTTCTAAGGGGAGAGTAGCTGCGGCGCGCAAAAGCTCAAAATCCGAACGGGCTTCGCAGATTGGAAAAAATCGGTAGACTTTACCCGGAACTTTCCTCGTTATGAATCTTTCCTTTTATTAGGAATAGTGAGTGTGACCTAATTTAGTTTGGTACATAGTCATTTAGTAACACAAATATATATTATCTTTTCAAATATTTTTATTGGATGCCACACTTGATGTATGGAAATAATTTAAAATAAACAGAATAAGTAGTTTTTACATTGATACACACCGCCATTGTATTACGTCATGTTACGGCAAGATGTTTTTTACCTAACTTTATTAGACATTTACTTTGGCCGCCATTTTGTTTCGCCACCTTGAATTCTTACCACAACATTACAAGTTTATCTCGATATTACACTTAATGCTTGCAAAAAATTTGAAATTAATCTAATAAGGCTGTTTTTTGAATTAGGCCGCCATTTTGTATTGCTATATTGGATTCATACCAAAATTTTATCAGTTTATTCCTATGTAACACTTGATTTTTGTATGAACTTTGAGGTAAAGTGGATAATTCGTTTTTTAGCAATAATTTTTTTAACGTTTCACTAGGCCGGCACATTGGATTTTTACCCTAATGTTACCAGGTGATGCCCATATGACCCTTAGTCTTTGAAAATTTGAATTCAATCGGGTAAGTAGTTTTTTAGCTATACCGCGAACCGACAGACCGGCAGACAGAGAGATCGACGGAATTGAGAAAATATGTTTTTCGGCATCTAGGAATCCTGAAACGTAAAGATCTGAAAAAATCTCGGAGGGACATTTTTTCACGATAACAATACTGTACTTTAAAGCGAATAGAAAATATAGGGAATTTGCATTCCCGTTGGTTATTTTTTGTTATAATTCACATATCTGCATACTCAAGGTGAATTCAATTTTATATAGGAAAAATGGATAAAACAGCGATTGACTATATATTTGTGCGACAGAGGGCGTTTGTAAATTTGCTGGTAGCACTTTAGTATCATGTAATTTACACATGGTTGGTTAGAGGTTAGAGTTTAGAGATTATGTTTTTTAAAACGTCATTGGTAAACTGTTAAAGGGGAGTTTTTCTGAATATACTAGGATAGCAGGAACCTAAAATGATTGAAAACTGTTTGAATTAGAAGTGCGAGAATTTAACACGTAATTTTATGCAAATTTCTACCTTTCGTGTTCTCTCATAGGTATAAAAATACGGAAACTCTATGCCAGAAAATACCTAGGTGGATGCCTCAAAATGACACTATATTAAGATATTACTTCAAAACAATTAAACATATTAAAACAATATCATTGTTATTCCTCAAATATTTTATTAATGTTTACCATTATCGCTGGTTATAATTAAGAAACTTTGAGTATGAACATGACTAAACGAAAGAAAAATAATATTCTTAGAGCCCGGTATGACTTTTTATTTTATAAAGATTTATAATAAAAACCCCCCGATATCACAAAAGTCGCTACAAATTAGCACAGCCTATACATCACTTCTCTAATGATAAATTATTAAGGTATCCACTCATTTTGAAATTTATTACAGGATAAAACAGTATAAAAATATAAATGTATATTCATTACCTTAATTATAATTCCAGTATTTCTTTTAACGTACGTTGTGTACAACATTCCACTTCTTTTCTTTAAAAAAAAAATTGCCGCCTACGAAAATTTATAATAACTAGTTTATTCTAATATGAAGGAAGTGTTAACTAAAGTAGCTAAATTCCAATTTTATTGAACTTGCCATTTTACAAATCGTTTTTTTTTTATTTCAGATCCAGCAGCTAGGCCATTTTCTTTGGCAATGTAAGTATTTTTATGTGATTTAAGACAAATCTCTCACATTGTTATTAGGGAAAAAAACACAAGATCACTTATTGTATTGCCATTTAATCAATCTGCAGGGTATTATTGTGGTCATGGTGCAAACTTTGATACACAATGGAAACTCATTAATTGTTTAAATAAACTAGTAGAAAAATTAGCCGAACTATTTTTAACACTAGGGGTATTGGGGCTACAGAAAGAATGATCTAAAACTTCTCTCAGTTAGGGGCTTATCTATAATAACTACTATTGACACAGGTACTTCGTCATGCAGTTCCAGGTACATACAGAGTTATAGAAACTTGATGCAAATGGTTCCACAAAAAATAAATTACTTGAAATGCTTAAAATACCCCTGTTTGGTTTTTTATTGGCCATACTGTGTCCTGTATAGGTATAAACTTGTATACCTTCATTTATGATATTACATACCATATTTTCGCGGTTTGGCTGTCAGTAAACTTGATCAATTTACAATTACATTTTACAAATTTAAAACTGGACACCCTATATACTAACACACAGAACACAAAAGAGTTATAATCAATTTACAGGGTGTTATTGTGACCATGGTATAAGACGACTCTTCTCATTACGAGATAAAATATTTAGGTGTTAATTACAAGTATGCATCAAGCTTTTAACGAAGACAATGATATATCAAAAAAGTCAATGCCGTCCCACTTTTAAACATGATTTGAGATTTAAATTTGTACTTCCAGTAGTCTTTAAATCTACACATATATAACCCCTTAATGACTAGTAAAGTGTAGTTTAAAGACTACTGGAAGTACACATTTAAATCTTAAATCATGTTTAAAAGTGGGACGGCACTGACTTTTTTGATATCTCATTGTCTCCGTTAAAAGCTTGATTCAATTTGACAAAAATTCATTCCTTATAAATTTTTTATCAAAATCGCCACCCCAATGTTGGTTTAATGTTTGGAAAAAAAGATTAAATATAATAGTAGTAGGGTTTATTACGTTCAAATAAAACTAAATTAATATTTACCCAACATAATTGATTATAAACATATTAGGATTGATACATTTATATTTAAAGACTCCCTTATCCGTCTCTTCCTTCTTTTATTGTATAGTCAGATTTTGTATTGCTACTAAATCGTAATCAGATGATTTGATATATCTTTACTAAGGACTGTTTATATTAAAAAAATATTAAATTTATTAATTTTCTCAAAATAAAAATTTCTTTAATATTACTTGGATATTTTCGAAATTATCATTTTTTTTGCGAAGAACATAGAACATGAACTACAACAAGATTTGGGCAATACACGTTGCGTAAACTGTTTTTACACACTGGCTTTAATACAAGAGTAGCATATAAAAATTAATCCATAGTAATCAAATCAAGCCTCCTTGTTAAGCACGCAAGATTTCAATTTCGATATGACTTATCACTTGTCTATTACACCCTGTATACTAAAAATATTTTAAACTTAGCGAGTCAATTATATATTTTATTTTTTTTTACACTTTTACCATAAACCGAGAAGTTCAAATATGATAGTACTCAGTACGTAAACAAACGTTTGCTTGCAGATTATCTTTTACCTATTCACGTCTAAAAAAATATTTAATAAGTATACTTAATGTTGCAGGGGCGTTTCAAGCCATCTGATACCAAACGCTAGAATTTACCCAAAGAACTGAATAGGCTATCAAAATTAAATGAACCCTAAATATTACGAATGTAATGAATCTGTCAATAAAACGTATTGCGTTGTGTAAGCTTAGTTTAAACATGTTCTTTTTATTTTATAAGAACTACAGATCTCAGAATTTCAAAGCTCAAAAAAATTGATTTTAGAATAATAGTAATAGTTGCTCTTAATAACTAAATCCCAAGAATCGTGTTTCATTACTTATTATTTAAACACGCTGAAACTTTTTGAGGGATAAATGCATATTTTATTAGAACCAATATAACATGCGTGTATTAAAAAAGAAATTCAATAAAACTTAATTCTCTGATGGTCTAAGATCTTACTGTCAAATTTTCCACCGTAGAAATTTAAATTGTACGGTTTGAGGAAAAAGACCTTACATTTTTGAAGTATATCAAATAAAGGAATAAAAATTGAAAAAGTTTGATGTGGAGTTAGTGACTTCATTTCTTTCCAACGCAACATTATAGATACTCTATATTTATACTGCTTATATTATATTATATAAAATTAGATTCCAAGCCTTACCGCCCAATAAAAAAGTAAAGGCTTGTTGTCATCACCCGGTCTCAAATGATCAAACATAATAAAAACATCAGACAAATAAGTAGCATTCCAAAACCATATAATATCAGAATTCTAACTGCCAAATAACTTTTAACGAGGTCATTAAATACCGTTAGACAAAATTTGTACACAACCGCTCAAAAATGTTGATCGTATTAGTTCCACATCAAAAACTATATAAACGTGTCTATTTCATCAAATTAACCGCTATATGTTATTGGCCAATCAATCGCCTTTTTTTAGAGAAATGGAGAAAACTGCATCGTAATTGTTGTATGTACAAGCGTTCGATACCAGCGGTACTCATAAGGACAATACCTCAAATCAATAATTAGTTAAAAAATTGCACTCTTTATATTATTATTATTTATATATAAATTTTATATATAAAAAATATTATAAAAATTTATATAAAAATATTATATATAAATATTACGCTAACGTTTTTGTTGTTTAAAGTTGGCGGCCTAGGAAACACGAGTTAAAGAAAACTTTATCTTTATAGTGTCTCAGTAAGGGGCTTATCTATAATAATTACTATTGACACAGGTACTTCGTCATGTAGTTCTAGGTACATACAAAATTATACAAGTTTAGTATAAAGTGCAAGAATTATCAATTTTCTCTAAATATGCTTAAGCTATTTTAACCAATATTAATATGTAGGGATAACATGACACGCCAAGTTCAAAAAAATGTCTCAACGACGTTGCCTCATTTCTAATTTTTTCACTTTTGTACTTGGTGTGTTAGTGTGTCGGCCATAACGTTATTCTGGTCAATCGTTCTTTGGCTGGGTCTAACCACCACCGAAATAGAAGCATTCCCAATGGTGGTTCGCAATTTATTAATATTCGTATCACACACCATTGTAAACACTATGAAATAGAGACATTTTAAAACATGATTGATTGATGATTGAATGATATTGTCGCTTCATAGTTTTCTTTAAATGCTTGAGAAAGTCAATTTTTTCTTGCACGAAAATGCTATCTAGCATATTTCTTTACATTTACCTTATTCTGTTTCACTTTTCGCGATCTTGTAACCTATTCTATTTAATTAATTTTACAATTTTTATCATCAAAATCAAATAATATATGTGATAAATGTTTCAATGTTTTATTCTTATATAAATGTTTAGATCTAGGGGAAAAAGCTCCTAAATAACAAATCAAATCGAACCTCTGACTTTGGTTTTGCTTAGATGACGAGAATGCAAGTGGGATTAATAAATGTACGATTCTGGTGGCGAAAAAGCATAAGCCATCGGATTTATTGGAATTTCTTTTATTCCTATATTCTGTACTGTTTCTAGTATCCAAATTTTAACTAAAAAGAAAATGCAGGCTGTCAAGTTTTGCGTTTTATTACTCTCTCTATATATATCTCTCTTACAGTCTCTCATATTTACCTGCAACGTTATAAGATAGAGTGCACCATTCGGTGTTTTAAACTGATTGACGCTTCCTTACGTATTCTTAAAAAAAGTTGTAATTTTATTTTGTTACTGATAATTTACGTGTCAAGATTCATTTCGTTTATAATTATTGATATTTGGAAACTAAAATAGAATAGTGCAAATCTCTGCTTTGAGTTGAATCGTTCAGATTATAATGGATCCGAATGATGAACACTTACTAAAGCACTTTAAATAAATATTAAAAACTGTTGGTAAAATATGTAGTATTTCTACTGCTATGTCCTTAGTAGTTTTTTATTAAAATGTAGAAAACGTACTGAAAGTTATTGTCAGTAACTCTAAAAAGCTTGCCAGTAAACCAACGCTCTTACCTATATCACTGAATTCGTGTTTTGATCCTCGGCCATTTTAGATGCATTATTGTATTTAGTTCATTACTTTACAAGTCTATTTTTCTATATATCCTCAAAATCATATATCAATGAGGAAGTAAAGAATTAAACTACTGCTAATAATTTGGTGTTAAGTAAGGACCCTTCGCTCGGAATAGCCCTCCTCTATATATTAATACATAACATATAGAGCGTTTATGAAAAAATAATAAATTTAGCCAAAGTACAAAATTTGGCATAATATTAACAATAATAATATTAATAACATACAACCACACATACAAACACAACATACAAAATAACGGAGAACACAGACCCTTACACCAACATCCATACTTGAAAACGAACACTACAAGCTCTACTAGCACATCGACATGATTTCAATCCAAAAAAGAAAAGATCACTTATTTAATTGACATGGCTATCCCCAACGGCGAGAACATCCAAGCGAAATACAGTGAGAAGATCGCCAGATACACCGACTTGGCAATGGAAATAAAAAGACTGTGGAAACAGAAAAGAATCATCATTGTTCCTCTCGACAAAACATGTTGTATCGTTAGATCATTTCTTAATACACAATAGATGTTCTTTTTTTCCTTTTCTTTTTTTTTTGTTTTTTTCTTGTACTGACTTGGTATAATCCCGTCAGTATAAAATACAACTACAGGAATATTGTGAGACAACAAAATAATAATAATAATAATAATAAATGTCGTTAACAAGTCCTATAAATAAAAAAACCTTTTGATTTTTATGTAGTTATTTATTAACACGTTTACTGCCACTACAATCTACGTCAAAAAATAACTAATGCACTTAAATAAGTAAATAAAACAGATGCTCTAGACCAGTTTTTTTCCATTAGACAGCATCGTATATCAGTATTTATCATTAAGTTACCTGGTAATTAGAATCATCTTTGGACGATATTTTAGTTTAAAGACTTTCTTAATAATACTAACGTATCATCACACATCATAACAGGAAAAATGGCCGTCTCCGCATATACGTAGTCCGAGTGTTGTCGAAATCAATCTTTACCAAAAGAAGCATTACGCACCGACATCGCCTAACCAAACTTGTTATTATAGCATAAATGTGAAGCATTTCCTTTTCGTTAAATAACTGCTTGTGCAACCTATAATGAGACTTTTGTAACGGACTAAAAAAATAACTAGCGTTTAATTTGGATTATACAGAATTATTTAATTTGATTAGCCCCAGCAATAATGTAGGATTTTTCTTCTACCGTTACTAGTAATAGAATTTTATTTTATTTTAGAAATGTAAAATAATTCATTTGGTATGTAAATAGATAAAAACTATAGAGATAATGATTTAATTAAACCGAACCCACTATTCTGGGAATTTTTATTTCCTTTTACCAGGAATAGAATTTTATTTTCTTAAATAGGAACCACATAATGTTAACATACGTAATTATAACATACATAAAATGAAAATAACAGTACCTATTACATAGTTCTCATTCATGCATTCATTTTATTTGTTTTAAAGTAATATATGCCTAACCTAAGCCAACCTGTAATTAAAAGCCAAATATATTCAAGTAAATCGAATCTATGTATATAAAGGGCAGAATCATATACCATGCATGGGCACGTAATTATTGCCACGCCAGAAATAAAATTTATTAGATATGCAAAATTATGCACCCGGTTGGCGAAGGATTGAGGAATATTTTTAAAAACGTCAGAATTGCAGCGCACAATTTGAGAAAACACCGTATGTGTCAAAGCTAAAGAGTTTACTAGACTATTACAATAGGTAATTACTAAATGTGATTACATTTATTCAAAAAGTAATTGTATGACATTATTTACATTAAGAATTCTAGTGATAATAAGAAATTTATTGCTATTTATCAATATATAAATTCGATTACATTTTAAATTAC
This sequence comes from Kuschelorhynchus macadamiae, assembly GCA_030620095.1. Classification (NCBI taxonomy): domain Eukaryota; kingdom Metazoa; phylum Arthropoda; class Insecta; order Coleoptera; family Curculionidae; genus Kuschelorhynchus; species Kuschelorhynchus macadamiae. The sequence continues at coordinate 825,170 of JAUTXW010005231.1, forward strand.
ATGTTTTGATGATTAAGAAAATGAAAATTAAATTTTGAAGAAATATTTTTTTAAGGAATTTCAACGCGATAAAGCAATTTCACTGCATTTTAGGGAAGATAATAGAAATTATTTTCAAAACAAAACTAAAATGTATTGTTAACCATCATCACTTGAATAAAACTTCTTAAAAAAATATCCGGATTAGCATATATATAAGAAACCAATTGGAATATGTAAATAATAATTATTGTTAGTATAGCAAATTATACTCTTGTATTTTTTAAATGTAAAATACGAAGTAGGAGGTAGGCTAAAACTATGTTCTAAACGAAATTCCGAAAACTAGGAAACTTTGCGGATACATTTTCACTGTTTTAACACATTATAAATTAATAATTCTGTATAATTTTTGTAAAATAAATATATTATTAAATCAAAGGAATTTGAGTTGTTGATATATAATCGGGTTTTATAAAAAATCAAATCATAGCGAGAAGCTAATATCCCTAGTAAACTAGTTTTTTGGTTTCATCGGCAGAAACAGAAACGCTGATATACAGAATAGAACATGTAACTGGAATAAATTCAATAACTAGAAAACTATTAATAATCTGAAAAAACTATGTTACCCGTCAAATTGATTGAGGGAACTTTTGGTAATACTAGTTTGATCATGACGTGATCTGTGTAAGAATTATGACGTCATATACTTATTTTTTAAATGCAACACTTAGTACATTAATATTTCTATATTCTAAACACATATTATGTAACATATCTTATACCTAAATTTAACTTGAACTAAATGACTAGCACTTTGCCATAAACTGTATGTCAAAATTCGACACTTCCGTTCAAATCGGAAAGGAACATAATTTTTTCTATTAGTTTAATATTTGCCAAGGCACAAGCCTTCAAATTTTAAGCCAAAGCATAAAAACTAAATAAAATAGCAGCTAAAAACAACATGATGCACTTTGCCATAAACTGTATGTCAAAATTCGACACTTCCGTTCAAATCGGAAAGGAACATAATTTTTTCTATTAGTTTAATATTTGCCAAGGCACAAGCCTTCAAATTTTAAGCCAAAGCATAAAAACTAAATAAAATAGCAGCTAAAAACAACATGATGCATATTAATCTTTAAATGTTACTTAAAGATGTGCAAATGACAAAGTTTGGAATACCATCTAACGTCCACGGTTGTTATAACAACCGTCAAGCGTCCACTCAAAAATAAACCAACAATTTCTAACCGATCGGTGATCGCGCGTAATTGATATGTGACAGGTTATTACAATAAAATTAGCAATTGAAAGCAATGTTCAAATAATTTGTTTTAATTTTAGTCGGCTGTAGACGATCAAAGACGTCCACGGTCGATCTTTGTGACTGCAGCCCAAGTTTCATTTATTTGAAATGCACACACATTTTGCGCCGTAAAAACATAGTTTTCGCACTGACATACAGAAAAGTTAGACAGAAGGCAATTTTTTAATTGTAGCTCTTTGAGAGATTTGAGATAATTCAATCGGGATTAGTAAACTATAGCTAATTTTCTACGACTGAAAATGGTTATTTTTGCTTTACGTTAATTTTTTTTTTACTTACTTTAGAACATATTCTGATTCTTCTGCTGATTTGTTAAAAACAATTAAGAGAAAAATATAGGTAGACTAACACTTCAGGAAAAAAATCAAAAAAATTCGCTTTTACCCACAACTTTCCTCTTATAGTACAGTCTATGTATGCGTATAATTACTTAGAAATAACTATATACATAAGTAGCCTATAAACTGTAAACTATTTAATTTGTTTTTTAGTTTTTATTGTATTTACTATTACTATTATTGTTATTTCATAACATTATTTACGCAGTCTACAAAAAATAAATTATGTGGTTTATTACTTTCCTCTATAAAAGGTTTTATTCCAGGAATTGGAATTTTACCGAATATTTAAACATTTTATTAGGCGGCCATTTTAATTTGCCATAAGACAGGATTTGCACTGTAAAATAACAAGTATATCCCTTTTTAGCTAATGATTTTTGTGCAAAATTTCAAGTTAATTGGATTAGTAATTTTTTGGTACTGAATTTTTAAACATTTCATTAGACCACCATTTTCTTCCGCCATAATGGATTTATACAAAAATATCTATATCACACTTTATTTTTGCCCCTATTTTGAAGTCCAATCGATAAGTAATTTTTGAGCTACGCCCGCGTATAGACAGAATGACAGACCGACAGACTGACGGCAATGGTAGAACATGTTTTTCGGGGTCCTGGGACCGTAAAACGCAAAGATCTGCAAAAATCTCGGAAGAGATTTTTTTCACGATTGCAATACTTCCCTCTTACGAGAAAGTAAAAATTAAAATATCAGAGAATGAACGTTTATTTCCTAGTCTTAACCGGTAAACAATAATTACTCAAGTATAACATTTCCTGAATGCATCCAATACAGAATAATAAATAGTCAGTTAATAGTGTCTAGTTATATGTCGATTAGTTTAAATGACATATAAGTGACCCTTATTCTTGCCTTTAAAAAAACTAAATCCACACTGTCAATTTATTTTTGTCTGTTAACTGTGCTGTTAAAATCGCCAATCAATATCTTATTTCTGCGGTAAACGGTAATCCAGCAGGAAAATTACAAAGCGGAAATAAACCTTCTGCAAGCCACATACCTTTAAGAGATCTTTACCACATATATTTTAAAAAGTGTAACCGTATCATTAAAATCGAGGCAAAAACTAACAAAACCATGACTAAGCGATTTGCAGTTTTCAAATTGTTTGATAACTGCTTGAGCACATTTCAAGCTATAACCATTTAAAAAAAAACTAACGATTTCATTGTTGAGTAGTTTTTCAATTGTTGATAATCTAATAATTGCATAGAACCTTCCTCGAGACCCTATTTATATCTTTTCTTCCAGTGCTTACTTGAAAACGGTGCAATTTTAAAACTGTGATTGTTCTATGATTGTAGGATTGCGAAGACAAAAACAAATATTCCTTACTTAGCCATTACAAGTGTATAGTGTTTAAGAACCCTTCCGTTGGATCACAATATGTTTTGAGATCTTAAGGATATAACATTAGCAGATAAGTCAAATTTACCAAAATTTACATATTTATTAAATTTCTACGTCTAAGAAAATTACGCATTACATTATATTCGACATTTTTACATATAGTGAGTGATAGACTCGGTCATAAATGAAAAACTATAAAAAAAAATTGCAAAATAAACGCGCCTTCATGTAGATATTTTTATAAGAATCTGTTCAGGTTGTGTTAACTAAAATTATATGACAAAGCAAACATTTCATATTGCCTCACATATATATGTAATAAAACACAGCAAAATATGGCCCAGCCAGAAGTAAGAGATGAGTTAGGTTTCGGCTTGATGTTTAAGACAATATACAGAGTCGCTGATGTGTATGAAAACAGTTAATTATTTTTAACAGTGCTAGCAAATAAAACGTTGATTTCAAAAGTTTTAGGGTTTTTAAAAATCTACAACAATGCAAATTTGCATTTTTTAAATGGCAAGCCCTTATATTATATAACTATCTAATGGATCTTTTTTTACAGATTATAAATATACTATAATAATATATAAAGTATTTATCTTTAAAGGGAAGTTTGTAATAAACTCTGCAATAAAAGGCAGTATATTCCCATTGACTTCAGGATGTAGTAGAAAATTCTCCTTCTTTAATCCTACCTCTTAAAGCATGGTGTTTCTCAAATTCTTTGTATATATTTCAAGTATGTTTCCATACATACCATAGACCCTTATTAATTTCAGTGTAATAAAGTTAAAGTTTAAAAGAATAAAGTATGATTCAAAAAAATATATTAATATTAATAGGAAGATAACTAATATAATAAATTCAAAGATACAGCAATTGCAGCAAAGAGGAAAATATTTTATCTCACATTTATAACATAGTAATTCACCATTATACCTTTATTAAATGAAAGAAATATATTCATATATGTATTTAATATAATAAGTCTTACGCCAACAAAATCAACAAGATGCAAAGGAAGAAATCATTTTCGAATATGTCAGTTCTACTAGAATCAGTAGGTGCAACTCAACTTTAAACAGGATTTATTTGCCATATGCTTCGCTATATCACTGTTTAAACATTTTAAACAGAAATAAAACCAACGTAAAATGCTATATTAGATATAATTGATTCATGAGATGTATAAACCTGTTATATGTGAGACTGGCGTAAAATCAAAGAAGGCATTGCTATAAAATTCATTTGGTTTCCCACAGTTACAGTGTATTAGTTATTATTCGGCTTATAACGATTTGCATTAAATAGCTTACGGGTAATTTCTAAGGACTAATTACTATTTACCCGAAAAGAGAAAAGTATTCACTTCAGGTAATAAATTTATTACCTCCGCATATAAACACTTTGGTGCAGTGTAGTACTCGTTTCAATACATATAAATAATTCAACAAATTGTTGGATCGATCTCTAAATAAATGGGGCGAAAGCTACACTCTCCCTCAAAATGGCATAACAATTCCCGATACTAAAAAACATATCCCTAACATTTAATTTTAAAAAAAGAAAAGAAACCACAGAATATATACACCAAAGAGCACATGAAAAAATTAAAATAATAAGGGGTTTAAGTGATTTTTAGATAATCTGAAAAAACATTGAAAAAATTACTCTTTTACTATAAACACAGAAAGGTATACTACCAGATGGGAATATTCCCGAAATAGCGCCGCACAATTTTTTATGGTTTTTCGAGTTCGCAAGCGTCAATCGACAAACTTGGGTATTTGGCGAATATTAATACTTCCCATCCCGTAGGTGTTATAGACAGAATGTTTAAAATTTCCATGCATCATTCGAATTTTCTTGCCAATACTCCTATTTGGTTAAGTAAGCAAATAAAGATATCTTAGCCGCAATCTGCATTTTCGTTTACTTTATAATATTTTATAGTTTTAAAGTTAGGCCGTGTTAATTAAGACACTGCATTTTACACACATAGGACTCTTTTCATTTAATAATTGACTGTGCTGTGAATTACTGATTTATGGACTTTGTTGTTTCTATACACAGTTAGTAAAAAATGGATTTAAAAAAAGTAACTTATTGTTAACTAAACCATGCGCACTTTGACGACAGCCCAAATAACAAAACAAAATCAGAGAAGAATAAGTAAGCAAATAAGAAGCATTCTAAGTTGTAACGTTTAAATAAACCAGCACGGCTTTTGAAATACTAAAGATAATAAAACACACACAAAAATTGGTAGCTATAAAGCCTTTGTCTTTGAACATAATTGATTATGTGCTTGTTGTTAGTTAAAAACCAAAATGTGTGCACGCCTCATGTTATAGCTATTAAATCACGTTTAAGTAAGACGGTTTCGAACAAACTTAGAAAAGGATGACGAGATCAGTGCTCGGTGTCTGTTTATTTTTTCACATAAGGAAACTTTAAAGACATGCCGAAGGGAGCACATATAAATAAAGTGCATCTTTCCTTCATTACTGCTTTGTGCATCAGAGATTTCCGTGCCTGTAGCATTGTATAGAAGACGACTATTAGCTATAAAAATACTTCATTGTATAATGGCCCTAAGGTCCACTTTCAGAGCACAGAATTTTGATGAATAGGTTATTTCCAAACAAATATGCTCTAACTGGAAATATCTTTCGCATTTTTATTAGGATTATTGTATTTTATTCCTCATTAAGTTGTATTATTGTCACATAAGTGTTAAAATTCCAACGTAAAATAGCATACAAGACCCCTTGATACATTAATGGCAGTAAGATTCAAATACAGATTTAGAGAAAACTCAGCGTATATAACCCATAATTAATGCTTTCTTGTAATAAGCTGCGTCCTTTTTAACAAACAACTGATCAGTAAATCTATAACGTCTAGATTCGATTATTAAAAAAAACTAATTAATTCATAACAGCTCCTAATAGGTCTTTCTAAAACATAATAAGTAATAATGTTGCTATTAATATGTAAATTTCTTTGCAAAAACAACTGGTATAAATAATCTCTAGTAATATTAGAATTCATAATACAACCAAACAATTTATTCAACCGGATACATAAATTTAGATTAGCAACTAATAACCTAATTTCTATTTGCTTTAAAATAATATTACGCTGTAACAATTAATCAATTATAGTACATTTTAAAATAAATTTCAACATGGCGTCTTAGGAATTAAAAAGATAGATTAATTTTAATAAATAAATGTATTAGCAGTTTTTTAAGGATATAAGAGCAAAAGATAAAAATGATATTTAGTACAGCATGAAGTATATACTACGTTTTAAAAGTCTTGCGTCCCTTCATAAGACGCATTGATGCTCGGCTTCAAGACCGCACATCTTCAGTAATCAGCGAAATGATTAATAAAATATCACGTCGACGTATAGCAATGCTAATGCTACCACTGCCAGTCAACTGAAATATCTATTGCAATCAGCACGTTTTACAAAACGTTTAGAAATATTTTCACAATAACCGAATGCTAATTCTACGCAGGATCTTACTACAAAGGTATTAAACAGTCTGTAGAGCGTTCTGAACACAACTAGATATTCCAGTTAACGGGCAGTGGTAGCCCTGTTTTTCGAAGATATTATGCTTTTTCAGATGGATTAGTTATTACTGAAAATATGTAGTTTTGAAGCAGAGCATATTTGTATTGCATTCCTTGAAATGCAGTGTAGTTTGACCTTAGGTTGATTATCAAAATTAGTTTAATATATTTTTCTAACTTATCACAGAACAGATTTAATATTTCTTAATACAAAAGCAAATTATTCATATCAACTATAAAAAAGGCAAAAATTCTAGCTGGCCGATCTCCGTAATTTGTGTATATAAATTACGTAAAACGTTCAAAATCAACTTCATTTATGTTTTTACCAGTATGAGATAACTACAAAGTCTGTATGTTCCACATTAACAAAGTGAAATTGTTCTGTCTCAATATTTGAGGTTTTAAAACAAAAAATTGAATAATGTAATTTCAGTTATACTTTACATATGTTGTCGTCAACCTAATAAGAGCTTATTAGTACTTACATAACAAATGGGTGATTTATAATATTATAATAATCATATTTGTCAATAATATAACATAGGTGGGCCACTCCATTGCCCGCCAGCCTCTAGCTGCTAAACGGTATTTTCTTTTTAAATATAACTTAAATGATATCTGTAGATGATAGAGCCACTATAAAGAGCTTTAAAAATACGTGATATATGAAAGTTCCATTTTCTCAAAATGGTAAACCCTGGATTTTATTGAATTAAGCATTGAATTTTAGCAGCTAGAGACCGATAAGTATGGGATCCATCCTGTATATAAAAAAATTAAACATTAAGACGAGACAACTCAATGTGTATGTATTTTGAAATAATTGAATTATAAATAATAATAAAACCCATATATGATATAAAGAATTAAATTAATTGCAATAAGAATGAGCACTCGCCAAATCCGGAAAAATGGATTTAGTTTATCTACATGTTTCGGAATGTGACTAATCAGAATTTAACCTAACTAACTGGTAACATTTAAAGACACGCTTCCAGTATCCTGAGATACTAAATCACTTGTTAATCAACGTAAATGGTTAAAACGCGTGATGCAATAAGTATATAATTACAACTAAAACTATGTTAAGTACATACACCGTTATTCCATTCGAATCAAATAGTATTCTACGTATCAAATAAACAATATTTATGGTTAATAAGACCAGTATAAGTATGTAAAACATAAGATTCAGCCCATTTCATTTTTAAAAGAAGCATTATTTTCACGATTTGCTTAATGCGTAAAATCTATCATTAAATAAACTGTATAAGGATAAATCTGAAATGCAGTAAATATTGTCGATACAAAACGTTCGTTGTAATTTCGATAAATTAAAAATATCTGCACCTATGTTAAAATATGATATTCAAAATATTTACTTACTTGAAAAGATTGGCAAAAAACCCACAGAGAAATAGAAAGTACAATAGTATACCCCGATTTCGCTACCTCCTCTTTCCAGAATGCCAAATGCTAACTTCAATATAATAAATATTTGCCTGCGTAATTAAGCAGTTAACCCGTTTGATGAAAATTAAGACATATGGAGGATATTTAAGGCTTTAATTGCAACCCTCTCGATTTCTAATTTTATGTATACATTTTATGTGGTAACATTACTGAAATATCTAACCACATTAATTGAGTATAAGAAAAAGTTTTTCTTGTCCTACAAATGTCTCAAATCCAAAAACTAAAATATAATTACAAATGGCTATTTAACTCCGCAATGCAATTATATAAAATAAGTAACGAAAGGATACTAAAAATAGTAAAACAACACTGAAGATCGTAAATGGAATTTAGTACTTAATTACGGTAGGCAACTTTTGTAATTCCTACCAGAAACTAAAAAAAGTCCTTGTGTTTTGTACATAAGTAATTTCTTTACAATAAAACAGTAACATCGTTTGGCGTTTCTATTTTGTCAAATGTTAAAATATTTTTATTTGTTCTCTGTGTAAAAGTTCGTACGTCAAAGAAAAATCAATTTTTATTATTAAACACATGGAAAAGTTCTTGACGTTTATTTTTCTGAATTACTTGTCATTATACTATTTAATATCTAAAAACTAAAATATAATTACAAATGGCTATTTAACTCTGCACGGAACAAAATTCGCCATTATTCAAGTATCATATACTTTATGGTACTGCAATTATAGAAAATACGTAGAAAAAGGATAATAAAAAATCGGTAAATTTCCCCGATTAGGAATACTGAAGTGTGACCCAATTAAGTTCAGTACATAGTCATTTAGTAACACATATATACTGTCTTTTCAAACATTTTTTTTGAGCGCCATTTTGTTCCATCAAATTGGATTTCTACCAATATTCTACCATTTTCTGCATATGCCAAAAAATCAAATGTGGCATATGCAGAAAATATATTAAAAATAAATTAAAAATAATTTAATAAGTAGTTTTTCCATTGACACACACTACTATTCTGTTACGTCATGCTGAATTCGTACCAATATATCCCTATATTATCACATTTATTTTTTCTGGAAAATTTAAGTCAATTAAATAAGATTTTTTTTATGTTGAATCTTGAATTCGTACCACAAGTTTACCATACCAGTTTATCTCTATATCGCACTTATACAAAATTTGAAATCAATCTAATAAGTAGTTTTTCAGGGTGATTTTTTAAATATTTTATTAGGCCGTCATTTTGGTTTGCTACCTTAAATTCGTACCAAAATGTTACCAGTTCATTCCTACATAACATTTGATTTTTGTGCAAAATTTGAGCTAAATTGGTTTTTTTAATAATAATTTTTTAACTTCAAGATGGTGTTTAGCGGGTTAGGGACATAAATCAAACCCCAGTTTTTTTTTTAAATTGGCCGACGTTTCGACGATTTATTTGTCGTCTTCTTCAAGGCTGAAAGAGATCATTTTTTTTTATTACAGTATGGCCGCTCATAGGATACAAACAAAAATTTAATAAAGTATCACAAGGCTAACAACACTAACTGAATATTTTTAAATTAATCTAAAAAAACAATGTTTGTTTTAGTGTTAGGAAATATAATTATTCGATACTAAAGAGTTATTATTTTTTATTTTTAAATAGATTTTTTTTTAAATATAAACCATATACATATGGAAAACAAATAAATACGAACAAAAAGGTAACCACAACAACATAAAAAGACAAATTAAATAACAATAATAAAAGGAAACCCAGGGTTCATAAGTATTATTATTTGTGACATTTCACTTACCTAATTGCTTAGAATTAGAGGCTCACGTAAAAAATACAACTAATATAATTATACTTCTCCATAGAACACAAATGATGATTACCACTGCAATACATTAAAACACAAGGTGGCAAACAAGTAAAAGAACAAAGGACATTTAGCAGGTCTCGGAGTTTTAAAAAACATTCAAAAAGGAATATTCAGAAAAACAAAAAACGCAAATAAACAACTCCGGAACCCACTGCAGCAAAACGACGACTAATGGTTTGGTTTATAAATTAATATTTCTTATCAGTCTGTACAAATAAAAAAGGGACAATTATTAGGGCAATGGTTTGTTTACTAGGGCATGTCAAGAAGTACTTTCTCTATAACGATTCAAAATATGGTTATATTGCACACTTAAGCCTTGAGTATCAGTTCTGTGATTCACCGAATTATTTAATTGTATGTGTATCATTTCACTGATATTTCTTTTAATATAATGTTTTTCTCTGTCTAGTACGGTGGTACCTTGAATATTAAAATTGTGGCCTGTAGAAAAGTGATGTTCCGATAATGCAGTTTTTTCTTTTTTATTGATGTTTATCACCCTACAGTCGTAATTGTGCTGGTATAACCTAGTCCTTAAATATTGCCTCGTAATGCCTATGTAACATTTATCACAATTATGACATGGAATTTTATAATTTATGGAGAAGTATAATTATATTAGTTGTATTTTTTACGTGAGCCTCTAATTCTAAGGAATTAGGTAAGTGAAATGTCACAAATAATAATACTTATGAACCCTGGGTTTCCTTTTATTATTGTTATTTAATTTGTCTTTTTATGTTGTTGTGGTTACCTTTTTGTTCGTATTTATTTGTTTTCCATATGTATATGGTTTATATTTAAGAAAAAATCTATTTAAAAATAAAAAATAATAACTCTTTAGTATCGAATAATTATATTTCCTAAGACTAAAACAAACATTGTTTTTTTAGATTAATTTAAAAATATTCAGTTAGTGTTGTTAGCCTTGTGATACTTTATTAAATTTTTGTTTGTATCCTATGAGCGGCCATACTGTAATAAAAAAAAAATGATCTCTTTCAGCCACGACAAATAAATCGTCGAAACGTCGGCCAATTTTTAAAAAACTGAGGTTTGATTTATGTCCCTAACCCGCTAAACACCATCTTGAATTTAAATTGAGGGACGCTACTTTCACACGCCATAATTTTTTAACGTTTCACTAGGCGGCCATCTTGTTCCGGCATATTGGATTTGTGCCAAACTATTACCAGGCCATCCCCATATGACCCTTAATTTTTTACTACAATCTGAAGTCAATCTGGTAAGTAGTTTTTACGCTATACCATGAACTGACAGACAGACAGACAGACAAACCGACAGACGGACCGAGGGAATTGATGAAACATATTTTTTGGCATCTTTGAACAGTAAGTCGTAAAGATATGTAAAACTTCAAGGGTGATTTTTTTCACGATTACAAAAATTTTATTTAGGCGCCATTTTGTTCCGCCATCTTAAATTAGTACCACTGCTTTACTAGTTCATCTCTATTTATACTACAATTAAATATGGCACACAATTTGAAATGAGTCCATTAAGTAGTTTTTCAGGCTGAATTTTAATTTTAAGCCATCATTTTATTCCGCCATCTTGGGTTCGTACCAAAATTTTACCTGTTGATTTCTACATAATATTTGATTTTTGTGCAACAATTGAGATATATTGGATAAGTAGTTTTTTAGTAATAATTTTTTTAACATTTCACTAGGCCGCCATTTTGTTTCGCTCTATTAGATTTTTACTAAAATGTTAATTACCAAATCATCCCTATATGATCCTTAATTTTATACCAAAATTTGAAATCAATCGGTTAAGTAGTTTTTAGCTACGCCGCGAACAGTCAGACCTACAGACAGACCAACGGAATTGAGAAAACATAATTTTCGGCATCTAGGGACCCTGAAACGTAAAGATCTGAAAACATCTCGGAAACTGATTTTTTCACGATCACAATACTGCTCTTTTACGACGGAAGTAAAAATATAAATTGTGCAACTACATTGAAGATATAGTAAATGGAATTTAGTAGTTAATTATGGTAGGCAACTTTCGTAATTCCTACCAGAAACTTGAACAGTCCTTATTAATTTTCTGGATTATTTTAACTATTTACTTAAATGACTGTCAAATTCAATTCCTGATTGTTTTTCTCTTATAAATTAACAGCTCGTTTTGTTGTTCTCCGCTTCGCACGCGATAATTTGTCCGAACGGTAAAATTATGGTAAAAGTAATTAGAGTAAACGAGTAGTTAAAAGTTAAAGAATATTGAAAATAACTAAACTGAAGATAGCAAATGGAATTTAATAGGAAATTGCGGTAGGTACCTTTCGTTATTTACTACTACAAGCTCAGTTACCACACAAGATCCGTGTATAACTGAAGTTCAGTAATCAAGAAGAATTTTTTACTTCTGAATAAATGGCATATGAAAGAATTGGTACTGTTCCGCAATATCGGCTGCTCAAAATTAATTACAACTAATTAATGCTGCCGCAGACGCGGTTATATAAATGATATGAGAGATCCGTTACACACACGTTTATAAGTGGCTAATTAAGAAATTTCCTGGACTAGCGATTTATCAGTTTAACTAATCCATATTATATTATTAGGAAATATAACTTTAAAATGATCTTACATTAACCATTTCTCGAATGCATAAATTATTTACTAAAGTGAACTGTACCGACAATACTGAAATTAATGTGTGACTGTTTCAACTATGGTTTATGGTAATTTTAATTAAAAATAAATCAACTTAAATTTAACGTTGATAAAAAATTTCGCTAACAAACAATCACATTTTATAAATTATTATGAGATATTCGGTCTTTAAAAAGTTGTTATCTCAAACTCAAAATAATGGTAATCTTTTATTTTACTTATTACTATGTAATGGTCTCCGGTCATAACTCGGTAAGCGTTGATAAGCAATTATGGGGGAAATTATTTCGAGAAATGGCCGCTGGGGTGCGTAACAGTAAATCAAAAATGGAAATGCCAATTTTCTCTTGAATTTTCCTAATTAAGGTTTATCGAAAATATAAGCATTGTATTCTTCAGGTAATGGTGCAACTATTTCCTATTTGTGGTGGAAGAAGGTCAAACTTTTTTCTTTCAAACGTTTATATTTCTGTTTTTGACGAACCGATTACAATGAACTAGGTGTCAAAAAAAAAGCGTTTTTTTTGTTTTTCACGTAGAGCTAGCTATTAACTGTACCGTAATGATCCTAATAGTGGGCCTAGATGGCGTTTTTTTCGTAATTCTTCAAATAATACGGATTTTCTCAAAAAAATCAAAATGGTATGATATGACTTTTTTGTCATAATTTAATTTAAGGTTATAAGAGGTATCGAATAATCAAATAAAAAATCCAGGTTCGTATTTATATTAAAAAAGTTGATAATGGTCGCAGGAATCCGAAACGTCGGATTGAAAACTAACCTCACCAAATTGTAGAGGAGAAAAAGGGACAATGATGAAGTGAAAGTTACTTTTATCTGTCATTTCAACTAAGCCTCCAATTTTAGAAAAACTAAAAAAAAAACAAAAAATTACTTTTATGGTTTTCCTATAATTCTAGTCTTAGTTGAAATGACAGAAGAAAATAATTTTATTATTGTCACCTTTTCTCCCCTAGAAATTGGTTACGTTAATTTTCCAATCCGACGTTTCAGATTCGGGCGACCATCATCAACTTTTTAAATTTAAATACGGACCTGAAATTTTTTATTTGACTATTCGATTCCTTTTATAACAAAAAAAAATGGTAAGACACGACAAAAAAATAATATCAAACCATTTGATTTTTTGAGAAAATCCGTATTATTTGAAGAATTACGAAAAAGCGCCATCTAGTAGCACTAATAGAATCATAACTCTACGTGAAGAGCAAAAAAACGATTTTTTCTGACATCAAGTTCGATGTAGTCGGTTCATCCAAAACAGAGATATAAACGTTTGAAAGAAAAAAATTTGATCTTCCCCACCACTTCATTACTGAAAATAGAAAAAAATACAATTTCCATTTTAAGTTGCAGACCCCTAGCGGCCATTTTTCGAATTTGAAAATAATTTCCAGCCATTTCTCTCGGCCTATTTACCCATAAATATTTTTCCCCATAATTGTGTGTTCAACGGGTTACCGAATTATGGCCGGAGACCAATCTTAATGGAAAGGAAGCTAAAAAAGAAGCTAGCCCGGATATTTACTAACAACTAAAAAAAAAAGTCCTGACTACTACTTTATACGTACTTGCAACAAATTATGCTGAAACTCGAAACCCGACCATAAGAAACAGAAACAGATGATTGTTTACCGCTCATCCTTCGATACTAAACGTAGTGACGTGAATAGTTTTGTATGGTTATGTTGTCAAATAATTACATTTTTTTCTGAAGTTAGTTTTATCTTTTCCAAAGACGTTTCCACCCGCCCCGGATATATTGGTCCGAAGATAGAGTAGCAAAACCCGTAAACTCTGGGTTCCAATCCTGTGTTTATGAAAAAAATGGTTCGATTTTATTCTTATAGTACCGCACAACAAAAATTCAAAAACCAAACTTTCTTGGTATTTATCAAGCGATTAAAATATGACATTTAAAAACAATTAAATGCTCTTTCGCTTGTACAGGAAATATTATCAGGGGCAATATTTCCAGTTAATTTTAAGTTTTCTATGTAATAATTAGTAAAAACCCTGTTAACATGGATTATTTGGTGGAAAACAGGGAAAGGTGTTTTTTTACGCATTACACACGTAAATATTGTTAACTGCACAGCAAAAGTAATTTTTCAGTTACTTTATTTTTATTATTGCTGCGCGGGTTGTTATTTATGTAAATAAACATGATTCCGAAAAAAAAAACAATACTGATACAGAATATAATAATGTTCGAACGAAACTAAAATATTCTAAATGATAAATTAATATGAGAAATAACCATTTCGTATAATAGTATATTACATAGCAAGTGTTGAAAATGAAAGTTTTTAAATGAGGGAGGTATTTGGCATGAGGTGGTATCCAATTGCAGAAATCCTTCGAATTACTGATTGCAAATATGTTATATTGGCTATAGACACAGATTCACGTCCATATATATAACAAAAAATACATATCAGTATCAAAAAAGCCTAAAAAGAATCGTTGGCATTTTGATAGTCAATCAAAGATTATATGGCATATCAAATATTCTATTAGCACTAGGAAGTGACTATCAATTTATATATACATTTAATAATTAGCTTTACATTGAAATCAAGCACTCCTTTTAAGAAATAAACTGCTCATCAAAAAGATCGGGACATTTAACTTTTAGGATCATATTCAATGTGATTTATTTTCGTTACAAGAAAAGTTATTAAGATGCGGTTTATTGTTTGTTGGTTATTAACCATTTTAACTTGAGTTAAGAACTTTTTTATACCAGGTGCAAAATAGAATTCAAAATTCAACTCTTCGCAAAATTTACGAAAGGAATATTTTATTTTTTATTCGTTATACTAATACAATCCTTAGCAAAATTGCAAAAAAACAATTTGGCAGATTTTTCGAAATTTTGAAAATTCTTCGAAACACCGTGTAACGTGATAATTTCGGACTTATAGCATGCTAATAATAATATTAAACTATTTAAATAATTATATAATAAACAAATTTTTAGATAATAATACTACTAAATATTAATCATTTTTGAATTTACAATTTTGCTTTCCTATCACGTTTGTCTTTTAAAACTACGAAAACTTCTTTTAATGCACTATGGATTTAATATGTTAATGATTATTCTTGTGCGATTCTGCCGTTTCGATTTTTAGAGAACAGAATTTTGGATTCAGTTAGTGCGAACTGAAATAAAACAAGTATATTAGAATTACACTGTATAGGTCCGCGCAACTGATCGATGTGTCACGACATCTCCAGGTCTCGTTTATCAATAGCCTGGCTTACGGTTCGATTATCGATTTTTCTGTCGTTAATTTTGGAAAGGTACCGCGGTGGAAGTGGACGGTCGGGGCAGTTTCCTCGGTCTCCTGCACACATCGCAGTATTCTATCAGGCGCATTTGGTCGTATCGTAGGTTCCTACAAAAGAGGGCGCTACATTGTCAATTTTGGGAAAGAATTATTCAGATGAGTCGGATGCATTATGGCAGGTCTAGATTTTATTATTTTCGAGGGCTTACAATGGTGTAATTTGGGGTTCTTTTGGAATGCCCAAGTATAGTTTTGTGAGTGATTTTTTATGGTAAGTGTTCCGGTAATATTGCCCTCCATGATGCCGACGTATTTCTAGTCATTTCTAGTTTTATCGACCGGTTCCTGTGGTTACAACAGCAATCTGTGACCGTAGTTGCCGGATCATGAATAAGTTTCCGACCCCGTGACTGCAGAATTTTTATATCGGATGTGACATTTTACCTGACTGTGGCTCTGAAACAATGAATTTTATATATTGTTTCTATTTCTCGGATTTGACCTTTGGATATTTAATTGACGGATATTTGCTGTGCCTTTGGTGTTAAGTATGACTGGTTGCTTATTGATAAAGAATTGAAGTCTTAACTAGGATTTTATGAGTGGAATCGTGGCAACATGGCGAGACATTTTGGACCTGTTGCTCCAAAAATTTGTTCCTGCTTGGTGAGTCTCAAGTCAGCAGTGTGGTGCGCGGTCCATTTTCTGATGCCTTCATCATAATTTTCAAGTAGAGCCTGGCTTGATCGTATTTACGAGATTTATTGATGAGCATCTTTTGCGAAATAGTTCCTGTTTGGATTTGAAAGTTCTAAAGTTGTTATTCGGGCACTTTGGGGTTTTTTTTTGGACAGAGGAAGTTCGCACCCACGAGGGAGAATTGTGAAAATGGCCGCCACACTCTAAAATCCTCGTTCCACCATCTTTAGAGGATATCCTCCTGCTGACTTGCCATATTGGTACCTGGAATAGCAGATTCCGGTGAGTTTTTGTATATTTGATTATTTAATAATATGATAATGCCCGTGTATGGTTCTTAGTGGCCATTTCCATGACCATACGCCATTTTGTTGAACATCTTCGGTCTGGGTTGACATTTTATTTCTTTAAATTTAGAGTCAAGACTTCGTAAGAAGCCCACTGCACTTGTCCAGACCATCGACAACCACTCGTTGATTCCGTTTTTAGCATTAGGCAACTGCTAGACCCAGACTCCATTTTGGTTAGAAAACCCTCAGAAGGAGGTAATATTATTTTATTTGCATATTTTATTTAATTTTTGTTTACATTTTGGGCTATATTTGGATATGGTTTAATGTTTGCTAAGGGATGTTTTCTCTTTAGGGTTTTTTTTTTGGTTTGGATATTATTCCAAGGGATTTCCGTCACGACGACGATCAAGTCCTGTAATTTGGATTTTTCTTTGGATCAGTTATTGGGATTGCCAACTTGCCTGACCAGGCAAGAGACTCACGTTCAGCATCGGAGCTGGTGCTGCTCCCACCTGTATACGCCTGAGTCCAGGTGACATTTCTTCGCCTGAAGGTCTGAACAGCTAACGGCCACAGCTATTGGAGGACGTCCAGATAAGTAACCGTAGCAAATAATTAAAATTTCAACTATTATATCTTTTGCAAGCTAAATTCCTCGATACAGTCAATTAGCCAATTTATTAATATGTTCTTCATATTTACAAATTCAAATTTAAATTAATTTTTCTCACTAAAAATCAAAATCTATTTACTAATTTTAAACTAAACTTTTTACCTTATTATTGAGCTGACTGGCTTATCGAGTGGCCTTTAATAACTTGTTTTGATTCTATTTATAATTTTTGATGTATTTCACTGACTTGTATTTGATTTTACACTCACGATTTATGGCGTCATAATATCGACCGTGGTACTATATTTCTATATATTCCTGCATACTGTTGACCATTGTCATATTTATATTTTTTTTATTATTCATTTTCTTGTGTACAATATCGATTTCTCTTAAGCTGCAGGTAATTTTAATAATTAAGATTAGAAGCTTAGTACATATTATAGCTGTATCGCTGTTGGCCCGCGTTTGGACCATACCTACATATACTATTATTGTACTTGAAATAACTTTTAAAAAAAAAAACAAAAAGAACAACTTATTTGATATTAGTATATGATTTCAAACAAAGTTTTGCGTTTTACTGCTGCTACCTACCTACAAGTGAGACCCTCATATCTTAATTAATTATTTGGTATTCTGTGAAGGTAAGCTCATTGGTATAAGATAATATTTTGGTTTTTCGTTGCTTGGAATCGCTAGAGTTGTGCAACACTGGGCGATAATTCGTAATTATTATCGGCCTAGTACTTCATTAACTTATTTGATAAAGTAGAGTAATAATTAATTACGTGGCGCAAAATATTTAGATCTTAACCCAGCCCTTCTCCACTGTTGCTGTCGGCCTCTACTATTATTCTCCCCAGCTTGTTCCAACTCTTAGGGTCTCCAACGCCTTGATGAATTCGAAATTCAGTATACTTTATTGATCATTAAATAAATATCCGGTAAGTGAAAATTTTTGTGCCATAACCGTATTTTTCTGAAAATTTTATTTTTTTTATCAACCAGTAGCTTTTTAACAGTCTACCAAACACATATTTTTTTAAAATCCTTCATTTTTCTAAAGTTTCTCCAGTTTATATGAAACATGATTTAATATATGTTTGTAGACTGTTACTAAGTACACGTTGAACGTAAGAAAATAAAATTTTCAAAAAAAAGGTGGTACTTTCAAAAATAAAAATTGTGAGATATTACGAAATCATGTAACGAATGACTTGTTAACTTGGCTGTTATAATTTGTAATGTTACATTTAAATAAAATTAAACATATTTTCAGGGTTCTATTGGTTTATAAGGAGTTTTATCACATTCTTTTCATTGCGAAAAATCATTTGACAACTTGGGTGCTATCATTTCATGTTACATTTAAATAGGTAGGAAAGATAATATGAAAACTGGTGGAGCTGCATTACCTTACACTGCTTTTTGTCAGATTATATTTCCATTACCAAATATCACATGGCAAGTTGGCAGTCATAATTTGTAAGGTTACATTTAAATTAAACTGTTCTAGGAGTGAATTGCATTCATTGCCCTTTACTGTCTTTTGTCAGATTATTTTGTTTGCCAAAACAATAAAATTTGTTAAGCCTTTTAGCATTTTTGGAACATTATTTTAATTACCATGTTCTTTAACCATTATTAAGTAAAAACTTTAATCATTATCAAGTTAAAATACTTTTGCATTTCATGAGCGTGTTTTAAAGTAACTCATTGTTTGTCAAAACATTAAAATTTGTTATGCCTTATATCATTTTTGGAATATTATTTTAGTTACCAAGTTCTTTAACCATTATTAAGTAAAAACTTTAATCATTATTAAGTAAAAACACTTTTGCTTTTCATGCGCGTCTTTTAAAATAACTCATTTTTTTTATTTTGTGAAATTTGACATATATGACGTCTTTTTTCCAGCTGTCATTATAAAAAACATGTTCCCAAATTTGGTTATATATTTAAAAATGACGACATAATTTAAAATAAACACTTTGATTTGTCGCTACTCTTATTCGTTTCATTAGAGTTATTCGGGAAATAGTGTATCAAAATATAACGCCTAAATCTCGTTAAGAAAATAGCTATATAAAACATGTCTTTTTTTCGGAAACATATTTTCCTAATTGTATTAGCTACTATTGAAAATGTGAATATCAAATACGAGTTCAAATATTTATAATTTTTGAGGCTCATAAAAGGATTTTCATTAAAACCAATGCTGTTAAGCTGGATGTACAATCAATTTGTTCAGTTTCCAAAACAAAATATTTTAAACAAAAATAAATTAAAATATATCAAACTAAAATAAAATACTATTTCATACTTCAAGAACTACAGAAGCAATTAGAATATTTATTGTTGCAAAGACAACATATTTCTTGTTTACTCTAATTGCATAAATCAATTATACTTATTGGTGCTATAAAAACAGTTCATATGCTATACAGCCATAATTGTAAATGGCCATAGTAAAAGGCAATAGTAAAATTATTGCTGATGAGTCGGCGCCATACATGTTCAGGTTATTTTAGATGTTCTCTTTTTTTCTGTGTGCGAAAATAAATCACTCACAGAATGCGTCTGGTGTTAACGAAGGTGAAAGGAAGCACAACAGAGCTGGCATAATATAGAATTTGATTTTTATCGTTGTGTAATAGTAACGAACAGAGATCGTAAACGTTTACGTCATTTTTAGACGATTTATTTGCAATCAAGCTTACTTAATTTATGGACATGGGACACTCTTCATTATTATTGGTATAACGTGATATTCAAATTTTAAATCTAACTCTTTTTACGTCAATCCATGACACCAACTTTTAACTAACACAACAAAAAGCTTCGAGAATAGAAGCATATTAGAAAACACAAAACAACTGAAGAGATACAACACACCAGAGATTCTACCCTGGCTAAAGCTGAAAGAGATTATTTCTTACTTAGATAAGTCTTAACTACCTAATGCATAAATAATACTGTTTTTGTGAAATTATTAAAAACAAGTCACTTTCAATAATATTTTTATCAGGAACCTAAAAACTGTCTACTATTAATTAACTTCCAGTCTAGAAAATATTTCAGTTCCAAAAGGTGGATATAATTATTAGAAAAGAGGATTTTAACTATACTAAGAACCTTTCCAGTATAGTTTTTCTTATTTTACAGATCTTTTTTTTTTTTCGCAATCCTAATATAATAAATGATATTTTGCAACATCTCGTGGTGGAGAAGGGACTCCAAGAAGAGCAAGAAACTTTCAGTTAGAGAAATTTTGAATGAAATTACTTAAAATCCCCATAATCGTATAAGAAAGCTGTCGATCCAAGTTCATGCGACAAAGTGGGTTGATGAGACCCTTAAAGAGAACTGCTACGTACTTATCACGTCCAAGAGGTATATCCTATGTCTCCCGCTAATTATTCTGCAAGAGTCAAGTATGCAAATTGGTTTTTGCAAGGATTTAGGCAAAAACCAAATTTTACTTTTGTTCTCGGACGAAGCCGTTTCATCCCAGGAGTAATAAATTGCAGTAACTTGCACATATGGCATGAAGAAAATCTCCATACACAGCCCAAATAAAGTTCATAGTTACCGTGTTGGCGAGTAAGGATTATGACTAAATGGTGCCTTGTATTTGCAATATTTGTAACAAAACTTAAACGGTTTATTAGAAAATGTGCTCTTAAAAATTAGAAATCAGATGTGGTTTATGCACGACGGTTCACCGCCCCATTTTCAGAATTTAGTTCGCCAGCACTTATCAAATACTTTTAGTGGTAGATGGGTCGAGGTGGGCCTGTTTTATGACCACTGATCGCCTGACATGACTATATATATATATATATATATATATATATATATATATATATATATATATATATATAATATATATATATATATATATATATATATATATATATATATATATATATATATATATATATATATATATATATATATATATATATATATATATAATTCCAAAATTTGCTCAAGTAAACAAGAAGAAGAAACGCTTTCACATTTTTAACACTCTTGCGTTTAAGTGATTTCCAAAATTTCAAAAGATTCAGTTTTAAGTTCTTTTTATAATTAACAATAATCTTTTACCTGTTAGTCTTAAGCTTCGATCAACCCTTTCAAAAGGTCTTTTGTGTTATACACCTCGATTCGGAAATGTATCAGGACTAATTCTTCTTGCCTCCATGCAAAGGCCCAGTGCTTGTCCATAAGTTAGATGCATGTGTTTATAACTGGGGTGTAATAATGACAAATTTTATTACTTTAACGCGAATTATTAGTTATGATGTTATTCAATTTGTAATGGTGTTTCAATAGCTTCTGTTAATTTACTAACTGCATTTCGACAGTTGATGTCCAAACGTGTTATACAAAAACATGATTTTTTCGAAAACGGCTACCTTTATCGGAAAAACGTAGAGTACTTTATTTTAAATAGGAATGATCAAAGTATTTAAAAATCAGTTGTCAGAACTGTAATATGACCTTGTCAATAATTATGGCCCGAGTGTGGTGGCAAATCCGCTCTTGACTTCACTTCCCTGATGATGTAAAACATCTACTGTAGTGTGGTTTTATGAGTCTTTATGGCCCACATGATATATTAAAATTTCATTAAATTATACAAGTCGGTATAAAAGTTAGACTCGAAAAGGTAAATCGCTGGGTTCACCTTTGTGGCCCTGTATCTTGGCTAAGGGGCACTTTATATTTTTTTATGCAAACTAGGGTTATTTTGACCTCCCCTATACGCCAATATAAATGACGTATGCCATATATATAACGGAAACCCTGTATATCTGTAATATTAAAAACGCTTCAAAAGAAAATTATGTACCTATGTGAATTTTTTTTCACCTGGAGCTTAAATGGGTTCTCACACTAAGCTTATACAATTTTAATGATGATGATCTTAATTTCTAAAATACGGACTAGTTTACATACCGCTATAATAAATTCAATTTGTTGCTGTCGCCGATATTTTCAATCAATTTACGGTTTGAAACGCGTTTATGCTTCGAAATAATAAGGAATGTGAAGTGAGAATGGAGAAAATAAAATTTAAATTTAGGTTAATTTTTCGTTAATCGTCCGCGGAATGTTTTTTTTAACGTTATGATCCGATCCCCCAAGGCGTTTGGAGTAATTTAGCGAACTATGAACTAACCAGAACAACTTTAACATTACTAAGAAGGGCTTAAACGTCATACCTTGAGGACGAGCAAGCGGATTTCAACAAATTTTAGAACAAAAAATAATCTCCCGATGCTATAAAATTATGGAAGCCAGGGTAGTAGATATTTTATATTTTTTAGGGGCATACTTTTTTATTTTATTTTAGCAACAAATTCACAAATCTAAAATATTCAAAAGATAATAGACAAAAAACCCTACAACTTTTGTATTTATAGTTTCAAAATATAATGAAACACCCTGTACAATGGAGACTCTGAATTTTTATGACATCCATATTTTTAAAGATTAAGGAGTGAATCTTCGTATACATTGTTCTATGTTCATAACGAGAGAAGATAATGATCTTTAAAAAGGTATCATTTATGATTCGGGTCCTTCTCAGCTGTCTGATACCGATCAGACACGTAGCCAGAGTAGGTTCAGAGTCTGGACTCCCCCTCCCTCGGAACTCCCCAAATATTTTGGTATGTAGTACTAATTAGCAGTTTTTAGAAATTTTTTTAAGTTGTGGCTTTTTGAAAGCTTTTTTGAACTAGTCAAAAGTTACATTGCTAGACAATCAGCGAGTGTAAAAAAATGCAAACAGAAAAAAATTAAGATGGGAATATCCTAAACAAAACTGGTCCTAATGATTTTTTTCTTAAATACGATAGTTTTAGAGATAAATTGATCGGAAACTATAGTATAATAGACTGCAGTCTCTATTCGGACGCGAGAAAGAAAGCTTCGAAAATGCCAAATGTGATTTTGGCGAAACCTCAGCAAAACTGTTCTTTTCAGAACGACAGTAGTGAACGGATGTACACCCGGAATGAAAACACATATATATATATATATATATATATATATATATATATATATATATATATATATATATCTGTTGTTGAGAATATCAAAAAAAGAAAAATGCAATATTTTATACAAAATACTTCAGTATGTCCCAAATAAAAGTTATGATCCAAAGATATGTATTTTTAAAAGAAAGCCAATATATTTATTTGAATACTGCATAAAATTTTAATCATTATCGTATATGAACAAATGCAAATCTAACTTTTGGGTATTTTAAATCAATACAAAAGTAAGGGGTTGGTATATGAATTAATCAAATTGCACTTTCCAACAACAACCAACAAACCAAGCTATCAGATGGTTTAGTTGGTTAAGTACCACCCAATAATTACTATTGGTATCCATTTTAACACCACCCGATCGAAATTTTGTTCGATGGGCCCGAACACATTTTTAGAAGTCAAAATAGGAACGGGCCGAGCGAACTTGCAAATAACTATTTCCTATCTGCAACAGTTGTTTTTTTTTATATCAATTCAAAACGACCAGACGATCCATTTTAATTTATCTATATCACTAATAGGTGTCGCAAACTCTATGATACTTTAGCCGTTAATAAAAAACTACAAGTACGACTTTTTTCAAATTCTGGGTGGCAGTACAGATTCACAGATTCAGTCAACTTTGTTATGTTAAATAAGACACCGTCTACTTAATAATTCATTTCGATTTCATATACAATTTTAAACAATTTTTTAAAACACAAACCTACTCCTTTAGGCATTTTAAAGATATTTACGATTTAATATAAAAATTGACAATGATGCATTTTTGTTATAGAAATAAACCAATCTGATTGATAATGTAATTCTTAAAACAGAGAGTCTTAATTGATACAATATGTTTTTGTAATTTTTTAAAATTAAATCGTAATTATCTCTAAATGGGCTACAGATAAAGGCAGGAGGTATTACAAAAAAAATGTTAGCATGAAGAATAAAATATTCCATTTAATGCAACAAACTTTACTCCATGTTCCGTTGAACAACCGGAGATAGCTGAAATGTCAAAGTAGTTTGCCTCGATAGTAAAATCTGTATCATCCTGCGAAATTTGAAAAAACCTTACTTGTAGT
Source organism: Kuschelorhynchus macadamiae (assembly GCA_030620095.1). Taxonomy (NCBI): domain Eukaryota; kingdom Metazoa; phylum Arthropoda; class Insecta; order Coleoptera; family Curculionidae; genus Kuschelorhynchus; species Kuschelorhynchus macadamiae. Next base: position 849,826 of record JAUTXW010005231.1, read on the forward strand.
TTTCTATTTTTGGCAAAAGTATCGTCGAGCTTGGGGCACTCTAGACGTTAGATCAAATTTGTTTGAAAATATATACAGAAATCTAAATTAAAAATTAATTAATTTAATGGAGACGGTAAGCCGAAAAAATATACAATTTTAAATAAAAATGTTTTTTTTATATTTCTTCTTCTTATTGTGCCATAGGCTAACAGCGTGTAGGAGTTGCCGTTCCTCTTTATTAGTTTGATTCCAGTGGTCTTTGTTCTGCACTTCTAAACAATGTGTTGACATCTTTAACCGCGCACCAATTTCGGATGTTTTGCAGCCACGAATGTTGTTTTCTTCCTGTACCTCTTCTGCCTCCAATTTTTCCCACCAGTACTGTTTTTAAGAGATTGTATTCTGGATGCCTTAGCATATGGCCTAGATATTAAATCTTTCTGTCTTTAACGATAGTAGTTTCCTAATGTCAGCTCTTCGCAGTACATCCTGGTTAGTGATATGAGCAATACATAATGTCCGAAGATTCTGAAGCGTTCACATTTCGAAAGCTTCAATTCGATTTAACTGACGTTAACTCGAAGTCTGACATTCGTACAGCAGTATTGGCCATATATATATATATATATATATATATATATATATATATATATATATATATATATGTATATAACAATTCACTACACTCAGTCAGTTTAGTTAAGGAGAATTTATTATTAACTTTGTTTTTACGTGATATTGTAAGTCTTTGATGTTGTCCGCTAAAATTGCCATGTCGTTAGATATCTTAGGGGATACCATTTATTTAAATGCCCCTTGTAGAATTTGGACTTGGAAAATTTTCTCGACATCAATAATAAACAGAAAAGGAGACAGAATTTACCATTGTCTCACTTCTTTTGTTATTTTATCTGCTCAGTATTTAAGATATTACTTATTCTAACTCTCGCTATCTGATTCCACTAGAGCTTTATAAGTAGATCACTCAAGCTTTTTGGTAGTCTAAAAAACAGAAAAAATATCCTTCCCCTGCATCGTCATAACATTTTTTGGGCAATAGTTGCTTGCTCAAGAATACTCAGACCAATCTTGAAATCAAATTATGTTTCCCCCGTGAATTACACTTGGGAAAGTTTTTGGCGTGTGGCTCATTTCACTAATATGCCTATGAACCTCGCACAGCTTCGCATTAGCTGTTTTGGGAATAGGAATATATTCTTCCTGTATATGATGTTATCGTTTATGTTTATATAAAAATACGTTTTTACATTATTACTAAACTAATTCTTTGCTCTTTTTCATAATTAGAAAAAAACTATAATTTTATTTGTATATTTGTCTAGTTAACTTAATGGCCATTTACATTAATCTTTTATTGGCTATAAATCTAGATACGCTTCCCAAACATGGACATTCCGAATCAATCTGCAGCAGATTCGCAATTGTAAACGTCTTTTTTATGGAACTGAGAAAATATGAGACTAAACGACAGTGAAATCTTTTTATACAGGAAGAATCGCCTCGAACCTCATTTATAAAAAATAAATAAATAAAACATAAACCGATAGAAAAACGATAATCTGCAAGTTTGAAATGCAAGGATGGCTCTTACAATGTACTTGACCGTGGCATTCTGACATTCTATATCGCTCTATTGTGTATAATGGCTTTCGCCTTCGTTGCAATGTTCACAGCGAGCTGATTTATTTTTAGAGATACGAGAAGGATATAAGTGATGTCGGAAGAGCAGCGAAAGTTAACTGGATTACGGTAATTATATTGGGTTAAGTAATGAGTTCGTTAGACTAATTACTGATTTTATTAAGATGGACCGAAAAGACGTAGAGTTATATATTTTTCAAATGTGACGGGCTAAGCGATATTATGGATAATGTAAATTAGTGACAAGATTTTAGAGATTGCGAAGTCTTGGCTAATTAATCTTACACATGATTTTGTATAAACTAATGTTAATTGACATCTACATGTTAGCTGTTAAGAAACTACAGTTGTTTAATTTTAGTTTGTTTTGGAAAATTGCTTTCGGTGAATTTTGCCAATATTATGATATAATACAGATTTCCTTACCAAACGTTCTTGTGGACACAATCTAATTCTATGATTAGTTTTTAAAAATCAGGGTGTTAAAATTTGCCCATATATTGTCCCATATAAAATACATAGAGAAAACAGGAATATTTTAACATATAGCACTTCTTAAAATAAGAAAAAAGTTTTAATGAATATAAGCCCGAAAATGCTTTGTTCTCGCTATACATTGTTATATTGCATATCTCGGAACCAAAGTGTTTTCGGATCTTTGTTCATATACATTTCTCCCTTATTTTCGGAAGTACTATTTAGTAAATATGTAACTTAGCTTTCACACTGTGCATACACAGAAAAAACAATTTCGTTCAGTCATATACACAGAAAAATACAATTTTGTTCAGTCAAGTAAATTTTGGGTTGTCAAGTAAATATGTTCTTGCTATTAGCGAAACACATGAATTTAAGTTAAATATCTCAAATATCTTGATCAAAAAAAGTGTATAATGAACTACATATACAGAGTGATTCAGAAATAAGTACCGAAAATTTACAGTCATGTAAACCTTGATGAAATATGAAAAAGTTTTATATAATTTTTCTCTAAGCCTCACCGTTTAGAATATTTAAGGGCATTAAACATGTGTAATAAAAAGGACATTTTATTATGTAATATCTGTTGGGAGCGAGATATCAATTTCGGTTTTGGAACATGTTATCACTATATAAAGACCCATTAACTTAACAAACGACAATCATATAAGTCACTTCAGAGGCGTAGAACAGGGATATATGCCCTGCATTTATGATCATATATTTTTACCACTCGGTATATCTATTTTTATTACAAATATTTATAGCTTGGATTCTTTACTAAAAATTATTGGTTTTAAAATTTTTTCATAAGAGCTATAATTTCGGAATTTTATTCGAGTTAATGTGTTAAAACCCGTTATAGGTCAAGCAATAAAGCAGACATTTATTGATTTTGTGACAAAAATACTACCTGAAAACTAACTTTGTCAACACAACAACGAGCTATTAAACAAGTCGATAGGATGATTATTTTCGAAGAAAATCAAGAAAAAAAAGGAAAATTCACTATTTTTTTAAAAATTTATAAGTCGACAATTTTTTAAGTTGTAGCGTAGATCCTCCGGGAAATGGTAGTCAATGACATGAACTTTATGCAAGCACAAGACAGACGTCATCGGATAATTAGTTTTTAAGTTATTGCAATTTGAATTTTTTACTGCGCTAACTTCCAGCAGGTCTCGATGCCACACGGATTGGCCCGTTTCAATTTTACAAGAAAATTTCGAAAACTCGCTAATAGTTCTTCCAAACGTATATTCTCATTTTGCGTAATGCTTACAAACATGATATATCTTCACTGGTATCCAATCACTTTATCAAATCATATACTCTTTTTTCAAATCAAGGGTGTATTGGGTATGTATGATTTGACAAAGTGACTGATCACTTTGTCAAATCATATACTCTTTTTTCAAATCAAGGGTGTATTGGGTATGTATGATTTGACAAAGTGACTGGAAACGAGTGAAGATATGTTTGTAAGCATTTTTTACTAGTCTTGCAACATTTTAATGCAAAATGAAAATATATAACTAAGTTTTCAAAATTTTCTTATAAAATTGAAATCCGCCAATTCGTGTCGCATCCAGACCCGCTGGAAGTTAGAACAGTAAAAAATTCAAATTACAATAACTTAAAAATTAATTATCCGACGGCTCCAGTCTTGTGCTTGCATAAAGTTCATGTCATTGACTGCCATTTCCCGGAACATCTACTCTACAACTGGCGAAATTTCCGGTTTTTCAGGGTTTTCTTCGAAACTAATCATCCGATCGACTTGTTTAAACGCCCATTTTGTTCATATTTGAATTACCTATAATTCGCCACTATATAGAATTACAATTGCTTAAATCGTTTTCAATTTATAAAAAAAAACGCTATTTTTACACTAAATTGTTTATAACAAATTAATAAATAATAGTTACGAATAGAAAAAAAAACATGAACATGAACCAGCAGAATGTGTTTTAAGTGATGGCACAGTTGGTTTTCACGTAGTATTTTGCCACAAAATCAATAAATGTCTATTCTATTGCTCGGTCTATAAAGGGTTTTGACGAATTAACTCGAATAAAACTCCAAAATGATAGCTGGTGTGAAAAAATTCAAAGAGTAATAATTTTTAGTAAAGAAGCGAAGCAATAAATATTTTTAATAAAAATAAGCAATAAAAAATATGACCATAAATGCAGGGCATATACCCCTGTTCTACGCCTCTGAAGTGACCCATATGGTTGTCGTTTGCTGGTTAATGGGTCTTTATGTAGTGATAACATGTTTCAGAATTGAAATTGATATCTGACTCCTAACAGATATTACATAATATGTCCTTTTTACCACACATGTTTAATGCCCTGTATATTTTAAACGGTGAGGCCTAGAGAACAATTATATAAAAAAAATTTTATATTTCGTCAAGGTTTACATGCCTGTAAATTTTTGGTACTTATTTCTGAATCACATTGTATGGTTTTCTGAATCACATTGTATAATTATTGATATTTTCTTTTCGATAGCGGCAACCCGAATTAATATTTTTTTTTAAGAAATTTCCAGCTATTTAGTTGAGAATGATACAAATTTACAACAAATACTTTATGTTTAATGTAGCAGCACAATTGTTCTTTTACAAATAAAACGTGTTTGTGTGAAATATGTTATGTTCCTTTGCATAAATACGTAGTTGTATTAAAAAGGCATTAGTTGACCTAAATATGAAATCTATTTCATTTAAATACACCTCTATATATATACAAATGGTAAAAAAAATACTCCATCGCCCAAGCAAGGCTTCCTAAGGGGATACGCAAATTTTGTGATGTACATAGATAGTTGAATAAACCTTTTCCTGATCATTTTAAATACATGAAGATTCAACTCAAGTATAGTACTTCTGAAAAAGTTGCAGCCGATTTCACTCAAATACACATATGACTGTAAAGCAATATAAAAATAATTAATTTTAAATATGCCAATATTTAAATAGCATTGAACATATATAAATATCACACACAACTTTATTTCCAAGACATTCTCGATTTCTGGGTAATATGTGCATTTGCTTCTTGGAAGTACATGTTGTTTATTCAATTTTATTTGTGTTGTCTGGACGAAATATGGGTCAAATACATCATGTATTTGTTACCACCAGACGATTTTTTTCTGTGTATGAGAACTTTTAAACAAGACAAAACATTTGAACAATTTCACCGAAAACCATTTTTCAGAAGTGTGAGGTTCCTTTTAAATACTTAGACACACATTATTAGATAATTTGCCCTTGCTAGTTTTGTCAGATTTTTAAAATATATATTACAACGGGTATTGTATACAAATTCCTCTATGTTAGATATGTTACAAACCACACAAGTTCAAAATAAAGTTAGAAATGAATGGGTGTTAAAAATTTAATAATAAATAAATACAAACGCCAATCACAATAAGTACATGTATATTCTGATATGCACCAAAAATAATATTATCTTCAAATTTTACTCCCATTTCCAAGTAGAAGGTCTAAAATAAAACACAAAAAATTAGAAGTACCTTTTTGATTTTAACAAAGTCAATTTTTGATTCTAAAGATGAGCTGTAATGATAGGTTGATAGCAGAAGCAGCTGATTTTTAAATTTTGAATATCAAAAATTTAGAGGATTTTGAAATTTCGGACGTATACGTTATATTATTTTTATAACGGATCAAGAGAATACTTATTTCCATGCTGAATAAAAAACAGTTAAAAACATATAGTATAGGAGTGTAAATGACTCATATATTAACTGTGCTTCCAATAGAAAAATATATTAAAAATACCATATGGTGCAATAAAAGACAACACCTATAAACCAGTAAAATTTTGGCAAATAGCCACATTAAACAATTTTACCGTTAAAAAATTTACATAATACGTATCTGCCTTCTGTTAAGATTTACTTAACAGGTCAAGAGCCCAGTTTATGGTATTAAGCTTGATTTTGATAATCATTTATTTTGGGATATGTAAATTCTGTTTATATTTTAAATCACAGAAATCTACAGTTTTAACTGTATATCCAGTTTAAAATAAACAGTGACTAAAAACAAATTTTATTTGAATATACTATTTGAATAGTTAACTTTTTAACCACACCAAGAGCCAAGAATATTTCTCATCGTTCTAGCACAGCCTAGTCTTATGTAGACTATACTTTGATTACAAAAAAATCCAAAATTGTTATTATTTTATTGGTAATTCCTATATCAAAATACAGTATTATAGGAATATTTTTCTAATTTTTAAACAAATTATATGTACATACAGGACGACCAAGTTGGGTCCTTGAAAGTTATTAAATGAGTTATCAAAAATACAAAAGTTTTTGGATTTTATCGCAATAGTTAGAATTTAGAAAACAAAAAGAAACAAAAGATGATCGGAAAGTTAACAAATAAGCATCAACTTAGTTATTTTAAATAAGACACCCGGTATAATACTGTTTCAATACATCCTTTATAGGTCTTTTCTTGCTGATAAAATTGGCAAAAACCCTGCAATACGAAACAATGTGTAAGAGAAAGAGAGAAGCGGGCAACGCTCCACTACATAGTGGGGTCAATGAGATAACACTGTCACTTATGGCAGGGTTTTTCTGAGGTATCAAACCTAGAATATTTATAAACAAGAAGAAACCCATTTAACAAAGATATATAATACAGGGTATTCCATTTAAAATAAAGAAGGTGATGCCCATTGGTTAACTTTCCGATTGTTTTTTTTGTAAATTCTAGAAATTCCAAAAACTTTTGTATTTAAAGTTTTTGATAACTGATATAATAAGGTATCTAGGGTACCATTTAAAATATAAACAGACACCCTGTACATAAAAACCATTTATATAGTCTAAGAAAATCAATAAAAACATTTATTGGTTTCTTCCATAAAAAAGATCTTAATTCTAGGAAATTGAATTTTTCTGATTTTTTAAATATTTAATTGGGCCACCATTTTGTTTTGCCAAATAGGATTAACAAAATTTCACTGGTTCATCCCTGTTTAACACGTGATTTTTGTGAAAAAAGTCAATTGAATAAGTAGCTTCTTGATACTGATATTTTAAACATTTAATTAGACCGCTACTTGGTTTTACCGTAATGGCTCCTCACCAAAATTTTATCAGTTTATCTCCTGATTTTTTTGATAAAATTTAAGGTAAATCGGATTGGTAGTTTGCAATACATTTTTAACACTTAACATTAGGTCGCTATTTTGTTCCGTCAAATTGAATTTTTACCTAAATGTTACCATGTCATCCCCATACCTAATTTTTGACCAAACTTTGAAGTAAATCGGATAAATAGTTTTTGAGCTATGCCGCGAACAGACAGACCGACGGAATCGAGAAAATATATTTTTCGGCATCTAGGGACCCTAAAACGTGATAATCTGACAAAAATTTCGTTGGTTGATTATTTTACGATTACAATACTTTCATCTTTCGAAACAAGTAAAAACAATATACTGACTTCGAATTACTTATGCTGTTTTTTAATTTGTCAGTAATTTATACCATAAAAGTAACCCTATAAGTATAAGTGAATTTATATTTGCAAATCTAGATTACAAGTACGTCTTTAAGTAATTGAAATTCTAAATAAGTATCTTTCAAATAACAAAACCATAACGTAAATCGTGGGATAGTAAAAAGAAAGAAAAGAGATGATACGTTAAACTTACTTAATTATTATTCAAACAAAAAATCCAAGAAGTTAAGTCAGGAATATAGATATCGAGGATAACTAGATCGTTAATAAACTACTCTGTCAAATTCAACACTTCTTTATTTATATCATTATTCTATTTATGGCGTAAGAAAGATTTAATATCAAATATCGATAGTGGTATCGAAGTCACATAATTCATATCTCTTTTAATTGCCCACTAGCCAGCGTTGATTACTAGTGGCGGACAATTAATTTAAAATATTAGCGTCTTTCTCCAGATCACAAATTAAGTTAGTTTTTAACACTACCAGCACTTTTTTCCATATATTAACCGTTTTAAAATGTTCCAATAACTGATAACTAAGACTGAGTGCAGTTCTATTAGGGAAAAAGTAAGTTTAGTTATTTACAACTTTCCAAAAAAATTGCGAATTCTAATCATTAAAGTCCAGATTTAAGTGAAGCATTGTTTTAAATAATTTAAACCGGATTATGAATATGATTTGAGCTTTAATTCTATGACATGACGCTTTCTTTATCCAACCCCGATCCAACCATAATAATTTTGCATTCCATAGACCTCTCTCCCTAAGACGATCCGGCATTCTAATCCAGAGATCTAAATTCTAACTGGATCATGGAGTAATTTCTCATTTGGAGCACTGTAACACTGAGTTAAAGTAACGCAGCCTTTGTACAGTCAGACGTAGTTAGTTATGCTGCTGCGGTCAAGAATACCATCTAACACAGGAATTAAACTAGATATTAGTTTCAATAAGTTTAATCTCCAGTGAAACATATACCCTATACTCATTTAATAATATTCTATTAACCGTGTTAAAACATCCGCCTAAACGCTTAAATAAACTCTTAAACCATATTTCCTTCGTCGTTCCTATGTCGAATATCTTACTTACTTAGAAATATTAGGAAACAGTACATTTGTTTTTAATTGGAGCTCTTTTAAACTAGCTAGTAGTTTACGTTGCTAGACCCAACGCAAGTAAAAAAATGCCAAAAAGTTACTAAAATTTATTTTTTGCCAATATTTATCAAAATATTGTAGATAGAGCAAGTATGTACAGGTAATAAAATAAAGATAAGGATACCCTTAACAAAAATGGTTTTTATGATTTTTTTTTATATATGACAGTATTTGAAATAAATCGATCAGGAACTATAGTAAATGTCATCTCCTGTCAAGTAAAAATTATGAAAATTGTGATCGCATGCGGGGGACTAAATTTACCATTACTCCAATAAAAATTATTATTTTTTGATGTTTAAGAATAAATTGGAAAGGGACATTCCGTGGCCACAATATGTGATTAGTATTCACCTGTAAACTTTCCAAAATATTATAATGCCTAATTTCCCTAGTGTATCTATTTTTGCCGGAAAAAAATCGGAAAAACAAGTTCCTAAGTAATTTGTTTAACAAATAACATGAAAGTCAGCAGTTTTTCCATTTGCGCGTATACTGTTCGTTAAACAAATTTCTTGGAAAGGAGTATTCTAGTTTTTCCATACCACGAAGGATATTTGATAAGATTATTTCCTGAGTTCAATAAATAATATTTAATATAACAATATGTATATTCAACACAACAGTAAGAATAATAATTATTAAACTAAGAAACATAATATAATTAGTTCATACTCATTTTAACTTACCTTGTGAAACTTAAATGATATCTTTCCGATTTTTTGACCGGAAAAACAGCTGACAGCTATGTCAGGTAATTTTTCCACTAAACAATTAAATATGACGTATTCATTCTTGTCAGTAATTGGTGAAAATTGATAGGAACGAAATAGTTACATTAGCATCGCACTGAAAACCTCTTTTGTTTATTCAATATATTATCATTGCCCTTGATCATCTTACATTTTAGTAGTTTCCCGGATTTTTCAGAAAGCTCATGATTAACCGTAAATTAAAACCTCACAAATTATGATATCGCTACACATTAAGTAAAAGCTTGAAATGTCTACTTTTCTATTGAATTTTTCGTTTTTTTTTAGAAGTGTCCCAGTTTTTCAAAATTTTATATATCTCTCCCGACTATCAAAATCGAACTTTTTTATTTAATATGCTTCTTTCGTTTTCTGGAGTTATTTTTTCAAACAAACAAACAAAAGTATGCTTTATTGTGACAGGAAAATTGCTACAATTTTATAGACAAAGCGAAATTTACCTTAAAACAAAAAAAACAAAAACAATGAAAAAACAAAATAATGATCGAAAAAAATCATATTTTTCGATAGGTCAATGAAAATACATAAATTGTAAATATAACATTCGTTACATTCGTAACATTGCCGTAAAACGGTTAATGAATCCAGGTGACCTAACAAAAGGAAATAAACAATACATAATAATTATACTGGACACCATCTTTGTATACATGGAGAAATAAATCAATTTGCAAGTAGAAATTAATTATCACATATTGTAGCCACGAATTTTTTTAAGTTGCGACGGTTTAGCAATGAACACTTTGGCTACTTCAAAAAGGCCTCTCAAAGAGCTATAATTTGAAAAAAAATGCCCTGCGGACTACGTAATAAGAAAATCTTAATCCAGCGTTAATAGTAGTCACTAATACCCATAATCAAAATAATATGCTACTAATACGTCGAATATATTATTTATGTATGTATGTATATATATCTAATAAATTAATAATATTACTTAAGAAAATTTCAGACTTTAAAGCGACGTCCTGATTAACAGTAATTATTTTAACCATGGAAAATTTGTAAATTATTAAATTACCCATTTTAGCTCTCAGCGATAAATAATCAACATTAAATATAATTTATGGTATAATATCTACAATGCAGGAGTAATAAAAAATTACTTTACAGCTGATTTGTTTTTAAACTTCTATTGAAAAAACACTTACTTAAGTATATATATATATATATATATATATATATATATATATATATATATATATATATATATATATATATATATATATATATATATATATATATATATATATATATATATATATATATATATATATATATATATATATATATATATATATATATATATATATATATATATATATATATATAATATATATATATATATATATATATATATATATATATATATATATATATATATATATATATATATATATATATATATATATATATATATATATATATATATATATATATATATATATATATATATATATATATATATATATATATATATATATATATATATATATATATATATATATATATATATATATATATATATATATATATATATATATATATATATATATATATATATATATATATACTATAATTTATCCAAAACTATTAAATAAGTACCTAAGTATCTTTTTAAATTTTGCTCACTGTCGGTATCCATTTGAATACTTTTTTAAGACAAGAACTTCAAAAAAAAATTAATATAAACATTATATATATGATATTGCAATATATTAGAATTATTCAGGTTTGTGACACGTCATCGTTTTAGAAAAGCCGCCTACTTGATAAAAATAAAAAAGAGGCTGTGTTTATCAATAGTTTGGTGCAAAACAAAAACTAGTATAATGAGTAATTACTTTTTTCTGTCTCAAAATTGAAAAACAAAAATGGTACACACGTAATTGCCACTTTTAGCGTGCATTGACGTTAACCTGAGAATGTATAACAGTGTGTTTTTTAAAAATAATGCTTCTTTAAAATATAGTGCATAAAATAGAAAAAATAGTATAAAATACTCGTTTTATAAAGGCGGACTCAAAAGACTGGTGAACTTGACAAATAATCATCACTTGTGAACACTTTCATGCCGTTTGCATGGTCTCTTTGTACAAATATTTGGCACTTTATTTTCCATCGATTGTCGGTAAATATGGCGCACGTCAAAGCATTATCCTTGTGTCATTGGCAAGTCCACATCGAATGATACTCTGTAAATCGACAATCATTGATCCTGAGTCTGCCTTAAGACATTTAATCTCACTCGCCCTTTAGAAAAATCGCCTACGGCTCGTTTTCTAACCTGGGCTCATGCTATAAAATCATGTTTTATGAATCTTGTAATACAGCTTATTAAAAATGTGTACTCTATAGTTCTATTTTGGGAAGATTAGAAGATTAAGAGCCAGTCGTCACTGGTATAATAATATACTTAAATATATATATTTAAAATACTAATGACCGGTTGCAGAAAGCTCAATTTAAATTTAGAATGTTTAACGGAATGTCAAATTTGACAGCTAGTTCCTAGATTTCTGTAAGCAGCTTTTCAAATTCGAAAGTTCGGTTAAATATTCTAAACGTCAATTAAGTTTTGTGCAATCCGGGGTTAGCCAGAGTTTTCAGCAAGTTCGTGAGAGAGTTGTACCGCACAATTTAGATGATTTTTTTTTGAAATAATCGTATAGTTACCGAGACCTTACAACACTATTTTTTGTATTGTTTTATTGCGTATTTTTTCATAAAACCAATATGTTTTTCTTCAATAACATTTCTAGACGATGTGGTGAATGCGCCCCATTTTTTAAATTCCATTGGAAATCGCGCCATCTACCGGAAAATACTGAAAAAGATCTGCCGGGCCAGCTAGTTAGCAAATAAGAATCTTAAACAGATTAATGCATGCAGTATGGATATAACTAAGATGGGGAAGCATTTACGTCAAGTAAGATACTGAGATATTATTGTAATAACCCTTTTTAAAAACCTTATATTTGGTTGTGTTCAACAAAAAATCATATATTAAAAATTATCAAATCATAGATACTAATATATAATATATAATAGTACATTCTATATATAAAAAGGAAAATAAACAAATATTTTCCAAATAACGTTTCCGCAGTTTTACCGTATCAAAACTACACCAAAAATTATACTAGGAATCCAGACTCTCATGCAAAAAATCGGCAACTAAAAATAAAAAGAAAATAAAAATTATTCTATCTAAACCAAATTATGTATTCAAATTCTAGCCGACGTTGAAGACACATAGTATATATTATGAAACAGCCCGAAGCGTGCGTGTTTTATAAATAGCTGAATTCAGCAAAGAATAAATAGCTATTAAGCTTAAAAATCCATTTCCAGACATAAAAATACTTATTGTGCGTCAATGACTATCACGCCATATTTAAATATGTAGGTATATTTTGAAACAGCTTCAGGGCATTGGATAATAATATCGTAACGGTATATTTATGCGAACAAAGGAGGAAATCCGTTTTATAATGTATTAAGAGCATAATTTTGGAAAAACATACCGCTCGCTCAACGTAAAAAAATTGCTAAACATTCCTTGGTTGGCTTATTGTTATTTGGTATATAAAAAAAAGTACTTATAATCCTGACTGGAGGAAGACAAATTATAAAAATCGGTACATTTCCCTTCTCCGGAATTTCCCTCGTTATGAATATTTCCCTTGGTTAGGAATAGAGAAGTGTGACCCTATTTAATTCGGTAAATAGTCATTTAGTAACACATTTTGTTCCACCACTTTTGGATTTCTACCGAAATTTTACAAGTTTCTACCCATGCCAGGTTTAATTTTTGGGCATAATTTAAAATAAATTGAATAAGTAGTTTTTACAGTGACACATCCCCATTTTATTCCATCATGTTGATTCATACCAGTTTATCTTTGTAACACATTTAATTTTGTGCAAAACTTAAAATCGATCGAATAAGAAGAAGAAGAAGGACTCTGACATGTAAAGATCTGAAAAAATCTCGGTGTGTGATTTTTTCGCGATTACAATACTTCCCTTTCGTGATGGAAGTAATAAATTGAATACGTAGCTTTTACAGTAACACATCGCCATTTTGTTCCGTCATGTTGAATTCGTACTAGTTTATCTAAATATCACATTTAATTTTTCTGCAAAACTTTAAAGTCGACTGAATAAGAATTTTTTATGTTGTTTTTATAAACAAAATTGTGCACAAAATTTGAAATTAATCTAGTAAGTAGTTTTTCAGGCTGATTTTTTAAATATTTCATTAGGCCGCAATTTTGTGTTGCTATCTCGGATTCATACCAAAATGTTACCAGTTTATTCTTATATAACACTTGATTTTCGTAGCAAAATATGAGGTAATTGGGATGATCAGTTTTTTCACTAATAATTTTTTTAACATGTCACTAGGCAGTCATCTTGTTGCGCCATATTGAATTTCATCAAGTCAATGGTGTAAGTAGCTTTTAAGCTATGCCGCGAACTGACAGATAAAGAGAGCGACAGAATTAATAAAACATAATTAGGAGTTTTAGGAACGCTAAAATATGAAGATATGTAAAAGGTCATTTTTTCACTATACAAACATTTTATTTGACCGCTATTTTGTTCCGTCATCTCGAATTCGTACCACATCATCTCAATACCACAATTAATTATAGCAAGTAGTTTTTTCGGGCAGAATTCTTAAATAATTGAGTAAGCCGCCATTTTGTTTTGCCATCTTAAATTCGTACTAAAATTTTACTTTAGTGTTTCTTTTTAAATGGTGGTATAACCAAATTGACATATGAACATCTGATTTTTTATAATGCCTACTATTTTAAAGTGTCTTCTTTAGTATTTTAATATTAATGAAGAAAATATAATATGCATTCTGGTATGTTTTAATTTTTTTTCCGAATAATTAATCAAACAACAAAATCAATTAAACAATATTAACTAACTCAATTAAATGTTTTCTATAATGCACTCTAAAACGATGTTCCAGCTTTAAAATGAAAATGTGGAAAAACATTCGGATCCGTCGATTTTTGATTTAAGGATGAACTATCTTTCAGCTTTTTTCATCTCCGTAGCTTTAACCCCCTAGCTGGGGGGAGAACAACACCCGAAATTTGAATAGGGTAGAGGGGTCGTGCTACACCTCTATTTAAAGGTCCCATCGAGTTTTTTATGACCCTATAATTTTGCCTTAATATTTTCAACCATAACGAAATGACAGCTTGTTAAAATGTGTTTTTCCAGAGTTTCAATTTAAAGCCAGCAATCGGGGTGTAAAGTTCTCGTGGGCCTACTCTGTATTTAAAAACCTATCGATTTTTTCATTACGTATTCCTTGTAAACAAAACTAACTAAAATAATATGCCGAATAGACTATACATAGCCTCATTCTATTCATCTTTCATCATTTCCGTGACCAAGCTACTAGTTTAGTTTTATTTATTTATAAACGTATTTAGCTCAAAATTTTACAATATACCAATTTTTGAATGTATAGTAATTTTATCGAAAAAATAAATACATAAATAAAAAACTGTTTAACACAATACGCCTCTTTGCGTGCGCAGTCAGATTAAAATCTAATATATATAATAATTTAATAATATAATAATTTACATGTTCATCAAATTTAAGGTTATTTTCAATGACTCCCAAATATTTATGTTGATAAAGTTAATTAGGCAGGTACTACTTATGTAAACAAAACAAGTAAGTAGGTAATAATAAACATATATTTAGGTTATCATTGGTTTATTGTTGAAGTTAAATGTTGAAGGGAGATATGGCGTGATGGGCGGCTGTCTTTAATAACAAAAGTATAAAACGTCATATATGTTTAATAAGAAAGAGAAATCCATATGAAAGTATAATAAACAGAGTGGCCTTTTATTATTTTTTAATAATGTTCTTCCTTGAAAGTGATAGTTAAAACAAATTGTTTGTTAACATTGTCATGTGATCTTATATGACACACTAGAATATTTATTTTGATAAATGGCATTATAAAGATTATATGATTATTATTTCATACATATGGGTTACCCTATATTTGCCGTACGGAAACTTCCCTTATATTCCTGGATTCATAAGAAAAAATAGAAACAAAAAAATAGAAAAATAGTTTAATAATAATAAATCCAAAAAATGCAATTTTATACAGAGGATAACAAAGCAGATAAAAAATAAATAATAATAATGTATGCTTTTATTGCCAGAAGTATACAAAAACTTATAACTTAATTCTAACCCAAGATGGAAAAAAAAATCTGACAAAGGGCAGAGTTCGCATTCACCGGGCGGCGTAGCGGTAACTAGCGCTTTTCAACTCAACCTTTTAAAATTAAAACTAATTCTTGTTCACTAGTTCGGGAGTCTAAGGTACAAAAATCTCCTGAATTACCTCCTCTACAAAAATCTCCTGAATTATCTCCTATATGTTATATGTTGTTATAACTATTATATTGTCCAGATAAATATAATTTATAGTTTATTGGTTTTTTTTTTCATGAATGTGATGGAAATTTATTACGTTGGCCAAATTATCATAGAAAACAACCATGAAAAGAGCTGCGGTAACTTTAAATATAAAAAACAATTTATTGCAAACCCTTTCAATACCAAGTTGAAGTAAAGATTAACATGATAAGTCCAGTCAAATGGCGTGAAAAGTTACCTTTAATAATACAAAATTGGTCATAAACTTATCTTTGATTCAATCTACATCCATAATAATTGTAAAAATCAGGTTTTGAAGGACTTGTTAGAGATGGACTTGAATCAGTTGTGTATGACACGTTGTTATTAGTATTAATAAGACTGAGCTGCAATAACAAATTTATCGCGATAAAAAGGCGTAACCTGAGAGAAAGGAAATGATAAACACTATAATTTTTATTGATCTTTATAATCATCAAGGAGAACTACAAGTACAGAAGGAATAAGAACATTTGATACTATCACCAACAATATTTAAACAGATCTTAAGAATATTTAACAAAAAATAGAAATAAGAACGTAATACTACATCTTAATTACGAAGATACCAAAGAATATACACAACTTTATTGCTGTTTATTAATCTTCTTGAGAATCGAAATGTAAAACTTCATAATAATATATAACGATTTTGAAAAATAAAAATAAAAATCTTCATATTATTTTATTATCTTTTTTTATTTAAGTTAAGAATAAACCAGTCGTTTCCCATATGCTACAATACTGATTTAATAACATTTATACTCTAGAATAGCCACCAATTTACTCTCTTTGCAGTAGAAAATGCTTAAGCTGTAATAAAGTTATAGTGGAGGTAATAAACTGTACAATAAACAATATTTTAACAAACGAACTGTCGGTGTTAAAATAAATGAGCATAAACTCGTAAATATGAAGACTAATAGTAACTAATAAACGCTTTAATGATTACTTAGGCTTAAAAGTAAAAGTAAAGCGAGTAATGTCTGGCGTCCCCTGGCAATCCTCCTGCTCGTCGATTGTTCGGTCAAGTGTAAAAGTGAAATAACACTGACCTTACCTTGTGAGGACTTAATAGAATTCTAGCAATTTTATGTAATTTTAAAGATACATACGCCTGCTTGGTGATCACAAATTAATATAAATTACTGGTCATGTGCTGACATTATGATAATACCAATAAATGAAATATAAATATGTATTATGAACTGTTCCTCCCTTCAAATTACTGAGTTTCTTTTTTTTTTTGGTCAAGAATGTTCAGATATTTCATATATAATATTTTCCGAAATATTAAATTTCTGTTTTTATAGTTTTATGTATTCCATTATTTAAAACACTTTGAACTTCACTATCACTAAATTTGTGGCTCACTGTATGTATCGCGTTTCTGTAACATAACAGATGGCGTGTCGTGCCTCGGTGAGCTAACTGTCATCGACGCAAATCACAAGAACGAGTATGTTAAAATTCTACCAACAAGCAGTGTCAAACAGTTCTTCGAATAGGTGCCCTTTTTTCTGCGTTTCTTATCTGTTGAATAATTTAGTGCGTATTTTTAAAATAATGATTACGCTTTTGACAGCAGGTCTATTATGTCCATAATATATATATATATATATATATATATATATATATATATATATATATATATATATATCTATATAAATATATATATATATATATATATATATATATATATATATATATATATATATATATTATAAAGAACAAATTTCACTTATTTTATGAACTACTCGACATATAACAAAGTGTGGTTGTGCCACAACAACATATTATAAACAAAAAACCCACCGTTGATATAGAAGGGACGGGTGGCGCTTACCTTAGTTATATTATGTCATAGTACACTTTATTTAACAGATCTTTTTTGTCATTTATGGCATGTCTATTTTTTTTATCTCTATCGACGTAAATTTCCCTTTCCTTTTTATGTAATTCCGTTTTTAAAATTTTTGTTTGGTCAAAATCTCGAAAGTGTGCTTATTTTGTTGTGCGTGTTTTGATTAGTTTTTTTTGTCGTACTTATAGGCATATATTCTTGACTGTAAATATTGTTGTGTTTATATCAATATAAACACCATTACAATCCTTGCATGGTACCTGATAATATGTGTCTTTTTTAATTTTGAAGTTTTTGTCTTAAGTTTTGTGTAATGTTGATCTAGCAACTTATACCCCCTATGAGCAACTTGTATGTTATATTTAGAGAATAAATGTTTAAATTGCATGGATAGCCCCTGTATATATGGCAGTGTCAAGTAACTTTTCTTCGTTTTATTTGATTGAATTGTTTTTTGGTGACCCAAGGTGTTGTAAAATTTATTGATTCTTTTTTTGAAAACCGAGTTTATTAAATAAGTAGGATAACTATTTTTTTAAGAGCTTCTTTTGCTTTTTCGATTGATTCTTTTCGAAACTCGGGATCTGATAATTGGATTCCTCTATCTGCAAGGCCAATGATGACAGATTTTTTCTGAGTAAGAGGGTGATGGGAAGAGTAATTTGTGTACCTAGTAGTCTATGTTTGTTTGATATACCATTGTATCCTGATGGTGTTTTTCCTGTGCATGTGTTATATCTAAAAAGCTAATTTTTTGTTTTTTTCAATCTTAATGGTGAACTGTAATTTTGGATAATAACTGTTATAACATTGTGAGTATGTAATCGGTTTTTTCTTTGGGTACCAAAGTAATACAATCATCTACGTATCTATAGAAGAATGGTAAATTAAAATCTAGTTAGGATATTATGTTTTCTTCTAAATTTTCACGAACAAGTTGTGCAACTACGCTAGATATACTTGTACCCATTGCACATCCCTCAGTCTGTTTACATATTTTATCTTTGTATAAAAAATATGTGGAATTTAATCCATAAATTCGTCAAGCCGTATATCTGTGTACTTTTTTATATCATTCCATTTATTTTTTATTATGTCTTTTTCTAGATTTATTGGCACGTTTGTATATAGGGAAACTACATCTAAGGATATTAATACATGATTAAATGAACATAAAGTGTTTTATTTTTTCCTTAAAATGCGACGAATCTTTAATGAAGTAATTATTTTTGTTTATTACTTTTAAAATTATATTTTTTAAGAAGCTTTACAAAGAATTGAAAGGGGATTGAAGATAGAAAAAGATAAAATAGGACGAAGAGGAATTCCCTCTTTATGTAGTTTGGGGAGCCCGTAAATTTTTGGTGGGAGAGCATTATTAATTTTTTGTTTTGAAGCAGTATCGGGCGAAATATAATCTTTTTTATTCCACTTCTCTATGAGTTCGTCATCTTTTTTTGATACTGTCTGTTTGGATCGATTTTGATTTGTTTATACGTTGTCGTGTCATTTAGTAAATTATCATTTTGTTATCATATTCCTGTGTCTTCATAACGACAGTTTTATTTGATATGTCAGTTTTTTATTTTCAAATTTAAGATTATTTTTGTTTTAAAAATTCGTTAAAATATTGCAACTTTTAGTTCTTAATTCGTCTTTTGTTGAGGTGTTAAGGTTAGAAATAGAGGATTCTATGTTGAAAATTATATCAGGAATGAGTATATCTTTTGAGTGTTGAATAGGAACCGCAAGGTTTGGTCTTAAACTTAAAACTTCGTTAGCCTATTCACCAATTTTAATATTTGTTAGGTTTTTCACCCAAAGATTGTGCGTGTTTGAGGTGTTTTTGTTTGATTTTGCTGCGAGTTTGTTTATTTTATTTATATTTCTTTCCTATCAATTTTGAGTATAGATATATATATATATATATATATATATATATATATATATATATATATATCTCAATATTTTAGTTTAGCTTTAACAGCTCTTTGAAAACAAAATAGAAATTTTTGACCAAATATGTTTTCTTAAAATTACTTTAAATGTCTAAATATTAAAAGGATATACCTCGGATTTTTAAAGTTTAAATCTACTTCCACAAATTCAAGTTTTATTTCCTTATTCTTGTACTATTTTTCAGTGTTCTCTTTTCGTGACACAGAGTTATTATATTTATTGTACTCGTAAAATATATATTAAAAATGACACTGTAACGCCACGATCGAAAATAAGAAAATGCTGATGAGTAATAATGTTGTCCACGGTTGGCTGACGATGGCGCCCTTAAACACCAGTACTTCCTAGGTCGATTTACTTTTTAGTGGCCTGTCTCGCGATGGGAGGCATTCACGAGCGCGTGGTTCCCTCTCGTGATCCATGACGTTTCTCGGTCTCGAAAAGGTCACTTGGGTACCGAGTGCCACTTGACCGAGCAACAATATAAATGGAACGCAGACAAATGAGGATCATCATCGCCACGGGGGAACTGGCGTTTATACGTTTACTTTTACTTTTAAAGTGGAATGCCATAAAGAGGTATTTATCAGATATTAACAGAAATGTTAAACGGCCCTACACCTATATAGCTCGGAAGTGAATAAACTCTTCCTGGTGCGATTTGGGACAATAAATTCCAAAATTTATCATTAAAGAGATCCTACATAAAATATAATCTCATGAATTCAAACATAGTAATGACGTAGGTTGTGCTGTTCTTTGTAATACCATAGACTAAAATAACTAAAATGTATAAATGTCATACACTCTCATCATTTTTTTCCACCGGAGCACTAGCTATATTAAAGGCTCTCCTAGAATTTGTCAGTTCGATCGGTTTTGCTATCCTTGTGAAATAACCTTAACTGTAATCATTCATTATTGCCAGTATTTTATATATAATATGTTCCATTCTCTCTAAAAAAATTAATGTTAAATTCGTTTGGGCAAAAGGTCATTCAGACCATTCTGGAAATAACTAACGGATAGAGTCGCAAAGTGGGACTTCCCTCAGAAGTTATGTCACGTTTAAATTTATTAAGAATAATCAAAGAATATGCAAGGGAGACTGAATGCAACTGACCAAAACAATTCTTTATAAATAATGCACTCAGCTCCCATAAAAAGTAATTATCAGTTTTCCATCACTAAAATAATCTAAACGACAAACCTCTTATCCATATAATTCAACTGCGCGGCAAAGTTTTTTTGTTTTAGTTTAGATTTTTGGTTGGGGGAGGAACATCTACAAAAATTAAAACTATCTGACACTTAAACACTAGACTTTTCACCTGCTTCCATAACAGAGAAGCCGTATCATATCTTTCTTCCGAACTATCGAAACTACAATTAGTTTCCTTAAATCATATCTGTTTTACGAGTAAAATGGCTACTTATCGTAATATAAAGAAAATCTTTATGAAATATTTGAGATGCTGCCAAAGAGTTATTTCATATTTTTGATCTATTTATTTGGTTATCGAAGACTTTTGTTTCCTATCATTAAATGTTCCTCAACCTACCTATTGAACCCCCTCCTGTATTATGTGTGTAAATATAAAATGGCCTGCATTAGCCCGAGGACGAGAAGTGTATACCCCTGTCTAAATTTTCTTTGCTTTATATACATTCTATCTTTCGTTTTTTAGGTTTGTAGGAAAAGATCTAATTTTGTTATCATTTGTTAATATTAATTAATATAAGGATCTGCCGAAATACATGGCCCGTTCTCATCTCGGAAACTAAATATGATTATTTGTTAGCTTTGTAGTTAACTTTTTGGAATTTTCTATAGTATATAATAAAAACTTTGATCTCTATGTAATTTGTATTTATAGATCACCAAATTCTGATGTACAATCTTGATACACAATTTAATACTACAATCAAAATAAATTTGCTAGATAGTCTACCAGAAAATTCTATGCGGGGACCTTAATATTGACTATGCTAGTGTATGTGCCACCCAGAAAAATTTAATTTCTATATTCGACTCTTTCGGTCTTGCAATGCATATATCGTCTCCAACTAGAATTTCAAAATACTCTTTTTCTATCATTGATTACATGGCGTCTGATTTTTCTTCATCAGAGGTTGAATCTCAGGTTTGTGGCACAGGTCTTTCCGATCACAAAGCAATATTTTCCAAATTTAGTATTCCTCTTAGGCCCTTAGGCTCTAATTTTCCAGCATTTCATAATATTTGCTTAAAAACCGACTGGAATTGTAAATTGGAAAATGTTAACTGAAATTTTAGAGCTTTCTTAAATAAAATTTTAAGTGCTTTTAATAAGGCCTTCCCGCTTAAGACTATCAAACCTAAGCGTCATATACCGTGGACCACGAAAGTACTACGGAGGATCTATATTAAACTAATCATCAGCAAAAAAAATATACCATCAAAAACGTCTAACAAAATCTAAAAACGTTTTCAAAGGAAACCTGGTCAATGACCTCAGAAACAAATCAAACCCTGTAAGTCAGATCTTGCTAAGACCAAAATGACCTAAATGATTATTTTATTAATCTAAACAAAAATGTTACCTCTGGTATCTCGACAAGTTTGAACCCTCTTTCGTTTCTCCCTCTATCGAAAAATCTCGCTGATAGCCTTTTCTTAAACCCTGTTAGCAGCATGGAACTATTGATAGAAATGAATAACATCACAAGCAAATCTTCGTGTAGCACTGATAGCCTAGCAATTAAAATATTCCTGAACCTGCCGCTTCCAGTCATAAAGGCCTTTAGAACATTAATAAATGAATCCGTTTAAAACAGCTA
Organism: Kuschelorhynchus macadamiae; assembly: GCA_030620095.1. Taxonomy (NCBI): domain Eukaryota; kingdom Metazoa; phylum Arthropoda; class Insecta; order Coleoptera; family Curculionidae; genus Kuschelorhynchus; species Kuschelorhynchus macadamiae. Next base: position 872,532 of record JAUTXW010005231.1, read on the forward strand.
TAATTACTTCTCTTTAAAAAGGTGGCGAAATAACTAGGTAACTCTTGCAATTATCGCCCAATTGCTCTACTACCAATACTATCAAAAATCATTGAAAGGTTACTGAAGAATTGTGCCATTTCTCTTTAAACGTCAGATAATATCTCCGGATCAGTTCGGGTTTTTACCCAACAAGGCCACCAGTGACGCTATGTTCTCGTTGCTTAGCGACGTCTACTTATCCCTTAATAACAACCACCCCACCGCCTCAGTTTTTGTGACTATGCAAAAGCCTTTGACTGTGTTAGTCATGTAATTTTGATAAAAGGGCTAAATTTTTATGGAATCCGTAGTATTTATTTAAATTGGTTTAAATCTTATCCAACAATTTGTAAAGGCAAATGGTTCTGATTCTGATTGTAAATTAATTACAAGTGGAGTCCCTCAAGGTTCGGTCTTGGGACCTATTCTTTTTTTGTTATAAATTAGTGATATCACCAACCTAAAAATTAATGGAAAAATTTCTCTCTTTTCTGACGACACAAGCATAACATGGAGTGATGTTGATACAACATCTTTACATTCTAATAGTTCCAACGACCTTGTTATGATTAAAGCTTGGTCCGATTCCAATCTGCTTTGCTTCAATGTGGATAAAACGGTGGCCTTATCTTTAAGGGGACTTTACAACCACTTCAGCTACTTAACACCAATATTAAATAAATATATAAGTTCTTTATTTCCAACAGGCCATAGCCCAGGAAACTGTATAATATGACTGTAATAACAAATAAATTATATAATATGTAACAAATAAAATAAAAATATCAAAAAAAAAAGAAAAAATATATAAACAAATAAAAAAATTATGAACTTAAACTAAGTAAAAATGAATATGAATATAAAATTCAAATCAAAAACAAAATAAAATGAAATAAAACAAAACAAGATAACAATGCAGGCACTTAACCCGGTAACCAAAACCAACAGCCAGACAAGGAGGCATAGGGAAGATTAGGGGGGAAAGCCAGAAGCCAAGAGCAAATGCTGAATGATATTGGGCAGATTATCTGAATGGATATCGCAGGATTCAGATATAGGATGAAAGTTGCTACACATAATGTGAACGGAGCTTTGGTAGAGAATGTTGGAATGTGCCAGGTCGAGAGCAAACATAGGTTGACGTCTGGCCGCCAATCGCGGTACATGAAAGGGAATTTCTCCCAACAGAAAAGGGCAGTCAATGTTCCCATTAAGTAGACGATATAAGAATGTCACGGACTAAATGTCTCGGAGGAGCTCCAATGGCAATTCCCCAAATCTGGACAACAACAAGCCATGATCGAACCCTCTATCAGGGTAGGCACCATCTTCCTTGAACATAAGGTATTTAAAGAATCTCCTCCGAACGGCCTCAACGAAAATTTTATGGCAATTATATATAGGATATCACACGATGGAACCGTAGTCCAACTTGGATCTGACCAGAGAGTAATAGAGCAGCCTAAGAGCTAGTGAACTGTTAAAATGCTTACAAGTCCTGATAACAAACCCCAGCATTCTGGAAGCACTAGATACTAGCTGTTCAATGTGAGGAACAAATGTGAGGAACAAATGTGAGTCTATCATCAAATACGATTCCGAGGTCTCTCACGGTTGTGGATCTGGACAGAATATTGTCGTTTATAGAGTAATTGAAGATAAGTGGTGACTTGATTCTATGGTAGGACACGACGTGACATTTGGCAACATTTAGGCTGAGCCGAGTAGATGAACACCAATCACTAACTATATCAATATTTGACTGCAGTAGAAGGCAATCATTGAAAGTGTCAATGCGATGAAAGATTTTTAGATCATCGGCATAGGCGAGTTTGGAGCAATTTAACAATCGAATCAGATCCTCCACGAATATATTAAACAGGAGCGGTCCAGGTCCGGTTTGTTAAATAATTTAAGTCGGTTAAATTCCCGGGTTTGAATATAAATAACAACCTAAAATGGTTTAAGCATATTGATATCTTAACAAAAAAACTTTCTACCGCCTGCTTTGCCATTCGATCAGTTTCAAAAGAACTGGACGTGTCTCCCGCCAGACTTACTTATTTCTCTCTATTCGAATCCCATGTCCACTATGACCTTTCGTTTTGGGGTTGCTGTACCACCGAGCAATTTCTTAGTATTTTTAGGCTTCAAAAGAGAACAATATGAATGTGTTAACACTTCCTGCATTATTTATTTTAAAAACCGTCTGTTTGATGAGAAAACACAAACATTTTCCCGGAAAGGACACAACACATTCCTTCCACAGAATTAATAAAAAAATCAGTTATTTACAACGCTTATATAAAACTTTACAATAATCTTCCCTTTCCTTTTCACTGCGTTAATGATTTTTATAATGAATAAGTCTCATTAAAACGTTTTTTATTTGTTTGCTTACTTAAATCTTTTTAGGTGTCATGTTCCAGCTGCTAGTATAGAATTTGAAAATCATTTTATAGAGGAATAAACTGTCCGTTAAAATTAATTATTTTTGTTACGTATTAGATTAAAGTTATACATTTTCTTTATTTAATACACTTTACTTACTATACTAGTTCAGTACACTTCTTGTTTAACTTCACTTATTATTTTGCTTGTATAACGATAACAAAATAGAGTTTAAGGACGCGTAATTTTAATTTCAATGTTATCTAAATTATTCACCTCGCATATGTATTGTTTATTAACTTATTGTTAAGGTCACCTGGATTCATTAACCGCTTTACGGCAATGTTATGTCCTAACGAATTTTATTTGTACAATTTATGTATTTGCATTGACCTATCGAAAAATATAATTTTTTTTTCGATTAATATTTTGTTTTGGCATTGTTTTGTTTTTTTTTCTTTTAAGGCAAATTTCGCTTTTTCCATAAAATTGTAACAATTTTCCTGCCGCAATAAAACATACTTTTGTTTGTTTGTTTGTTTAGATGATGGTTCATAAAAAAGTAATTTCGGTTCTCGTAATTAAATAAGCTAAGATCAAGACAAGAAATAAAAAACATTTCTGTCCGACTTAAAAAATTGCAGTTTTGTTTATCTGCTTTTTTTGTAGATTACTTTATCTATTTTCGCCTATTATTAACGCAGCTCATATACCGACAGTTGCACCCATTTTCTATTAAAACCACAAAATCGACAAGCAAATCTTAAATGGAATATTAGGATAAATCCATTTAACATTTTATTTTAATAAGTAAATAAAATGAATAGAGCATACATGAAATTTTTATGGAGTTATACAAACTTTACTTAAACGCATATTTAATGTTATCACAGAATTTTGAAACCTTATTTTTAAAAAGCTTTAGATATTCTATTTTTTTCTGATTTCTAAAATAGTTTTAAAGTAAATGGAATCACGCCGACTTGTTTTATTTATAAGAAATATGGACAAATTAAATCAATCAATTACAAATATTTTAACTGAAATAAAAACTTAATACATTTTGATAATGTAAAAGGTAAATAAATATGCTTATACAATAATTAAAAAAATCATAACTGACACACAAATTTCTTTACCTATTGTTATTTTGTTATTTTTAATTTAGTACGTCAAGTTATATTAAAACAGTTATATTAAAACATAAGCATACCATCATTTCTCATATATCATACATTAACTGCATTTTTTGTTTCAGAAATAACACAAGATGTACTACCTAAAAGAACTCCTCCTAATTATCCACCTAGTATCATTTGCAACTTGCCAAGATTCCAGTAACTTCAATCAAAATTCGGACAGTGATTTAGTAAACGCGCCGGAAACCATACCCGCTGGAGCACCTCCTCCATCTCCTATGGATGATTGTGATCCGGAAATGGTTGGGTATGTATCCAAAAGATCTTTCTGATATGAGAATGTATTAGAAAAAATGGAAAGCGTTTACAAGGTTATCATCTGTATAGACGACGTTACGGTATTAATAATTCATCTCTAAGAAATTTAGATAAACGAATATCTTTAAACTAAACGTACTAATTATTAAGTTTTTAAATGAATAAGCAAAGACTGCAAAAATACTTTCTATAAAATATTTAATTCTACCCGGTCACCCGATTCAAATTTTATATACCGTAAAACGAGACGACTTGATCACCCACACAAAAAAAATTGGATGCCTGTTGAAACCAGATATAAAAAAAAATATATATTTAGTAAACAGACACTACATAGTTATTATATCAACAATTAAAAGAAAAAATATAACAAAAACAGTTAACGCTTGTGTTTAACAACCTATATATTTATTAACCCAAACTAACGCCATTTCTGGGTTTACAAAGTCAAAAGATGTAAAGGAAACAGACAAGAATACGAGCATAAACTAAACATATTTAAAAGGAGTTCAATTCCAAATCGTTAAATTTTATCTGCCCTCGTCTTAATATTTTTAATTCCAAAAGCTTCTATGTTATTTCCTTTTCTCAACAATTGCGATATCCTCTACTACAGTTAAACATAAGAATTTGGACCCCCTTAAAAATGTACTAACATAAATGTTATCTTTATCTTTGCAGTCTATAATTTTTGCAACAAAATGTTTATTGCTACCTGTATCGGTATTCATCCCAACTGAAACTTAATCACCTGGATTCAAATCGGTCAAACCCATTTTATCTTGACAAAAAGGTTCATTATTGTTATTGAAAAATTCTTGACTTCAAATCAGAAATCGACTAAGGATCAACATTACTGTTAGCAGTTAACATATTATCTCGCACATCACTTTCACAAGAGGATGGAGCAGAGTAGTTTAATTTTTGTTTTATATAGGTATACGTGGTTTCCCAGATGACTTTGATGTAACTTGTAGGTCTGTCTTTACCATCAGCTACGGTCAACTTCTCTTTTCTTCCAGTCAATGATGTGATTTTATATCGAGATTTCTCAAACATCTCTCTCAACAACTGAATCATATCATTTTGAGGCTGGAATTCTTCTGCCTGTACTTTAGGTAATTTTTCTAGAATTTTCTTGTTTTTTTCACCATTCGCTTCAACTTACCTAAATGTCTGATTTAATAGACCAGGGAACGCTTTTTGTGCTTCTTCCATTCACGAAGTATTTTTCTATAAACTCCTTTAAGTGGTCCAAAGACACTTACATCCAAAGGCTGTATAAGCTGTATGCTGTTGGGCGGCAAAATTATAAAACGGGTGTAATTGTCCCCACATTTTGTAAGAAGGTTGACTGAAATGTGGCTTGCCAAGTTATCCCCAGTGGGAACTGATGGACCTGGAGGCAAATTTCGAAAACATGGTAGGATTATATTGGCAAACCAATCTTCAAATATATTGGTATCGAACCAGCCCGACCGGGACCGATTAAATTTGGCACCAGGAGGTCCGGTTTCCGTCCATGTTAGCTTTCCGGCTACGTTCCTTCCATATATTGAAAGTAAAAAGCTTGAGGCTGCACACGCAAACGTAAACGAAGTGGCCATTTTAGACGTATCCATTATTTTCTCTGCCCTTTTACAAGATTTTCGAACGATTACGTTTAGACGTTACATCATAAATTTTGACAAATTATTGGATTATATTTTTATGGTTTCATTTGCTCTACTTTTCTTTATATATTGGAATAATCTTTTTGATAAAATGGTGCTTATATGTCTGGTCAAAAAGCTGTTTAACCAAGTTTCACCTGGTCTGTTATTTGTAAATTGGGGCACCATCCTCTTCTGCCGAGATACGTTTGAACGATATATTTCACATTGTTAGGGTTAAAAGGATATCCCCAATCTTCCGCGACGCAAATAGCCCTAACAAAGCTCTCTTCCTCGCATTTTAATATCACAGGTTTCTTCGAGTGAAGCCCTCTGACTTTTCTATATAGAGTGGCCAGCGGAATATCATATTCTTGACTTAATTGTCTTAAATTTCCCACTTCGTAAAAAGACACAGTGAACTCAAAAACGTCCTCACTGTAATCACAGAATTTTCGACTGCCCAGTTTTCTTTTATAAGTACCGGGTATACAACTAAGAAGGGAGGCCGGTCGTATCTCAGGAACCACTTGTCTTACGGTTTCGGGAAAAAAAAAAAATTTGGTAAGTCGGCCAAGAGAAATCGCTGGAAATTATTTTTAACCTCGAAAAATTGCCGTTAGTGGGCGCCACAAGAACTTTAAATCGTAAATGTCGATTTTTTGGTGAATTTATATAGTTAAAATGTGTCGAAAATATAAGCAAAGTATTCTTCAATAAGTTACGCAACCTTTTGCTTTTTATAATTTTTTTCTATTTTCAATAATAAAGTGTTGGGGGAAGGTCAAACATTTTTTGTTTCAAACGTTGATATCTCTGTTTTGAATGAACCGATTTTATCGAACTTTTATGTGCTATTTACGGTTACCAAATTTATTCTGCTACTGGTCGCTAGATGGCATTTTTCTGGAATTCCTCAAATAATACGGATTTTCTCAAAAAAATCAAACACTATGATATGACTTTTTTGTCACATTTTATTTTGTGGTTATGAAGGGTAAAAGATAGTGAAATAAAAAAACCAGATCCATATTTAATTTAAGAAAGTTGATGATGGTCGCTCAAATCCGAAACGTCCGATTAAAAAACTAACTACACCGAATTGTAGAGTAGAAAAACTGCCATTGCCACTGCCAACTGCCAGTAAAGTGAAAGTTATTTTTATCTATCATTTCAATTTAACCTAAAATTTGAAACATTTTGAGAAAAAAACGCTGCAAATTGAATCACTACTTCCACATCATTACGAGATATAACACAATAACTGTAGATATACCCGAAAACCAAATCGACATATTACCCGATTTTTGACGAAATTTTGGATTTTCGTCCCTTCTACTTTATAACCTTACTATTTATTTTTGTTATTTTGGTCAAATGAACTGAAAAAATGAGATCCCCGAAAACAAATCAAGAAAGTTGATAGTCGCTCGAATCTGAAAGTAGCGTTGGATTAAAAAAATAACTTCACCAACTGTTAGAGGAGGAAAAGTGCTCAAGGGTGAAGTGCGTACTATTTTTATCCATCCAATTTAACTAAAATTTTAGAAAAAATATATTGAAATGAAATGATATTATATTTATTGTAAGCCAGAACATAAAAAACTAAACAGTAAAAGAATTAGCAGGAAATAGGACACCAAAGAAAGAGTTTATGCTTTATTCTTTGCTGTGCTATTTCCTGCTACTCCATTTATTGTTGTGTAAAAAAGCAGGGATGATCTAAAAAATGCTATAAATAACAAAGAAATTGTTTATTAACTAACTATTGGTGTCGAGTGAACTGTTGGAAATATCTACCATCATGCTCGATACATAGACGGAGTCTTTCTGCTGTAGAATTTATTGCAGCTTCTATTTCTGCAGCTGGTATCATCTGGATTGCGTTTCTAATTCGGTTGATGAAGTCCTCCCTTGTTTTTGGTCTATTTTGGTACACCAAATCCTTAAGGTGACACAAGTAAAAGTCTAGGTTGTTTATTATGCTGAACCAAACGTTGACGCTCCAACGACCTTAACTCTGGACTTCTCGCATCCAGAGAGGATTGTGGTCGGACCAATAATGCAGGTTATGCAAGTTCACTTTCCCATCGGAGCGGAAAGTAGCCATATAATAAGTAATATGTGGATTTATGGATTTTCGGGTATACAGATTTCAATTTTTGAGTTAATTTAATGTTTTATGGAAATCTAAAGATGATGTGGAAGTACCGATTTAATTTGATCATTTTTTTGTCAAAATTTTTCATATTTTAGGTTAAGTTGAAATGATAGATGAAAATAACTTTGACTTTATAATTGGCACTTTTTCTCCTTTATAATTTGGTGCAGTTGGTTTTTAATCCGATGTTTCAGATTCGAACGACTATAATCAATTTTCTTAATTTAAATACGGTCCTGGTTTTTTTATTTCACTATCTTATACCCTTCATAACCGCAAAATAAAATGTGACAAAAAAGTCATATCATACCATTTGATTTTTTTAGGAAAATCCGTATTATTTGAGGAATTCCAGAAAAAAGCTATCTAGCGACCAGTAGCAAAATAAATTTAATGACCGTTAATAGCACCGCAAATAGAGCGAAAAAAGCCCTTTTTTAAGACCAAGTTCAATAATATCGGATCATTCAAAACAGAGATATCAATGTTTGAAACAAAAAATGTTTGACCTTTCCCCACCACTTTATTATTAAAAATAGAAAAAATGATAAATAGCAAAAAGTTGCGCAACTTATTGAAGAATACTACGCTTATATTTTCGACACACCTTAACTACGTAAATTCATAAAAAAATCGACATTTACGATTTAAATTTTTTGTTGCGCCCCCTAGCGGCAATTTTTCGAGGTTGAAAATAATGGTTACTGAGATACGGCCGGCCTCCCTTCTTAGTTGTACACCCGGTACATACGATTTTCAAATCGCCCATGAAAATACGCAAAAAATAAAATGGGTACCCCACTGACACACATAATTCTATAACCTAGTTTTAACGTGAAATATCAATGTTCAATAAATAACTGACCAGAAACAAATACGATGGTCAACCCCCTCCCCCCGCTATTCTGTAGATTCCTTGTACAGTAGGAAATATACAGATATTAAAAATGGTTATTCCTACTTTTTTCTGAAAAAATTTCGGCGAGTCAATAGGTGATAAATAATCTTCTTACGTTGTATGAGGCTAGCCCAAAACGGCAACCAAATTACCGCCCGTTCCAGTGCAGCACTCATACGTTATCATCTAGCGCCTATGATTTCAAGTCACCCCGTTTTGCAGTATAGAAAAAAACTACTTTATCAAGAAACCTACCTACTACTACTACGAAAAGTCTTAATAGGGGCTAATATCTCCAGTATTAGTAAAACCAAAACTTTTAAAATATGTTGCAAGTCCTCCTTTTTCGGATTTTGACCGATTTTCAACCCTTCACGGAGTTGAATTTTGTTCTGACTTATTTTGCCGATACTTGAAAATTAGCCAATTGTAGTGAAGTCGTTGAATAAAAATTGATCAAGAAAATAAAACGCAAAATCGATATATTTTTAACCAACTGAATGCCAATATTCTGGAATAAGTTAGTAAATAGTTTATGTTCAAAACTCAATTATGAATTTCAAGACCCTAGTATAAGATCGAAACAATAATTAGTGAAACATGTACTATTTTTTACTAACTATTTAGTATGCACATAGCTGGTAAAACCTGAGAAGACGCAAGCCAAGTAGTAGACATCCATACTCATCTTAGATTAGGTTTGCATTTTTTAGCTACTTATTATTTAAAATAGCTTTTACGGCTAAATCGTATCTTATTATTTAAAGATATTTCACCAAATTTTGCTTATATTATTTTCGAAAATTTGGCTGAATAATTGGATTTTATTATTTTATTTATTGCAAATTTACGATAAAACTGAACTATTTTGGATAGAGTGTGAAAACAAAATAGTGAAATGTCAAAATCTTCAAATATAAAAGCACAATTTTCAAAAACGTTAGAAGTAAAACTGCTTCATTAATCGCTAAAATCCTCGCTAAAAATTATTTGTTTTTTATAAGTAGCTCTTTTAACATATGAAAAAAGTAGCTCGTTTGATCGAGTTGTAAATATTGTAAAAATGCTTAACTTTTTTAAATAAATAGTCTAACAATCATAAAAATTAACCAAATATATATTTTCAAATTTTAACTAATTTAAGGTTATTAAATAAAAGTAAAACTCATGTTAAAATGTCGGTTATTTACGTTTTTAGTGGGTTATATTTTTTAGTAACCGTTTTTTTTTTCTTGTCCTTTAAATTTTTTGGTATACATATGACTTATGCGTTAATATTATTGTAATAAAACCTACATGAAATACTAGAAATGTTTAACTTTATATTTTAGATTTGAATTAATAACAGGATACGTATTCTCATCCCCCGGAAATGTCATAGATTCGATACCAGGAACACTGATGTTAACCGACTGCCTAGAAACTTGCCAAGGAAACGAAAGCTGTCAGTCTGTGAATTACGAGACAGGCCTTTGTGTGCTGTTTGGATCTAATGCTGATGTTCTACCGGGTAAGTATTTAGAAAGATAAAAAAATTAATCAAAAACAAAAATCCGTCGTTTAATATACAGTACCTTGAGGCCTTTATGTATTTGGATAGAGAATAATTAGCCCAAAATTATAATAGTATGCTCTAAATGTATACATTATTCAATAAATGTTTCAAAGTATCAATTGTAAGCGACCATTTTAAAACATTTATATAATTTGCGTAGATTTGGCAAACCTCAAGTAACAAAAGAAAAATATTCGTGTCAACAGAAGTAATAACTTTTAAATATTTTTATTGATTAACATTGATCGTGTTAGGTATCTTTCCACTCAAAGCTATTTTTCAGGCGTACTGAAATAATTAACTAAAGTACTGTTTCTTTTAAGTTCACATATTTATAGTTCTATCCACTTTCGAAGGAAATCGCATTTAACTTATCGGTCTACCTATGTTATCAAATATATTGGTAGTAATAACTGGCCTTTACAAGAGACATTCATCATAATGAATCCCTTCTTTTTTCAGCATCACTCTATAATACATATATGAACGTGTACTGTTCATCTATCTATACATATATCATTACACACATAACTTTTTTCTTTGATAGCATATTACAATGGAATGTTGGTTGATTAAATCCTATATTTGTTTGCTTATGTCTAACTAACATTTTTATATTTTCTTAAAAATTGCATTTAATAGTTTTTACTTAAAAATTAAAAGATTTCAATTAGAGCAACTATCCTTGGTATATTTTTGAAATTAACTTTACATCACGTTATAAATTAAGAATCACAACAATATTCGCGGCGACTAAAAACATATTTTATTGACCTAACACGTTTAGATAACCTTGTCCTCGCTGAACTGTATAATGTTGGTGGTAATTGTAGTTACTTTGTTTTGTATATATACAGTTGAGAGAAATTTGAAATAAATCAGTATCGTTTGATAAGTGTTTTCTACTCATTTAAATGACCGACTAGTATGCTCTATTTGAGTCCTTGCTGCCTAATACCAACCGAAGAGAAAACCCTTAACCATAGAATATTAGGGAATTACCCTCTCTTTTAAATTATGACATTCTAAGTTCCACAGTGTGTCAAAACTGAATCTACGTATAATGTATTTCTAGATATTGCTTGGACTAAAATGCACATTTTAACCTTATTTATCGTTTTTTGAAACGTCACATTACTGTGTGGTAGCAAATACACCCCAAAAAATATTTTTTTGGCTAACCCGATGAGCCAGCCTCATCCCATTAAAAAAATTGAGTACTTCTAAGTGCTATTGTGTTTAGAGAAAAAGAGGGGATGAATCTTATTTTTTCCTTTGCCTTGTTTTTTGCCGTAAATTAATCGTTTTCACAGTAAATCACAGCACTTAAGATTGTAAAATGAAATTTAAATAAAAAATAGTAGATATTCGAAAATAAAAGAAAATGGATGCCTCCACCCATTATGGAAAAGGAATTCCACTAACCAACAAAAAAAAAAGGATTTTTGAAACTTACTGATAAATGTATTTTTACTTTTTTTGTGATATCTCTTCAACTAAATGAAATTTTGGAACGATTCGTTTACAAATGGAATTTAATGATCAAATACCGTAAAGCGGGGTTACTTCGAACGCATTTTGGAGGTTTTTTGCGCTGGTGCAAGTTAAGGAAAATTAATCAAAATTTAAATATAATATTATTAAACTTTCTTTTAGGTATTTCGATGATCAAAATTAATCTGTGAAGGTTGTTCGAACTAACCCGTATGGGTGGAGTAAGTTCGAACATGGTCTTAAAATGCATATATTTTTTATTTTAGACCTAGATATGTATGTGTAAATTCGAACAATTAAAATCTTTTTTATGCTTAGTTAAGCTCTAGAATAAAAAATATACATGTATATTAAAAAAATAAACATAATTGAAATTACCTGTAATAAATAGATTTAAAAATATTTTTTTATAAAAATACAAAGTATGACAAACTTATCCTAAAAAAGTAAGCAAATGCGTAAAACTAAATACAAATAAACGAATACAAACTCAAACCAAAGTTTATTCAATCGAACATTCTGCCGGTAAATCCGTAAATATGAATCGCTTTCTCCTTAAATCTTTTAGTGCAATAAGTTTCTTTAAAATGTCATTTCGGTTTACCAACGACTCAGGTTTGACATCTGGGTAATAAAAATAATTTTTTAGATTTTTAGAGTCCTTTGGCCTTAAAATATTACTAATAAAAGCTCAGGCTGCTTAGGAAAAATTCGATAATTTTGCCGGCAAAAAACCTTTCAGTTTTGTTGGGATATTTAAACCTGACCATGATCGATCACATTACAATTTTGATCTGTAAAACTTAGCTCTAATTCATTATTTTGTAAGAGATCAAATCATTATTTTGATTTAAGTTAATTTCAATTTGTTTCTGCTGTTCTTCCAGTTGATTAAGCGTGAGTTTTGGCAGTTTTGTCAAAACAACAAAATTAAGTCCAACAGTGTAAAATCGTTTTCTCAACATTTGTGAAAACTCGGAAGGATGCCCCAGTTTTTCTGTTTTCATTCTGTCAAAATTCACCTCCAGACTTTTTTGAATGGGGCGAAAGAAGCCACATCTAACGGTTGAACTGAATGGATGGCAATGGGGGGTAAAAGCACATACTCAATGTTATTCGCTTCACATAATTGTACCACGTTGAGTGAAATATGGCTAAATAAATTATCTCCCATTAATTTTTTTGCTTCACATCTTCTGAAATATGATAGAGCTATTTTCTCAAACCACTCTTTGAAAACGCCGCCTTCAAACCAACCGCTTGTAGTACGATTGTACACTGCATCATCGGGACCATTTTCTGTCCAAGTAGGGTAAAGGTATTGTGCCCTATAAGCCACGTAGAGGGGATTAATTTCCCAGACCCGTAACCGAAATCATTACAAAGATGCTGTATTTGCTAGAATCTAAAATTCTATTTACATATTATGTACCTTTCTTGCGATCTTTACCCTACCAGGATCATCACACAAATTTGTCTCATCATAGTTCATATTGCACGGTGGCACACCCTGTAGATTTTGTGACAAATTTTCAAAATAGTCGCTACGTCAGGATTCAATTCAGCTCGACAGCGTTTAATATTCTGACACAAACGTTCAGTTAAAATTGGGGTTCTTTTGACAAAGCTGTGGAACCAATCTAGGCGAGGCATGTTGTTCTTAAAGATCCCAATGGTTTTACCTTGGGCATCAAGAAACCAAGAACCGAATGGCCAACCTATTTAAAGAAAAGCCCCACTCTGAGGTCTTTTGAATCTCCAATGATAAACTAGCCTCGTCCTCTTTTGTTAAAGTTGGTTGTCTTCCTGCTGGCAATGGATGTGATTTTCTTTAATTCTATTGCACAGACAGGGTGGCTATCGGAATACCGTAGACTTCCGAGGCCTGTCGATATGTTACTTTGTTCTGTTGCAGATTGTCAAATGCCTTTTCAAAAGAATATTTGCTGTAATGGCCGTAATGTATTGCGCCAAGACGTTTCTTGTACCTTCGGACCAAGTTCGAAGTCGCTCCACTAAAAGAAAAAAATTTAGTTCTTATTTATTTTAAATTCTACTATGATTTAAAACCAAAATTAACGTTGCACTTTTTGTTAATGACATGTCAAGCAATATCTTTACAATTTTTCATAATAAAATGACTTATAGAATTAAAGTTACAAACGTTTATTTGCAACCCATCTATAAAACTACACTCGTCACAGCGCGAAGGCACTCGGCAAAAACAATTCGAGTACTTAAAAATATCCACGTGGTTTAAAGCAATATAATGCTGCCTTAAAGTTATGGTGGGAGTTTAGTATAGCAAATAATTTAAATCCCTTTAAAGTTGAAGTTCCAACTGTCCTAGAGTTTTTAACCACACATTTTAAGAGACCGGAAAACGAAAGGGTAGCCCCGTTTTTCGGTATTTAGTTCTAAAATGCCACCCTTAAGGAATGAAGCATGTTTTAACTTTTTTTTACAGAATCTTTATTCTTTCGTCAATGGCTTTTCAACATAACTATCTAACAACTATTTTCTGAATTTCTCGAAATTTTATTCGTCAAGGATATCTCAACTAAATGACATTTTAAGACAATTCTTTCGTCAATTGCTTTCAAAATAATTGTCTATTAATCAAATTCTGAATTTTTCGAAATTCCACCCTTAAGGGGGGAAAACGGGTGTAATATGTTTTTACTTTTTTTTTACAATATCTCTTTAACTAAATGAAATGTTATGATGATCTTTTCGTCAGTGACTTTAAACAATTAGCTAAAAAGCACTTTTCTAAATGTTTCAACTTCAAAGAGGTAAAAAGTAGTAAAATATGTTTTTTACGATTTGCGTTAAATATTTTAACTTGATTTTTCTGTTAATAACTTCTTAAATGGTTACAGAAAATCCCATTTTAGAGGTATTTTATACACCAATTTTTAATTTATTTGACAAGTATAAATCTCAACGAAACTTTTTTAATGGAACACGCTGTATATTTTGTGTAATAAATGGGTCTCTTCTTGCTGGCTATATACACCACCTTGCTTCTTAATATATTTTACGGGCTTTGTAAGGCATTACAAAAATCTAAAAATAAAAGTTGGATCAACAGTTTCTCTCAAGGCGAAACCGGATTCATGAATTACGGATCACAATGCGAATCAAAACCAAAGTCGGTCATAACCTAACGTTTTCTAATAACTAAAAACCGGAGAGCCTAGTAGTTTGTGGTTAGACATAGATTTATTTTTCAATTACACCTAAAGAATTTAAGACAATTTTACAAATAACTCCGATAGAAGCTAACAGAGAATTGTATTTACTTCTTGCCACAATCGTTAGTCTTATTGTAGTAGATCGATGCAGCAATAAGAAAAGAGCCATTTTATCAATTCCTCTTCTTTCCACGGTCCGTTAAGAACAGGCCCTTTTTTCTTTCTCTTGGTTTAAACAGAAAAATACATGTTGTAGTAAAACGCTACAAGTTATTAAAATATAAACCAATATATAAAAACAATACTGTTTTTCAGTGTAAATCAATCAGTGTTATGTAGAGAGAACTAACCGAAGTTTATGCATGTAGTTGTAAACTTAGCTTTCATTTGCAATAATGAACTGTGGACTTCCGGATTTTGCTCATCAACTGAGGTTGATACTTTATTTTAAAATATTTCAGTTTATGATATTATGGGCAATTTGAAACATATAATAACCAGGTCGACTTAATACCCACCATTTATTATGCAAAATCAATTCCAGGGTATTGCAGTACTTATAAAGCCTTAAAACAATTAAACACCTTTACCTTAAGAGATGTTAAACTCAAAAGTTTTAAGGTTTCATCTGAACCGCAAGAGTGTACTAAAAAACTAATCGAATGACAATTGATATCAGTGATATCTCAATAAATATTAAGTTTAGACTTAAGGAAGGGATAGCCGAAAATGTGCCTAGAATTTTTATATGACGATTAGGAGATCTGGATAATAAAAAATGTACATCTGAAAGTCAATTTTTATAGCACTTTCTAATACTCTCATTATATAAGCCTAAAATACCATTTGTGTAATGCTAAAACGAAACAATTTCTGGTCAAAAACTGTCAAAAATAGCTACGATACACGTTTTATTATTTGAGTATTACAAAAAATTAAAATTAAGTTAATATTTCCTGTAAAACTACAAGGTTGCTAGTGCTTCCGGTTCAACCCGATGAAACAATCAGTTAAATGTTCAATTACCAAAATCGCAATCTTGAAAATTAGACATTAGCATGAGAGCCCGACAAGGGCAGCACTTAGGATCAACGAATGACAATAACAGACTAATAATTAATAATTTCAGTTTCTTATATTTCGCATATTAATAATAGCTACATGTCTCAAAAGACAGCACACTTTTTCGTCAACATATTTAAGTGACTGAGACTTCTTAAGGGTCGTCCACTGACATGTTATGTAAATTATAAATGTAGATTAGTTTAACTGCGGTCATGAGGTGATCACGATAAATACGAATTAGAAAGACAAAAGACATGTTCGTTCATCCTATATACTTACTATACTAATATAAATTAAAATGGTATATACAGAAGCCATCAGTAGCGGTACAGATTAATTCTAGGTCATGCCACGAAATTTTTACTATGAGTCCACTGGATATCTTTACAACAAATTTGCAGTTCCTATTCTGTTCTGTAATGTTTTGATATCTTAGATTTCTCCGATATTTTGTACCACTTATTTTAGCAAAATGACCATTGATGGCCACCTAATTTCAAAGCTAAAAAGAATTAATATTACAATTTTACCATTTTTCTCGTGTTCCATATTCCCCCAACTCCATGACCATGCATGAACATATATTTTGCTAAGTAAGTTTCAAACGGTGCAAAATATCGAAATAATCTGAGAAATCCAAAAGTTACAGAACGGAATGAGAAATTTGATTTTATTGTGAATATGGCGCCAGTGGTGTCTCAATAAAAATTTCTGAGTGGCGACATGGAAAAATGTCCCACCCTATAGATTTTTCTAAAATATATTCTAGCCACTTCCTAAACATTGCTAACAGCATTACTGTTTGCCAAATTTGAATGGCATCTCAAGAAATATACAAGCTCGATAATAAAAACTAAAAAAAAATATAACTTTAACACCACTCACACAACACACTATTTCAAAAAAAGTACATCCTGAATTTAGGCCTCAATTAAAAAACACACTATTTGTAAGCATATGAATGGTTTTCCCAAGTTGTGGTTTAGGAGCAAAAAAATATATAATAAATTTTACCTGTTTTGCCGTTTTCTAAAAATATTAATAGTTTCTCAAATTAAAAAACTATTTTTGCTTTTAAAAAGCTGCTTTACCCACTTACATTACAAACTTAATTTTGTTTTTAGGAAATTGTTTCTCTCCTTATATAAAGGAAAAAAAATTGCTTTTTTTAAAGCTAGAAATAATAAATATTTGTATTTTAAGAGCCTCTTTTATCCCCTAGGTCTCCAGCTAATATGTCCAGTGGAAAAAAAATATATACAAAAAAATAAAAGAAAGTTAACATATTTCACCGTAAGGTAAAAAAGCTAAACGCGTTTGATATAAATTTATTTTTCGTTTTCAGGGGATTGTTTCATCCTTTTAGTGTTGTATAGAAGAAAAAAAATTGTGATGTGTTCCATCGTTTTTTAAAAAAAGCTAAATATTTTTAAAATACTTTATTTTTACTTTCAGGATAGTGGTTCAAAATACAAGAGTTCTAACCAGTCTACACCATAACTTGTTACGTTCTGTTTTGACGCGCGTTTTGCTAACCAAGTTGATGATATAAAAACAGTAAAATAAACAGTTTATATCATCTGCTGATGATGCTAACTTGGTTAGCGAAACGCTCGTCAAAACAGAACGTAACAAGTTGTGGTGTAGTGTGGTTAGAACTCTTGTACTTTGATCTATCTTCCACCACAGGTTCCAGTGTTAGGACTTCATGATACTGGTTTATTTCCTAGGGTATTCTGTATAGTTGCAAATTTCATTTACACACATAAAAACCCATCATTTTTTACTAAACATATGCTCTAGGAACTAAAAAAATCTCAACAATTTTTTCGAAAATTTACGATTGCAAAAGTTTCCATAAACTGAAAATGGCCTGTATGAGATGAAAAATATTTCATTACATTAACCTCCACTATCAACAATCTTCTAGTACCGTTGGAAGCAATCTTTGATAATCATGGAAGGAGCCTAAAAACCACTAAGTATTGAATTAAGCTGTCTTTGAAAACAAAAAATTCTTGCAGTAAAAGGTAATTACCAATTTTTGATGAAAACGTCTTTCTATTCAGCGGGCGTTTTCAGTATACTAATTCGTGTCGCCACTTTTTAAGTTGGAGACTTGAGAGGAACAACTCTTTTAGAGAGGAGAATTTAAAGATTTTTAATCAAAAGGCCAAGAAGAACCTATCAACGAATTCCTCTGCTTATATGGCTTTTTTTAAACATCTCAGTTTTAAAATGGTTGCATTAACATTTCTCTCTTAGGTTCTAACTTTAGTTCAACCAATTTACCTTACTTAACTTTTTAGACAATGAATCTGAAAAAAAATGGTGACGACATTGGTCTATATACGGTTCATTCTTTTTTCTTTCTTTTTATTTATTTCTAAACAATTCCCAGTCCTTAATTTCTATTATTGTTGAAAAAACTTTTTTATTAAACAGATAACGATTTTTTAACTACATCTAATAATTTCTTAAATACATTCACATTTGCTGAAGCTAATTAATTTATTTTAATATTCTAAGCGTCACGCCCATGGTCTTCCAAACAACTGAACCTATTTCCAATAATAATAACGAGCTGGGACAAGGCGCAATTAGCCGATCGCCTCCTCTGTACGGCTACCGCGTTCTGGTATCTACCCGGAATGTCAAACACAAATTGGCCGCTAGTTAAATGTATAATATAACCAATTTGTTATTCCTAAGTCCGTTTTTGTTATTTCTCCGACAATCGATAGACTACCACGTTCTTGAATATCTTTCTAACTACGTCCATCGATAGGATTTTTAAATTCAATTCTCCAAGAAAAGTTCACTATTTTTATATTTTGATGTTTCCTTCCAGTGAATTAAAGGTCTGAAAATATGCCATTTTGGTGAAACTTAGGCCAAAATTCGAGCAGTGACCGGAATCGAATCAAAGCAAACCGTATTTTTAACCGACTTTAAAAAAGAAGGAGGTTATATTCGACCCTATGTATTTTCCTATATACGGTATGTATTTTCTTATATATAGCATTGGCATCTCAAAAACCTCAAGAGATACGAGGTTGGTTAAATTAAGGCAAAGTTGTGCAATTTAATGTCAAATAATATGCAGTTAACAAAATTGGAAAATTCCGAGTTCTTCCGTAAACAAACGAAAATCGCCATTTTTCTTCTTATCCTTTTCAGGCTGCATTTGAAGAGATATTACAAAAAACATCTTCCTAGCCACTTTTGCTCCTCTACAAGTTGGTGTACTCATACATTAAGAATTTTTAACATTCTCCTTTGTGAATTTGGCAAGATTCTGGTTTTCCGACTCTCTCTCGGACACGTTGTCTCTTATGCGAAAATTTTAAATATTCTGTTCAAATATTAAGTCGTGTGATACATCATTGGTTTTGGGAAGTCGAACGCTTGTTAAACTGATGTAAAAAATACAGGTCCTTATTTAAAAAGAAAAAGAAGTTTTTTTTAATGCGGATTTTAAATCTTATTTTTGTGTGTGGCTATAAACATGTAAATTTATTATGTAATATCTCCTCAAATGCAGCCTGAAAAAAATAAAAAGGAAAATCACGATTTTCGTTTTTTTTACGGATATCTTCGGAAGTAATCAGAATTTTCCAAGTTGACCAATTTGGATGAGCTTTTCAGGAATTATTCAGCATAACGCTCCCTGGGAGGATATTTATTTTTTGTTAGGGTACTTCAGTTATTATACATCTTAATGAATGTTGAAAATATCTTTATTCTTAGTTCAAAACATTTCTCGTGTCAATGAGTTATAGGGGAAAATGGGATTAAAAGAAAAAAGAAAGGTATTATCGTGTTTCATGTGGTTTTCGGAGTAATCGTGTTTCATGTGGTTTTTATGGAAACGAAGTTCAATTTTACTAACCATATTAATGTTTAACAATGTGTATTGCTGATTTTCTATAAATTTTTATAGTTGGAGCTTTTCATATTATATTAATCCCGTGATTTTATATGCAGTGGACCCAGTAGCTACTTGTTTATTTTATTATTTTATTAAGGACGTCTGAAATTTTAATTTATGTTTAGGCTTTGTATAAACAGTACTGAAAATAGTACTAAAAAGAATGAAATGGAAATTTTTATAAAACAAAATAAGACCGACTTCATAAAAAGTACTAAAAAGTAAAAAATAATACTCTATTCCATCTTGCAAATTTGACTTTATGAAGTCGGCGTCAAACCTACTAAAGGCAGTGAATAGACATTACTAGATACTCAGTATATAAATGTCTTTTTTAATTAAGTAATTAAGAATTAGTTTAATGTCGACTTCATAAAGTCAAGTTTTCAAGTTGGAATTAAATATTATTTTTACTTTTTAGTGCTTTTTTTTGAAGTCGGTTTTATTTTTTATAATTTTTTTTATTATAACCGTAAATGATTATACGAGTTCGATCGAGATTCACACTTGTTTTTGCTCAGAACTTAGCCAATATACTAAATCAAAATTGGCAGTTTTTGCATAATATAATGCCATTTAATTGCCAAAAGTCGCATCCTTTCTATATAATACTCATTTGTATACTTATGGTGTTTAATGAAATAACAATTAATATACATCTAATAACATGAAACAGGGTGACACTATTTACTATATGTGAACTGTATGTATGTAAACTTTGCACACAATCAATGAAATTAAATAAATTAACAATGTATCAATCAACAGAAGTTGAACTTTTTGTGAAGAATTATACAGTGAGAATTTTGTACATTTTCTGTTAAATGTTGTTGGTTCTGTTATAAGCAAATTTAAAAGCAGCACAAAACGTCCATTTGTGCTTTGGCTTGAAGCTTCAGCCGTCATTTTATTTGATCCAGCACAATTATTTCCTTTTAGTCTTTTTAGCGACCATTTCCAACTGTGTATTTTTTTTTTAAATTTGCAGTGCTAGTTAATTGCCTTTATTACTGGTTTAAATCCCTAAAAATAGTACTACAGTATAATCTTCAAACTGCAATAATTGCCAGGTCGGACTGTCTGGAAATAATTACATACCTTACTTTTTATAATTTTCGACATGCTTCGATATATTTTTAGTAATATGAATATGGTATAGTGTAACTTAATCGCTGGGGATGATATTAAGACTACATATTAAACATAACGAAAATTCTCAAAACATATATATTTTTTAAAACGTTCTAAGTGAAAATTACTTAATGGTACACGTTCAATGCTTCAAGTGATTAAGTATTAAGTAAAGTTAAAATTTACCAAGAATCACATCGTTTTAGTGTAGTAGAATTTAAATTATAGATCAGTTTGCAAAGACTAATGTTATTTTCTAAAAGTCTCTAAAGGTTCTTACCAGAATAAGGCTAGATCATGTCTAGGAATATTTGTTCAGTAGACATATTATAATGTCTATTCTTTTAATAGACTGTACAATTTCAGTACAGTATAATTTTTAAGACGTTACCATGACATATGTTTCGACCATCATCAGACCTATAAGTAACAGGATGATCTTAACTAATATCAAACTCAAAAATCTAAAAACAACTTTCAAAACAGTATAAAATACACCAAAACAAAGGCGCAATTAGCCGATCGCCTCCACTGCACGTCTACCACGTTCTAATATCTACCCGGAATGTCAAACACAAATTGGCCTCTAGTTAAATGTATAATATAACCAATTTGTTATTCCTAAGTCCGGTTTTGTAATTTCTTCAACAATCGATACACTACCACGTTCTTGAATAACTTTCTAATTCGTCTATCAATAGAATTTTTTAATTATATTCGTCAAATTCTTATACGCATTTGGCCGACACTGAAATGAGGGGAATATACAAAAATATTAAAAATTTTAGTTAAAAAAGGTAATATGTCCCTAACTGGGTTCGACCCCGGACCGTTCAAGTGGAGGGCAACCTATGATCCCTAGATGCGCTCACACTGGTGAAAGAAAATGACCAAAACCTCTCACTCTAAAAATCGCTAGAATGAAACGCTGGTTGCTTACAATAATTAGGCAACCAGAATTTCGCTTTATCGACATCTAGAGTGAAAGTTTTTGGTCATTTTTCTTCATCAATATGGTAGCGCATAGGTTTCATTCGTTCTCAAGTGCCCCAGGTTGGATCCCCGTTAGGGGCATAATATAACCTTTTCTATTAATATTCTTATTGTTTTTATTTATTTAGACGAGGCTTAATCTCATTTTAGTGTCGATCAAATATGGATAAGTAGTTGCTTGTTTTCGTATACTTTAGTGTGTTTTATACTATTTTGTAAGTTATTTTCTAGATTTTTGAGTGTTATTATTTACGAAGGTTCTCCCTATAACCTAGTATTATGTTCATGAAAAGAAATTTAAAAGTAGGATGAAGTAAATTTCTCCCGCAGAGGCATTGCCAAAGACCGATGAGAACAGACTGTTCCAAATGCACATGAAATATTATTAATTTAAGCACTTAATTATTTGGAATACAGGGTAAACTACTCACATATACCTATTAAAAAGGTAATTAATTAAAACACAAATCTCTCATTTTAATAATATTTACGCATATATTTTAATGATCTCGATAAAATAAAGCCCAACTGTTGGATTTCCTGTTCATAATTAATAAAGCTCTCACTGATTAGTATTCACTGTAACTATAGCTGATTATACTACAGTTCAAAACAAACTACTGACCCAATTTCTTTGACTAACGCAATTATGTAATAATTCATTTTAATTAATTTACCGGCTGAATCAAATGAGTATTAAACAATAGTCAACAAATCATTATCACCCGCAAAAACCTAATATTATGCATTTGGCTTATTTAAGAACTCTATTATTTCAGGATTCTGAAATTGCTAATGATTAAGTACAACCATATAAGAAGATATTTGAATTAAAATCCATGTCATCAATCCGTTATTTCTATAACGAGATGTGATGTACGTTTTTTATGAAGCGTGGAGTCAAAGATAACGTCTTAATATGAAATACACATTCTACAAGTTTATTTATGAAAAATAATTAATTTATTCATTTTAAACTAGTGTAAATATCCTTTTTTGAGTGACATAAAACACGCATTAAACCAGGTTTGATTCAGCTAATAGTTTAAAGTGTTACTACGTAACAATCGTTATGAAAGTTTACCATTGCGTTCCATAAGGTTTGCGCCAAGAAGGTTTAAATTTTGTTTACTGATCCAGCATTTGAACCGTAGCTAGACATTCCATCTGTAACCGGAAATACTCTTTAATCTAAACCAACCCATTTAATAATTAAATAATGATTGACGTAAGTAGTGTTTCTTTCTTTCTTAAGGTGTCTAGTTTCAAATATTTGAAGTTTAGCTAATAAGTCTCCAGAGTTTGGAAGGAGGCTAAATTCAAAGCTCTTCTTTTTGTTCGAAAATGGAAAGTTTTGTTAAAAAATACATATAAGTATCATTTATTTAACCAGAAGCAAGGTTCACTCTAGTACTAACCTTCAAAATCTAGTTCTATTATATATTAAATTTGTTTCCGTTTCCCTAGACTTTCTGCCATTATAGATAGCGATCGTTTACATATTCAAATTGGACTGATTTTCACTGGCTAACGTATACAGCATTACCCATCAAAATCTATAAGCGTGTAAAAATTGACGTCAACATCTTTTTAAATGTGTACAAGATTATTTATTGTGTTTAGATTGACAAACAAAAATGTTTTTTGGCTTTTTTCGCAACTGAATAAAAATATCTAACTTTAAATGGATTGAAGCAAATATTCATTAAAATTACATATCTGAACATGTAGACTAGTCTGTCTACGGAATGTTTCGATGCATAATATAAAAAATATTATTCAATCAATTTAAAGTCAGATATTTTTATTCAGTTGCGAAGAAGCCAAAAAAGATTTTTGTTTGTTAGTCAAAACCCTTGTCTATCCTTAATACAAGAAACTTATAGTATCTTGTCGTTTTATAACTCCATATAATAAGTAAAATAACACTTTTTGACATTAAAGGTGTTATGTTTTTCAAACAGATTCGAATAAATCTCTTAATTCTACACAGCTTTATCATACGCCTTTATGTCACAACAAATTACAGGCACACAATATTTTTTCACGGTAACACCGTTTAGAAACAAATTATTTTTGACAAATTTAAAACATCTATGAAACACTAATCAAAAACCATACAGGTCAATGAAACAGTAAACCCAGTACGTCAAGGAAATGTTCATAATTAATACTTCTAATTACAGGATATTTTATCATATTGAAATAAATAATATAATTAATTTCTTTCTTCTTTCCTATATGCAAATGATTTCTATTTCCTTCTCCTTTTTTTGCCACTCTTGATAAAATATAAAAACAACAAAACTGCAAACTCCAGTTTAAATTTTTGCCATAAAAACTGCCAAGGAAAAATAATAAGTTAACTGCACAGAGAAGCATTAAGCATGCTTGGAACTGACAGGAAATATTTCTATAAAATATAACTTAAACTTAAAAAAGATAGTCCTGTATTATATCCTGTTTTTTAGAGATCGAACATACCCAGATATATATGTTTAAGCTAAAACTTAGTATAATTTGTGACTTACAATATGCCAAAAAGAGTGCTAAAATTAATAGTTTAATAATTTTTTGAGTTTTAAACCCCATACTTTAAAAACGGTTTTTTATAATACGTATACTAACGCACTTCTAGCATAAAAAAATGCCTAAAGATTATATTATATGATTAATAAGGCTTTATTATCCATATATGCCCGCCGATTTATTTTCGCTCTACCGTTACTTTTAAACGTGCACCTATTTGTGTATGCACGTAACGCACGACCCACACGATTCACCTGTTCCATAAACCGGCGGACGAGTCCTTTATTAGTTAAAATGGTGTGCCCAAATGACCTCGATTTGAGAATTATTACATATTAATAAAACTACAAGGAAGTTAGAATTAAATGTGTCTGACAAAATAAGCCGGGAATAAAGAAAAGATATGGGTAGAACAACACGAAGTATGGTTCGCTGAAATGATTAATTAATAAACAATTTAATAAAAAAATACTTAAAAAAAAGCACCAAAAAGTAAAAAATATTTTATTCCTACATTGAAAATTTGACTTTATGATGTCGACGTCAAACTAGTTTTTAATTACTAGACACAAACAGACATTTATATAATGAGTGTCTACATATATGTCACATAAATACGGTCTTTACTAGTTTGACACCGACTTTGTAAAGTCAAATTTTCAACGTTGAATAAAATATTATTTTTTACTTTTTAGTGCTTTTTTTTAAGTCGGTTCTATTTTTTTATAAAAAATTTTATTTCATCTTTTTTAGTTCTGTTTATACAAGTGTCAAGTTATAATGCCTAAACTTAGGTTAACAGGTTGGACGTCCCTAATAAAATAAATAGGTAGTGTTGTTGCATAAGAAATTTTCCTAGAATCATAGTAATAATATTATATAAAATGTGCCATCTATGTACATTTATACAAAATTAACAAAACACATTGTCAAAATTTAAAATGGGCCCGAAAGCTATATGAAACACGATATTAACATACATACTTTTTTCCTGATGATATGGTGAACGCAATATATATTTCTCGCCGGCGGCACTCGCGTAAACATATAATAAACATGACTCAAAAGTTAAACGAAGAAAGCGAAATATCTACACAAAAGACAACTAGATTATAGAATGAATACAACAAAAATTAAAAAATATTTACTAATGGTAAACAGACAGTAATATAAAAAAATTTGTCACACATACAGGCAGACCAAAATTAAATGAAACATTACACAGTTGAAATCTAGCTAGAAACGAGGTGAAACCATTTTTTTTTTAAATATCGAAGTTACTTTGACATTTTATACTTTCATTTTACCGCACTTACCCAAGAATCACACATTAAAATTTAATGGAAATATATGTAAAACCGCAGAAACAGTAAAGTATATAAAAAGTCTTAAAAATAGCACTTGTTACACAAATGTGACAGTTTAGTGTCACTGTCACATCATTGATTTTCCAAAGTTTTAAGCCTGGGTTATAGATTGAAAACGTTTGCGTCTGTGCTGTCCTTGAAGTTTACTTAACGTAAAGCCATGGATACTGTTATATTTTACCGCCATCCGTTTGAGTTTCCGCTAGCCGTCGAAAAGATGGCGATCTTTAACTTTGACAGAAGCGGCTAGCGTAAATAGACGTTTGCGTTAAGTTGCAACAAATGACATTGCTGAATTTTAGAAGGCCTTTCAAAACGTTCACCTTTGTAATAAACTTGACATTAATATATACACATAACATCCTCACCCCTTTAAAAAAACTGCTTGGGGTCTTTAATTTTTAAAAAATACTGGTAAGAGTTTTGAGTATTTTTACTACAATTAACAGGTCGAATTTTCCACCCTCTGCCGCCTTCTTCGCGACGCAAAGCGCAAACGTTTTCAATCTATAAGACGGGCTAAGAACCAGCGTAAACGCAGAGCCCAAACGGACGACGCAAGACGCAAACTTTTTCAATCTATAACCCAGGTTTTATACACTATAATTTTTAACGACCATATAATATAGGGCTTACAATTAAATTCGATGTTACTCTTTCTTTTTGACATATCAAAGTTAACTTTTGACGTCAAAAAATACTTTTCACAATTTAAATAATTGAAAAATAGAAGATATTTTTCACATAGGGATGACGAATGACGAACCAATTCGAGCCATACAAAATAATTTTGAACTTATTTTCATTTTTATTTATCCTGTATTCTAATGGATTTTTACAAATTGCCTTTCAAAATATTTTCAGCAAAATGAGTACAACTGGCATCGGCATTTATTTAACATTGGATATCCTATATTATACTTGTCAACATTGCCACACTAAGAAATGGGCAGTAACGGTCGTTACTAACTTTATTACTTTTTATAGAAATGGTACAGGTACAACTACTAGTATTATTATAAAATAGAGAAAAGTTAATTTCATTGTGCCTGTGGAAGTGTTAAAACTAAAATTGCCATTGTTTTAATAATGGGAAAATGAGTGATGTTTTAACTCCATTAGCTGTAGTTTTTGTAAGGGTTACCTTACTCGTTAGGTAATGTGTTAATTTAATCTAATACAAATTAGTAATATACAGATTTTGAGACGGTCAACGTATAGGGGTGCTTAAAAACAATATATTTTCCTATTATATAAAAACAGTAAGGGTGTAAGACCCCATTATATGTTTCAGTACCTTAGCTTCCTTATAGGTTTTTAGTCACGTTTACGTGACTTTATAATATGCGTTTGCTACAACTTATAATACGCGCACAACATCACTGAACACCATTAATGGTTGGGTGTAATTGGAAGGGTAATAGTATGCTGGGCAGTGGGCACTCGATTTAAATGCAGAAAAGTATCATCGGCATTTGCCCTGTGGCGTGGAAAATTTAGATATGCGTAGATAACAGAGAAATGTCTTTACAATTCAAATTCAGTCAATAATAGCCCCATTTAATTTAAGTCAACTCGTTTTTACAATCCAATAATATTTTCGAACATATTTAAACTGGATTTTGGTATTCTACTTTATTTCCGCTCATTAAAGCTCACTTGGTCTTATAAATCCAGTCTATTTTTACAAAATAAAAAAACCGGCGATGGTGGGCCAACTTTCTTAGATAATGACAGCAGAACAATATCACAGGGTAAACGTAATTCGGTCTCATTTTGCTTCGACATTCCCAGATATATTATATCCGTCTCCTTGCCGGGGTTTCCTAGGTGGTCTCTAGCAAATTTACACTTAAGAGGACATCTTAGTGAATTTAAATTCTCAATTCTGCTTTTGCACATACTTTTGTTTTCGTTTAATAAAAAAAATATGCATTTAAAAGCAGGAATGAGCGGCATCGAGTTATTAACCTTCTTAAATTTTTAGTATCTAAAAAAAATTTCTACAATACTATTCATACATTAAAGTAGGTGATCGCCAAACAAACACCCAAAACAAACTTATACTTAAAGCTTTTGCGGGCACGAAACCCGATTTTATAATTATTATTATTGAACCGACATAACGGTCGCTAATGGCTCCATTAGAATTATCGTTGAGTCAAACGAATTGTCAAAATGTTCTCTTAACTGGGAACGTAATTTAGATTTTCTGGAGGTCCACTTTGCCAGACCTATCAGACCTCGTGTTATACGGAAGAAAATAGCTCTTACCTTTTTTTTAGAAATCAAAGCTAGTTTTTGTAAATGGAAAAGCCAGGAAATTTTTTAGTCATGTTTAATGTTTTTGTTTTACATATAGCAATCTGACTAATTTAGGTAACCTACAAAACATGAATAAAACATTTCGTGAGATTTTGTTATCCTACATAAAGTGATCCTCCTTGCTAAAAAAAATATGTAACCACCAAATTTATAAATTTAAGAGGAGTAATTGGGTAATCCAAATACATACTAAATCATCAATGCGACTTTTTATATATGCAAGGAGATTAGGTTAAGAAAATTAGCTTCGCTGGCCAAACTTAACCATTACTTCAGATATATATATATATATATATATATATATATATATATATATATATATATATTCGGTCTGATTGAGTACTGAAAAGTGCCAATTAAAGTAACTAATTAGACGTTGCACGTAAATAAACTTAAATTAATTTAGATATAATTAGTCTTTTAAATAAGATTTTATGGAAATTATGTAGTCTTGAACATAATTTCTGACATTAACATGCATGATCTATAATACGGAAAGTGCGTGGTACGCTTCACTTTGTAGTATCACTAATCTTATAATCGGTACATTTTACATCGCTAATTATTGTGAAGGAAAAATATTGATAAACATATAAAAATTACGGGTACAAAAAATCTTATAAGTTTTTGTAATATACGGAGATATGTTAAAATAAATAAACGTTCATATAAATTGGGCAGATTAAGAACATAATACGAAAATCATTAACATGATCTAATTCAGGGCATCCAACATTAAAGCCCTAACTTTTTGCAAAATTTGAAGTCAATTGAATAAGGTCTTTTTACGTTGATTTTTGAAAAATTTTATTTGGCCTCCATTTTGCTCTACGCTCTACCATTGAATTCGTGCCACAATTTTCCTACATTATTTCTATATTTCAAAATTTGAAGTCCATCTAATAAACAGATTCTTTAAACATTTTGTTAGGCCGCCATTTAGTTTTGTCAGCTTGGATTCGTGCCAAAATTTTACCAGTTTATTATTATGTGACACTTGACTTTTGTTTTATGATTAGTTTTTTACTCGGTTCTTTAGTAACAATTTTTTTCACTAGGCCGTCATTTTGCTCCGCCCTATTGGATTTTTAACAAAGTGTTACCAGGCCATCTCCACATGACTTTTAATTTTTGATCAAAATTTGAAGTCAATCGAGTAGCTAGTTTTTAGATATGCCCCGAACTGGCATCGAACGGAAATATCTATAAAAACGTTCCGTTCTAATGAATTTTTACCAAAATGATACCAGGTCATTTTGACCAAAATTTAAACTCAGGCCGACAGACAGGCGAAAGAAACTATGGCAGGGTGATTTATTCACGATTACAATACTTGTAAAAATCGTCACATGTTAAACCTCGACTATCGCTCAAAACCAACTTGCCATACTCTTTCCATACATAGTGTCTAAATGTATCATTATGTACTTCGATGGCTCCGAGGTTGCCAGTTGTCAACTGTAACTATTTGATACGAGCGACAGGTGCGCTGTTTAAAGTTCGTGTACTGTGAAAAAAGTATTTATTTATTCGTTTACCTCATTCATAAACCAGGACCACACATGCAGTATTTTCCGAACAAGGAATAATAGGCAGCGACACTTTCTGAAGTGCACACATCTACACACATGTAGTTATTTACCAACACGCCTATTTGTGGTCTTTGACTCCGTCCAAATAACCCGTCCATACTAGCAGTAAATCGCCGATTCCCGATTAATCGTTGCTCGCTGAATGCTGCATTTGTGGCGCCGGCATTAAATTCTGACGAACGAGTCGTGCAAATATTAAAGGCTCCAACGTGTCGAATAAATCGAGTGGTTCTCAACAAAACTCAAAGCGATGGTTTTTATGCGGTTTACCACCCGGTCCCTTCAGACATTGCAGCCCAAGATCCGTGCGTCGGACTTTGCATGAATCTAAATTCGTCACCATAAGAACGGCCGCAGAATAGAGAACCGGGCACAGCTTGTGGCCCCGATTTAATTTAAATGTTGGACAGTAGTAAAGCCGGCCACATATTGGACAACCCTGATCTAATTTAAATGTTGAAAAGTAATCAAACAATAAAAATTATAAATTATAGTGGCTTTATCTAGTTACTTTACTACAAATTCGATTAATATACTGTAAGAGGTTCTAGGTTTAAATATTGCAAATTGGTGATATTTGTTTAATTACCAGCCAGATACATTTTTCTCTAAGTTTTCTAACGAAGCTACAGTGATATTTAAGTACTCCTTTGCATGTATATTAAATTTCACTTTACAAATTGTCCCTAATAAAATTATTATTGGTGGCCCTGGATGTTATTTTTCTAGTCACTAGTTTTTAAAACATAGGTGTTCAAAAAAGTATACGATTTCTAAAAATCGTATCAATTTTCGTAATTATAGTAATTATTAACAGGTTTGTTGGGTTTTACGCCTCATTAAGATCAAAACAAACTAAAAATGAATTCTGGACCCGCAATGAGGATACCGGATCTAAAAACTACAAATTTCTGTCAGAAATTTTCAGTTTCCTTTTTTTTTAATTTTTCTAGCTGCCAAGACGGGACAGATATTCCCCGAAAAAATCCAGAAAGATAGGTTTTTTTACCGATTCGTTCTTCGGGTACCTTCAATTCGGACCCAGAACTCAAGAATCATTAACTTCACTAATAAAGGCTAACCTCCGGTTGCACAAAGCTTAATTGCTGTTTAGAATATTTAATCGAACTTTCGGATTTGACAATCTGCTTACAGAAATCTAAGAGCTCGCTGTCAAATTTGACATTCAGCAGCTTTCTGCAACCGGCCGCGGCCGTAAGAGTATTTTTGTTTGTGGTGATAATTTGATAATGTGGTGTGAAACTCAACAAACATTTGTTTTAAATTTCTAGGTTGCTAAACCAATGGCGCGGCGGCAGAAAACAAAACAGCGAAAAGTAAGCCAAAAATACCATACGGTATGCGATAACAATTATTTTTCAGCTTATTAACAAGTTTTCAAAAAAAAACACTTGAAATTTTAAAATCTCTAGAGAAAAAAAAAGATGTTGATACCAAATTAGCAAGTGGATTAAATCTTTCCGTTAAAGTAACGGAAGTATTCCGTACGCAATTCTTTCGCAGCCATCCGATATATCAATTTCACAATATTCAAGATAACTTGTATAGAAGAAACTTATTTATTATGGTTTGAAAGAGTACTGGGAAACAAAGGCAAATAAGACGTTCTCCACAATGTCTGTAATTAACATTTATTTCAATGGATTATATGATTCTCGATAAAAGATCTCGTCATTATCAGATAAAAGAGTAAATATTTTATTATGTATAATGCAAAACACTGATTTTTCTAAACATGATCATCGCCCATAACCCAAAGAAGACAGATCATTAATTTAACACGTTCTCAAAAGATACTTCACGTATCTTATCCCAAAAAGTCCAACTATTTTTGTAACATGCCGAGGTTTAGCGTTATTTCTAATTTAACATGCAGTCGTTTAACTACTATAACATGCGGAAACAGATACCTATTTAGCAGTAACAAATTGTCCGCAATAATTTACTTACAGCCCTGCGAGTTTAAAGGTCAGATTAATTCCGCGCCAGCCATGGGTGTCAGTAAAAATAAGGCAACCCATTATTTCGTGTCATGGATGGCTTCGAATTATACCGGCAATTCGAATATTCCCGGCAGAAAATGGAAAGTTGAATATGTAAAGCGAAATTGATCAAGAGCTTACGTAAAGGCGTGATATCTATTTTCCTAACACGCCCTTTTGAAAACGAAACGTTAAATTTTGAAGACGGCTGGATGCACGATCTAATTCAGGGGCGGATTGACCTCAAAGACCAATGGATAATTCGCATTACAGGAAGTCTTCCTCCATTGTGGCTATTTTAAAGCTGTAATTTTAAAAGAAAGATCAACCAAACCGAAATAGTGGGAGAGACCCCCGCAAATTTTATTTGACACACGGTTTTGCATATTATCATAATAGCTCATGGAAAACATGGGTTCGATATTAATTTATGTATATTAAAGTACAATTCTTAAGTTAGTCAGTTCCTATTAGTAAGAGACGGCGACAGGAAAAAATGGCTGATAAGATACACATATGAAGTAGATGACAACATTTGCTTTGTAGATACACAAACAAAATGACTCTAATCAAAACTGCCGTTACCATAATGTGAAATTTAATCCTAATAAATTCAAGAATAAATGGGGTAGCCGGTCTAGGACAAAAATAAAAATTCCTCTTTCCTAAAAAAGAGCCGAAAGTTCGACTATATATTTAGACTTCTTTAAGACTAGAAGAAACAAAAAAAAACACAATCTTGTAGTAGCAGGACTAAACATTAATCGATTCCATTTTCGTGTTATCTTTTTGTATTAGTTCTAGGGGGCGATGATATTTGACACTGTCAATAGCTTTTGAGTGCACACAATGAATACATAATTTTGTAGAGATTTATTATGAACTAAACTTAATTAAAACGAAAGTTGATTGTGGATTAGGGTTAAATAATACTTGCAAAAACGCATTTCTCTTTAAAATTATTACTTCTATTCCGTTTCAATCATATTAAATATAGTTTACTTGGTACTTCACTTGAAAATCAATCCAAAATTAGCTGCAATGTATTGTAATTTTTAGAATATAATTAATTGTTCGTCATCTATGTAACTAAGACTACAATTACACTCTATTATATTTAAATTACGATCAAATCATAATCACTAATTAAATACTGTCAAGGTACTACTATATATATATATATATATATATATATATATATATATATATAAATATAATATATATATATATATATATATATATATATATATATATATACAGGGTTAGTCAGATGTCTGGAAACGGTCAAATATCTCAAAAACCACTCAACCGATCTGAATCACATTACCGAATTCCCCCGACCCTTTGGTGCATACCGCAATTTTGTCAGATTTTCAGTTTTTCGGCAGACTAACCTAAGCTTTTTTTTCAAATCAAATGATATGTTTTTAAGCGTGATTATTCCTCGTATAGATTTACTAAATATTTATCAAAGTTCTCGGGCTTCGTTTTGTACACGGTTGTTTTTAGGTAACTCCAAAGGAAAAAGTCATGCGAATTTAAATCTGGTGACCTTAGAGGCCACTTAACAACCCCCCTTTGCCCAATCCAGCGTCTTGGAAACGTCGTGTTTAAATAATTTCTAACAACAACTGCAAAATGCGGCGGAAATCCGCTTGACTTTTTCCTTTGGGGTCACCTAAAAACAAACGGGTACAAAACGAAACCCGAGAATTTTGAAGTTCTAATGGAAAGGATTAGAGCTAATATAGAAGGAATACCCACAGAAGGGCTCCAAAATATTTTTCGGGAAATCATTGACCGTTTAGAATACTATTGTAGAAGGACAACATTTTCAACATCCTATTAATCACTAAATTATTTTAGTTTTAGTTTTTTAATTCCTAATTTGTCGATGTATTTTTAAAAACAATTAATAAATTTAACACTTAAGGGATCAAGATAAAAGTTTGCAATTTTGGAGTTATACTAAGGATAATACGAGGAATAAATCACGCTTTAAAAAAACATATCATTTGGTTTGAACAAAAAGTTAGGTTATTTTGCTGAAAAACTGAAAATCTGACAACATTGTGGTATGTACCAAAGGGTCAGAGAATTCGGTAATACCTAATCACCAAATATGGTTCAGATCGGATGAGCGGGTTTTGAGATATTTTATCGTTTCCGGACATCTGACTAACCCTATATATATATATATATATCTTGTTTTCACTTAGTTTACCACCAATGTGTAAAATAATAATTAGGTGAAATTTAAACAATTGCTTTCTTATTCTTCTTTCAGTAAACTAAATTAAGAAAATTTGTAACTAGTAAAAGACGTATTTTAATTTTTTCTTAATCGTGTATGGGGAAATAATCCAATTATTGGCCCACCCGACTTTGTTGAATAGTCAGTGTGACCCCTGCATCAAAAAATATGGAGACTCCTGCCCTAGGGCATTATTTTCCTATAATTTTCTATATTTCTTATTTAAATAACTTTGACATAATGTCAATAACAAACTAGTCGGACATTAAATATATTTTTCAATGCGGCCGTTAATATTATTCAATTGATAGTGTGATTGATGTTCTTACAATTAATAATACAATTATTAATACCAGGTAATAACACAATAATTAACTAACCTATCATTTTCTTAATAGTAGCAATTAAATTTAAGATTATAGTATTATTCTCTATTCTCTAATGGGGGGAGAGTAGTTCGCTAGAGCCACAGCATTTGAACACATTCTGTCCCTTGTACATTCTCCCTGTGAACATCGCCCATATTACGCTAACCATGGCTAGCAAACGTAACTAAATTTTGGAAAAATATACTGCCAAATTCAGTTGCATCGAAAGCTCTATCAAAATTGTTTAAATTTGGAACAAAAATTGTAATCAAAATGAATAGCGATTGGAAATGTTACAGCGTATAAGGTAGATGATACGATCTACCAATACTATAAAATCATTACTGCCGGTAAAAACTGCCATTCAAACGTAAACGCCTTTCAATTTTATTGGAACACCACAGCACTGCTACTATTTTATATATATATATATATATATATATATATATATATATATATATATATAATAAATAGTTATTGAGATATCGGAAATGAAAAGTCAGCTGCATTCTAAAAAGAAAACAATGATAATAACCCATATTAATTTATTAGTGGTTTTGCATTTCTGTTTAATAAAATATATAGCGTATTCCATTTAAATTAGTTGATAGTGCTTCCTGTCAAACACGATGCAGCGGTCAGTAGTTTTAATTACCAAAAATTTCATTTAAGTTTTCCAAATCACAGTCCTAAATTTTAAATGGGTATATTAGTTATAAAGAATATGACAAGCTGGTTAGTAATTTCGTTGTAACCCGGTATAAGAAACTCCTTTCACGGTTTGATTAGTTGTTTTCGTGCCACTGAAAATAACAGACCAGTTTTGCTGTTTAACATAATCGTCCCGTCTTTATAAGATGAAAATGGGAAATTGATTGAGCGACGGTACAATAATAATTGGCTAAACATCCCTGTTTTACTAAGAAGTGTAATACAACGTTTATTTCACACGAAGGCATGCTTGTAATAATTTGATGATTTCATGGGTGACTGGACCTGTCATAGATCTTTATCATCTTTTGATGTTTATAATATCTCAATCTGTAATACAAGACTTCGACAGGAAATTTAAAATGAACCGCTTGTAAATCCAGCTCAGTAACGGAATTCTTAGTTTAATTGCATGAGTAACTATTCCTCAATAACCATTTAGCTGACACGAATAAGCTTTAAAAGTAAGCTATCATGTAATATTTTTCAGAAGTTGGAGATAAATTCTACTGATCTGACAAATTGTTGGTTGTCTCGACCTTGTTACACAGGTACTAATTAAGGTCCTCGGTAATAGCGTAGGAGGATTGAACTGTTAAGTGCGCTCACTCTTTAAGCAGAAAAAAACAGTGGTCAAATGTCGTAGTTACGTAAATTATTTTTCAAGCTTATTCTGCAGATTATAAAAATAGTCTACTGACAAGAGTACATAAACTGGAGCTCGTATGCTCCTTAATGATGTATATGGCTGAAATATTCGCAGTGATATTAGCGTCAATTTTGGGATAATGCATAGCTAAAGACGCGCCCAGTCTTAAAAAAACACAAAATTTTATTTTTATTTTTATATAAATCATTGATCTTTTTATGACAAAAAATATATAAATAGACTAAAAGACAAAAAATAAGTAAAAGTCTTTTGCAGTTGTGAAGTTAATTCAGTCAAATGAAATATTATGTTAAAAAACACAGTTTTAATAGCAAACTGTTAAAGTTTGCGACACTGACATCAAAAATGACGGCACAGTATAGATTATCACAGAGTAAACCAATAGCAACTTTAATATATCGTATAGAAGGGATTAAAGCTATTTTGCTCACCTTTACAACTTTTATTTCACGCCAGTATAATTAGTCACAGCAAACCACTGTTTGTCAACATCTGATTATTAACTATAAAATATATAATTTGTCCTGCTATTTCGGTTGTTTTGAATTTTTAATAGTAAACATAATACTTGTAGTTGAAGAAGATTTGGTTTTTTAGGCAACTTATCTGGCGAAGAGAACAATTAACAACTTCAAAACAATCGAGTCCAACTAGCGAAGGAGAAAAGGTATTCGATGAGCCTTGGGGTATTTCATCAATATCGCCTAGGCCAAGGTAAAACGATG
Organism: Kuschelorhynchus macadamiae; assembly: GCA_030620095.1. Taxonomy (NCBI): domain Eukaryota; kingdom Metazoa; phylum Arthropoda; class Insecta; order Coleoptera; family Curculionidae; genus Kuschelorhynchus; species Kuschelorhynchus macadamiae. The sequence continues at coordinate 909,022 of JAUTXW010005231.1, forward strand.
ACGACGTAGATTCAACAGATAAGAATAAATTTATTAATAATAAACAGGCTATGATATTTGGAAGGCTAATATACCCCACCAATCTACAGTGTTTAACAGCAGCATCTAAAACAACAGATGTGTACCTTTGTGATTCAATAGTAGATGTTTATCTAGCTTATTTAATTAGAATAAGAATAATAAAATCATCAGCCAAAGATTTGCCAAAACAATATACTACGTATGATTGTGGATTATACGTTTTACTATTTTCAGAAATTTCCCTGTGATCAGTCAAGCGATTTACCACCGGTATGCGGTCAGATATAGTTAAAAAGTAATAAAAAATCATCCATAGGAGTTAAATTATAAAATATAGTTATTTATAATTCTTAATTAATATCCCTCAAAAAAAATTTCAGATCCTAAAACTGAACATATTATCCACAAAAAAAGTTGTTTTACCTGTTGCAACCAACAACTGTTATATAGTCAGCTGAAGGAATATTTTCACTGGCTCTGTTATGTTGGTCAAACTGCATATACCGAAGAGAAGCACTTAAGACTTCTGCAATATCGGAACTACATGCATTATGAAGCATGCCTCAGTGCGATGAAAGGAAAACTGAAGTGGAAAGAATTTTAATCAGCCAGTGAAAAATTATTTCATGACTTAAGCATTTCTGAAAATATTACACATCCGCTAAGTGGTTGTTCAAAAAGAAGAAAGTATGTTCATTATAATTATCTTCAAAATCAGCCAGGCTTGTATCCAATTAAAAGATAATCTTACTTAAATCAGTCTAAACTTTCAGCATGGACTAGGTGTAACACTTAGCGTTACCAGGAGGACTCCCGCTGCAAACATTCTAGAGGTAGCAAATGGCAATGCATCGTCATGGAGATACATAAATAAATAAACAAAACAGGAGCATCTTTATCAGTATTTGTGTTCGATAAAAATAAATAAGCAAAAAACAAAAATACATAATTTTTCAAGTGCAAAACGACCTAAAACATTAATAGTGATAAAGAGATAAAGTTAATAAAATGAGAAGCTAGGAAATGTAACAATTATTATAAAAAGCACCCAAAATTTAATACATCACCAATGTTGTATAATCACATCACACTGCACATGAGTCTGCAACCGACTAAAACTTTGAACTCTTTTCTTTAAATAAGGAAATAGATGAGTGTTTAATGTTAGCTACTTCTGCCAGTGGCAAGAAAAATTAATTTTCATGTCAATAAAAACAAAGAAAGAAAATTAGATCGTCGTTATTAATGAAGCAGTCTTTAAAATTTTATTTTTAAATCAGTAGTTAATGAAGTAGGAGAGTGCCAGTAGTCACATAAGGGTGAAAAGTGCTTTATAAACGTGTTATACACTGTATTTTTTTTCAGCTGCATTTGGTGCGTTCACTTAAATTCTTCCTGTGTACCCTCCATTTCTTACATGACAATGTAATTTTCAATTTCTGAAAAATGTTTTAAATATTTTTGACACTTTGACATTGAAAAGCAAAATTTAATTGAGCAACCACCAATCACCATATATCATTGTATAAAATAAAATACTATGTATATTGCAAAAGGAAGCAACCAATTTGAGCCGTAGGAAATGATTTGCCACGACTTAAAAATTAGTCGTTTCAGACCTTGGTGGTTGTTGTTTTTGGACGTTTTCATAGCAGCCGTAGAAAAAATACTTTCAAATACCATCTGTAGTATAAATACTATTTCTGGGCATTTCACCCCCATTTTTAACTAAAAGCGTATTTTTAGTGCTCATCAATCAGTAAATCGATCAAGTGGAAATCTAGATATAATAGCGTGGTTTAGGATAATCTTCCTAATAACACACACACAATTTAAGGTCTGCTTTAATAATTATTTATTACATCCCATTATCTCAGAGAATCATGAACACATTAAGGGAAAGTGAAAAGTTTCGCGTTAACTGTTGTTTTAATGTGCATCATTAACTAATTTCGCAATGCATATCTCAACTTCCTTAATAACCTTTTAATTATTAAGGGTTTTATGATTTCCATTATATTAATGGTTGCACGATTAGCACATTGGCAAAATGTTTTTATACAGGGCAATTCAAGAGAAACGGCCAATATTTTTGTGTTAATGGACCAAATATTAAGAAAAATATAAAAAACTAAAACCAACCTCAAACAGAACACTAAAAATAAAAAATAATATTATATTCGATATTAAAATTTAAAATTATCAAGTCGACGTCCAATACCTAATTGCTAGATACACCATAAGAAAACATTTGTGCCTAATACCTCAAGTGTCTGTCTGTCTCTTTTACTGTTTTTATTTAGGTTGATTAAAATAACATTATTTGCTTTTTATTGCTTTTTTAAGTCGATTTTATTTTTTTCTAAAATTATTTATTTTTAATGTTAAGGACAGCTTTAAAATTTTGGAGACCTAAACCAGGTTAAAATTTAGGACGTCCCAAATAAGATAAACAAGCACTGGGATCCAATTCATATGAAAAGTTTCTACAATCACAGTGACTAATGTTAAACACAAGAATTAAAATGATTATAAGAATTAAACTCCGTGCCCATAAAAACCCCGAAAACCGTATAAAACACGATATTTGGGGTTCCTCCTCCATTCAAATTCATTATGCCCGTATAATTTTTACTTCCCCGTTGAAAGGGGAGGACTGTAATTTTAGAAAAATCACCACTCCGAAAAATTTCGGTCTGTCTGTCAGTCTGCCCGTATGCGGCGTAAGTCAAAAACTACTTATCTGAATTTTGGTCAAAATCAAAGATCAAATGGCAATGGAATGATTACATTTTGGTAAAAATCAAATATGACGCAACAAAATGGTGGCCTTACAAAATCATTATAAAGAATCTACTTATCGAATGGACCTCACATTTTGTACAAAAAGTAAATGTGATACAAGGATAAACTAATAAAATTTTGGTGTAAGGCCAAAAAGGCTAAATAAAATGGCCGTCTTGAAAATTAGTTGTTTCAGACCTTCTATTTTTAATATTTAAAATAGAATCAAAAAAGCACTTGAAATTTTGCACAAATATCAAGTGGGATAAACCGGTAAAAACAAAATGGCAGCCGAATAAAATGATTAAATATTCGGTAAAATTCCATTTCCTGGAATAAAACCTCTTTTTTATGGAAGAAAATAATAAATGACATAATTTATTGTTTGTATACTATTGAAACAAAATTTCACCAAGGTAATAATTTAAAAAAAAATTAAATAAATAACAGTTTATATGATTTTTCAACAGTTATTGTCAAATAATTATGTGTATTCATATATAAACTGTGTTATCTGTGGAAGTGGAATTCTGTACGATAGTAAAGACGAATTTATTGTTTTTTTTAATGTGCTTGCTATGGGACTCCGGAACTACCATTGACTCGAAACCAAAAAACACTGTTTGTGCCTTCTGGTCATTGTTACCCTTAAGTGCCTCATTATCATATTTTCAACTCTTTGTTGACACCCCGACCCGATCGTCCTAATATTACCTCAAAATGGTAGGTATTTTAAAGGTTGGTTGTGTGCCATCATAGTTTAATTAGTTTAAATATAACACTGGAGGGGTTTACTTTAAGATTTTAGAATTTGGCACCCCGGCTTTCACAAGACAGTGTTTTAATTGAAAATGGTGAAAATATTGAAATAGAGACAGGCCACCAAATACTACTAATACTCCGGGCAGTTCAGGAGCAAAGACATTAAGCGATGACGAACAGAAAATAATTTAAAACGTTTATGAAGGACTTTCAAAAAAAATATGTAGGGCAGATGCCGTTAAAGAGACTATATTTCAAAACAAAACATCCAGAACAACTGATTCTAGCCTTATAAAACAGTGGCCAAAAAAAAAAGATGGGAATGATTGTGGCATTAGCCGTATTATAACAGGTCAGAACCTAGAAAATATAACAAAAGTGGTATATAAAATGTGGGAACTTTGTGAAGATTCCTAAAAAACGTGGTTTTTCAATATAAGGCAACTGACAAACGATAAAGTATAATGGAAAGCAGCAGACTAGTTAAATGGATGAACAAATATTGGGAAAGTATTACAAAATTCAATTTATTATCTGGACGAGACCTGGCATGACACATGAATATGTTAAAAAGGCTGGGTCCATAAAAATAAACAAAAATGTAGTGTTGAACTAAAAACATTTTTGTCTGAAAACATAAAATTTTCTTTAAACAAGGGTCTCATCCTTGATTTATATAGGTATATATATATATATATATATATATATATATATATATATATATATATATATAAACTAATAACTATTTAACACTACCATACATAAAAGGTTTATCTGAGCAACTTAAACATCTATTTAACAAATATAATATAAATGTTGCACACAAAGGCTTCCATTTATTAAATCAAAATTTCACTTCTCTAAAAACCAAGATACCTAAAATGAAAAAAAGCAATGTTATATATGAGATCCCGTGTGGAGATTGCGCTGGAGTTTATATTGGACAAACCAGCCAATATTTAGGTTCGAGAATTAACTCTCATAAATATGATAAAAGGAATCCCACTGCCCTTTCTAAACACGAAATCCAAAAAAAACATAAATTTAGTTTTAGTGAAACTAAAATTCTAAAAACCGAAAACAACAAACGCAAGCGGGAAGTTTACGAGTCTATTGAAATTAAGAAAAATAAAAACTCAGTAAACGACAAAAAAGATATCAACCTTGTAAGCAAAATTTATTTTGACATTATTTAATTATTTTCTCACATACATTTGAAAAACTTAAAAATAATAATCTTAGACAAAATAAAATTACTTTCTGAACCGCCCGGTAAAAACTTAAAAAATGTCAAAAAACAAAAAAACCATAACATCCTACCTATCACACGTATCTGCTCTTCAGTCAATAACTGTTCGTCGTCCTTCATATGTTTAGTGTTAAAAATGTTTGTCCAAATAACGCGATCAGCGTCGTGTCTTTTGTGATTTTAAATACCTTTGGATAATTTAATTACGTTTCATGGTAAGTCTGTCTTGTTTTACTAAAGTGTGTAGGTTCTCTAATTTAAATTATTTTAGAAAGTATTTTTGAGAAAGGCACGGAGCCACCTGCCGAAACGTCAAATTTTAAAATGAATAGATGACTAATAATTTTTGAGAATTGTTTTAATGCTATGAACTTATAACCCAAGAAAAATCTAGTAACTGTATATATATATATATATATATATATACATATATATATATATATATATATATATATATATATATATATATATATATATATATATATATATATATATATATATATATATATATATATATATATATATATATATATATATATATATATATATATATATATATATATATATATATATATATAAGTTTTGAAAATAAAATCTATAAAAATACGCAATCGTAACCACAATCAATCACACGATCCACATTAAACGCATCAACTGACAAAAATATTTAAGTTTTCTCGGCGCGGCTGTTGACCTAAACTTAAAATTTAATTGAGCCTCAGATAAATAAAAAAGACATAAGTTTACAAAAAATATGTATATACAAAATTTGACCTATTGCGCCCCTGTATAGGTTGTAAACGCTTCGGATGTTAGATAGGGTGCGTTTTTATAGTCACCAGCAGTGGCGGCTCCTCCACTAGGTCATATGATCAATGACCCCCCAATAAATATTTCCAAACAGAAACAAATAAATAAAATAATATATAATTTATATTTTGTCATTTTTTTTTAAATTCGGAAATTCCCTCTATTATTCTAAGCGTATAAACTTGTTGACCTTTCGCTTAATTCCGCCACACACTATCGATGCCTCGCACCGCGATCTTCGGAGGTTTCGTTTCGTTGGCATCGATCACGGCTGGCGGCCCGCGTTGACCTCATGGTTATAAACGAAGGCGAGTTTTTCCCGAGTGTTCTCGATCAAATTTTCACAGGGGTGCATAGGTAATATACGGCTTACGTTGGCAAAGTTTAGGTCAACACCCGCGCCGAGGAAACTTAAATATTTTTGTCAGTTGATGAGTTTAATGTGGATCGTGTGGTAGGTTGTGGTTACGATTGCGTATTTTTATAGATTTTATTTTCAAGACTTTATATTTTGTTTGTGGATTTTAAGGTAGCCCACAGTGTATATATAAATCAAGAATGGGACCCTTGTTTAAAGAAAATTTTATGTTTATTTTCGATCCCTCGACACGTATCTAACAGAAGAAAATATAGATGTTCTTATTTCCGATTGTCTTTTATTTTCCACTTTAAAAATTTTACGCTCATTTTATGCTGTACCACTGCGGTGCACATACAAGACCGCGCCCCCAACTATCAACCATTCATTTGCAATAAAATCTTAGAATGGCAATGCACATACTATCATTTTACCTGCACTAAAGGTTATTCTCTTGATAGATAGATTCTATACATCATCTTGTAGGATTGTTTCCGCGTTGATGATTCGCTTTTAATGCCTTCTGGTGGCAATCTGACGTAAAAGGCATTTTCTATTACGAATTCACAACCCGGGGGCATTATAAACATCTTTATACGCGCTCGAGTGAAGAAAAAGTGAAAAGATTGATGATAAAGAAACTGTGATAGGGTCTTTCGTTAAAGGCACACATTTGATCAGCGCGATGACAGATATCTTATTATTATAATCATTCTTGTTAAAGTAATTTTTGCTTTAAAGATCAGTATATGGCCGATATGGCTAGTGCGCCATGATGATAGATGGAAAATATATTTTCTTCCAAGTACTCATAAATTATACGATCATGGTCTTTGTATATGTTTCGTGAGTATTAATGACATTTAACACTCTCGGATGCATATTCGTATTGAGTACCTATACCCTTTTCCGTAGAATCTATATTTTGAGAAATTTATAGGGTATTCCATATAAAAAAAACAAAGCTGATTAAAAGGGATACGAAGGTCAACTGTTTTAATAACAAAAAATATGTATCTGGACCAACGATATAACGTTTCCAAATTTCAGATTGATATGTTATTTATAAAGAAAATGACAGGCTTGCCAGGGGGTTTAGTTGAGGCCAATATATTTTATTGCACTAGATTCAACTTGAAATTCTCTTTTCAAGGATATGTCACATGTTGTTACTTGTTTTCAAATTGGATTTAACTAACTATTGATAAAAAAAAACATAAAAGAACAAACAGATACTATTTCTTTGTCACCGATAGAACGGGTTTCAATCAGACCTACGTAACCGAATGTTGGGGACTATGTTTTTGACCAAGTGAGGATTCTCACCAGTCTAATCCTCGATAAAATTTCTGGTAAACATACCAGTGTTGGTTACATAAAACTCGTATAAAAAATATTATTATTATCAATAAGAACTCTCTCCTGTAACATATTGTTAAAACAATAATTCTAAACTGAATAATATATAGCCAAAAAAATATCAAATAGTGATCAAAATAAGCGCACAAATAACTGAAAATATGTCGATAACTACTAAGACAAAAATACTTTAATAAAATTAACAAGTGTGCCGTGCCTACATATTTCTTTTATTTTATCATATGGCGTTTTTTATAGGTGCTTTAACGAAGTCCCAATTCCCAGTATTTACCATATATGCACAAAAGAGCTGTTTAGGCGTGAAACCGTGTGAGAGGGCATGGTGCATAGACAGAGTTCAAAATTACCGATTATCAGGTTATGTCAAAAGTCACCAGATTGTAAGCTCAAGACAAGAATGTTTGGAACTGTGTTTGGGAGAAAGCGAGTTTGCTTGCAGGTAAGTTTTAGAATACCGTTTATACGTTTTTACAATTTTAAAACACAATTTATTGATAAAACTAACCTAATTATTACATACCGTATTAAAGTTGAATTAACTTCGATTCAAGCACTCACCTGAAAAAAAAATACAATATCAGATCGTAAAAAAATACATTGAGTGTTTTTCAGACTTTAAATAATAAACATTTCGTTATAAATGTATACAAAAATTGTAAGTTTTGTCTTATAAGCCCGAAAGGCTGTTCTTTAACAATTGCCTGTATTCAAAACAATATATTCTCAAGAATGCAAATCATATAATAATTATTAATATATTATCACATTTAGGAAATAATACTCTAACATAAAATGTGAAAGAAAAAATGTAACGAGCAGCGATTAACAGGCATAAAAGCATCATTATAGGTGCGATTTGTAATCACTATCCAGTTAATACTTGTACTTGGATACTTTGTATTCAACAAGGATGTTTATGAGCTCCTTGTGTTCAACTAATTACACTATTATAAGATGCTTTTTTATAGATGGTCTATAAAAACATTATTATAGGGAAGAAATTTTATCACGCGCTAGATAATCAATTTCGTTCAGGTTGATTTTAATTTCCTTTCTTCTCCATATAGCCATACTTTAGCAGCAACAGGTATCTAAGGTGTAAGGTTCACGTGTAATCGAATAGTCCGTGGACAATTTCGAATATGACAAATCAGGGCCGCAGCAAGCCGAAGGGCCTATGGCACTTCCCGTTCATTCTTTTTCTTGCTATTAAATTAAAATTCTAAATTACAAAGACTGATCAGTAAAAAGTTTTGTCAGTATTTTAGCTATTAGAAAAGTACATTTATCAGTGGACAATTATATCGAAGCGTTTTAAGTGTATAAAAAGCTTTTAAACGATAATTTGCACTTGATTTATAAAAGATTAACTTCTAGAAACAAACTAAGTAAAAAAAGTATTGATTTTGTAATAAATTTGTTAGTAGAATAACGACCACGGCAACCGCGTTTTCTAAAAAAAGTATCGTCAAGTAAGAATATACGTTTTGGTTTTTAAAGAACGTAAAGTGAATCTTAATTTTAAAAAATCTGAAAACTGTGTGCGGAGTGCGTGTAATTGCGGAGAAAATACCATCTCAAACTCAAAAGAAAAAATTGGAAAAAAGTTCACATACAAGAAGTGCGGTATTTTAGATTTTGCAGTAATTCATATGCACAAAAAAACTACTCCAGAAGGTTCCACCCAGGTTGAGCTGAATTTGTTTATTGGGAAACAATAAAACTTATTATGGAGCAACGTATTGAGAAAACTGAAACAAAAGACACATTATTGCAACACATCAGATCTTCAAAAAGTCGTAATTTGTACAAGGCGAAATGTTATTTAAATGTTTTCAAATAACTACATAAAGGTAAAAAAATGTATTTAGGAATGGAGAGCCTGATAGAGTTGTTCGTTCAGCGTGAAAGAAGACATAGCGTTTTTAATAATGAGACTGATTATTCCTAATTGTAATTAAGCGTCCTAATTTATCTCCAAAAGGGTTAACTGTAACAAGAAGTGACACGTGCTAACTGATTTGATTTTCTGGCTTTTTTTTGTAAAAACGTTTAGTAAAACAAGAAATGGCAGAAAGAAAAATTTTCCAAACTAAATCATCAAATTTTAAAAAACTATTTATAACATTTTGTAATAGTGTTCTATCTGGACTTAACCTACCCTAAAACTAGATTTGAGATCTTACGGCACGTTACCCTAATTAATGTTCTAAGAACTGCAGTTTGCTCCTGATCAATACACAGCCTGGTCCAATAGCAGTCGAAATAGCCACCTGCGGAACTTGGTGGCGGAAGTAGGAATAAGAAAAAATGGAAGCCGTAATGTCTTTTAAAATGTATTAGGTACACATTTTAAATCTTTGGTGTTGTGGATGGAGTTTTGATCCCGACAACATCCAAGCACGCCTGTATTGGTTGGCAAGATGCCTGTGGGTAACGCCAAAACATACCAGGGTAATTCCGGTAAATTTACACCGATAAATGTCACCGATTTATTTTCTGGTAAATGTTAAAAAAAAAGTATAAACTCGTTCAAAAGATCAGAGGTATAAAATATATTTATTTTGAGATACTACTAGTGGTTACTAATCGGATCTACGATGTGTCATTCACGACTGATCCGGATCAGAAATCCTAGCTACTAATCCGCTGGAGCCGGGTCTTGAAAATATCACTGATCACTGAAATGGAGACAAAACAAAATGTCACTGTTCACCGTTCAGTTGTTCGGTTCAATGCTTCGTCGGTTAGATTTCATTTTCCAGGAGACTTATGTAATTTCAGTTATCTTATTCGCTTTATTTAACTTCCCGACTTCTGTAGTATCATTCGACGGGGTATAAACAGGGTTCGTTAAATTTTCGTTATGGGGCCTGGTGGCTCAGTGCTCGGGTGCTCCAGTTGCATTGCGAAGGACGTGTGATCGAACACCGGTTCGGACAATGACTTTTTTTTAGTTTTTTTTAACAAAGCTTTAATTTTGTATGTCGTATTTCAAAAATCGGATCGTCAGCCGTGGTTAGGCCTTTTTTTTGCGATCCTGTAAAAAAGTGTATCTATATTAAAACAAGGAGCCAGACTTTTTTAGCTTGGATCTGCCCCGTTAGATTAGCAACAGGTTTGTTAATAAAGCCACCATTAAAGCCATAAACATAAACATAAAACTTGCAAAATATATGAATAACACCTCTAATATTTTGTACATTTCATGGTTAACGTAAAAACTTAATATTCGCCAGTTTTTAACTAGCCAATAAGGTATCTAGGGCGGTTTTGGAACTAGTCTGATTAATAAGAAGAATGGAAGCGGGACATGGCAGGGGTGTAGGTAGGTCGCTAGATCAATGGCTTATACCTGTACCCGTAAAATATTTTTTTGTTTATAACCATGTATATTTTATGTACTGAAATCTAAGGTGAGCTTATAGTTAATAATGGTAATAGGACAATAGTAAATAGAAAGGAACATAAATATTGTTATAAATCTATATTTGACAACAAAAAACAAACAAATCAAAACACCAGATCGTCACATTACATTAATAGAAATTAAAACACAAAAACCTTCAACTTCAAAGAAACTATAGCAAAATTCTTAAGCCTCGTAAATTAATCAGTTAATAGTAACAGTAAAAAATATAAAAAAGTAATAATGTAAATGTTGTACTTTACTCTGAGCAAGCAACCAAACAAAAAAGAACAACATAATTACTTATCTCTAAAAACAACATAAGATGAGAAATGAATAATAAAAATAAGACATGAGCGTACTAAACCTAATGGGAAAACATATATATCTTTGGAAGTTGCGACCGAACGCAACGTATTATATTTTTGCATTTAAGCTCACAAGATATATAGAAAAAATTCGGTGAAAAGGAAAAATAAGAATAGGTGTCTTAAAAAAAATTAAATGCACTATTTCATTGAAAACGTTTCCTTGTGAATCACATACAAGTTTGTAAACAAAAAAACACAATGGATAGAGCACCACATACGGACAATATTGTCTATAAAATCGATGTTGCATGCTTACGAACTATTCAAATAGATACACAATATGACTAGTCTATTTTAATGTATTTAAAGATATCCGAGATCCGGACGACTGATCCGGGTCTTTAACAGTTTAAAGATCTGGGTCAGTACCCAGATCCGTTGACCCCGGACTTAAAAAAAAATCCAGATATCCCATCACTAATCGGGTCTCTTAGGAAAAGTATCCTTTAAATAAACGTCTTGCTCATATGATTCGACCGGTTCTAAATCCCGTCGATTGAAATCGAAATTCCATCAGATGTTGATTACGTATAACAAACAAAAACTAGCATCAGAGAAATTCTTGTATAGTCCTCCTAATTGCGAATCCTCGTTGAAAAGGACTTTACGCTTATTATCAATCCAGTTCTTTCTAGGCGTTTTTATACATGTTGTCAATATTGTCCATTAAAATTAATTGCCTATTGAAGCAAACTGCGAAGCTCCAGGGTTTTGCTACTATGTGTCACTAGATCGGATGTTAATTTAGCTTCTTATTACGAGGGGCCGGTTTTATTTTTGTAGTTCCAAGTATATTAAAAAGCAATTTCATAAATAAATACCTAACTGTGTTTAACCGCAATTGCATGAGGATTTTTTACCTATAATGTACCGTGCAGGCGTACATTATCAAAGTCTTATTCAAAAAGTAATCTATATGACGTTTCCTTATAACCGCTGAATGTTTATTAGTGCATTATCAATTTTAAGGCATTTATTAATTTCTCAGTTCCACACAGTTTCCTGTTCTTTACACATAATTTTACAGTAACTAATAATCTATAAAAACAATGTACAATATAGCTTTTGATTTCAACGTACCGACAAGAACAAACTATTTCTAAATTCGAAGACTCTATGCGTTCTACGTTAGTCTATTTGAAATTGTTATTCTAATATGCGTATTTTAAAAGTAGGTATTTTTCACTTTGTGTATCACTATTTCTGAATTTATTTGGCAGTTTTATATAATAAAATAATGAGACGACAGGTTCTATTTACTAATCTTACGGATACTCCATTTTTACAAAAGATTAATAAGTAATTAAAATCAAAATTACATTGAAACACACGTAAAAATGAAGAATATCAAAACACGTGGTATACGGTACACAGTAAATGAAAACTAAGGAAGACTATTATAGTGTCAATCGTTTTACGGTACTTAGTGAGCCATGAACTCGCACATTAGACTTGTTGAAATTGCATTGCATATGCAAACCATAGTTTCGGGTGATATTTTTTGGACAAAATAAGGAACTAGATCGATATACGGCATATAAAGATAATTTACTTAGTAATAAGCGCAGTAAATATGACCGTTAAGTAATTTTAACAGGAATCCCACCTATCAACCTGCAACCTCCTATTCCGAACGGTACACCAATTTAAACACTAAAAATAAGATCATAATCAGCACGATTAAAAACCTAGCTTAAAACTACATATTTGTACAAATATCTTTTCAATATTCTCTATTTGATTGATATGAATGTAATGAAAAGGAGACCATACTGAGACGATTGATACCTCAAATCGATTTAATATACGAACAGTACAATACTTTCAATACATAACAAAAAAACTAGAAATAATATAAACATAGCACCTAGTTGCTCAGTTGAAACACAACGTACAGGGTTTTTTTATATTTTGGGCCCTACCTAGTGGCTTTATTTTAGGAGCCACAAAAAATAATAAATACAAAAGTTGAAGCGTTTTTTGCGTATTATCTTTTGGAAATGTCGCAAAAAATGAATACCCATCGCAAAGTGCAGAAAATTATAACACTTGTGTTTTTTTAATGGAACACCCTGTATATTATTATCTCAAATGAAAGATATTTTCTTTCTGACTTCAAAAATATATACATTGTTGATATTTGAATTAGCCGTTTTCGAAATATTTGAGTATAAAGCATTAACGAATTAACCGTTCATTATATCAAGGCGGCCTGAGAAACAAACATCTTATTTTAATATTGTCGTTGTGAGATTTCAATATAGGTGAGCTCATATTGTTATTATAATTAAAAGAGCAATTTAGACTTTTATAAATCTGGGTAGTCTCTGTTAAGTAAAAATATTTCATTTTCAACCCTTGGCATTAATTCTAGTATATTTTGGGGCCTGTCCTAGTAGGCTTTGTTTTTCAAAAATCCCCACAAAAAAAGATCTAGTGGGCGTAGATCGGGACTAATAACCGGCCATCTAAGTATACCAGAGCTTCCAAAAATCATAGCGATTATTTAACTGTGCATTGTGAGGCGATGCGCCATCTTGTTGCCAAATAGGATTATTGTACCAATTTACTGAAATATTCTGTAGATGATTAAAATATCTTTTACCATTTAAATTCCCATAAAAAATAATTGGTCCAATAATTTTACTACCCAACATGACGCACCAAACATGAATTGCCCTACGACCCTGTATTTTGTTTTTCGGTATATCCCATTTTATAAAAAACGTCTAAATTGCTCTTTTAATAATTAGTAATAACAGTATGAGTTCACCTATATCGAAATGTCACAATGACAATATTAAAATCAGATGTTTGTTTTTCCAGGCCGCCTTGATATAAGGAACGATTAATGTATTAATACTTTAAACTCAAATATTTCGAAAACAGCTCATCCACATATCAATAATGTATATATTTTTGAAAACAGAAAGAAAATATCTATAATATGCAAGGTGTTCCATTTAACAAAACATAAGTGTTATAATTTTTTGCACTTTGCGATGCGCATTTAGTTTAGTTTTTGCAACCTTTCTAAAAGATAAAACGCAAAAAACCCTTTAACTTTTGTATTTAAGGTTTTTTTGTAACTCCTAATATAAAGCCTCTAGGTAGGGCACGAAATTTAAAAAACCGGTACACACAACTAGAACACCAAGATCTTTGCTCTCTTGAACTTATGTAAGTGTAGTTTCATTTGTGTTGTTATTATATTAAATAGGATTATTTTGAGAAAGTTGGATCCATGTAAAATTAGCCAACGAGCAAACATGTCCACCTCTAATTGCAAACATTGACAAGTAGAATTAATGTCTAACTATTTTAAGATCATTAGCATACATAAGAAAAGAACCGTAGCCTTGCGGAACACCCAACAGCACTGCAATTTCACTTGAAATAAAATGATTAATTCAACTACTATGTGCCCGCTCCGCTATAAAAGTATTAGCCATCTAAGAATGTGATCACCGAGCTCCAGAGCTTTAAGATTCGCCAATAATAGATCATAATTTACTCTGTCGAATGCTTTCGAGATATCGATATATCGGTATAGAATCATTGATGTGACAAGATAGTATACTTGTAAAATCTATATAAAATAATCTTTAAGGTACAGACTTCCAATAAAGACATAAAAATACAAGATGTGTTCTGGCAAACATAGTACTTTTCCATATATCACAATACATTTTATTTTACAAATTTTGTTCTTAGACTGATTTAGATCGGTGTATTGGCAGTTAAAATAAATATCAAATATGTACTACACTAACATTAATAATTTTGTAACCTCCAGATTTTTACCTGCGCTATTTTTTCTCAATGTTATTCAAATTGTTTCATACCTTTAAAGATATGTATATTTTTATTTTTTTAAAGTAAGATCTTCACAACACAATGATCACGGTGTTCGTCACAATTCAAAACAAAGATTTTGGAGTATTTTCAAAAAATTTTCAACGGCACCGTGGCCTGTACTGGAGGAACTTGTCTACAGTGTATACCAAACTCCTTTAATTTTGTTCCCTGCAGCAGCCTATAAATCCCTAAGCCGACCGCATTTTTTACAATTTCAATTTTGTTTTCCCGAAAATGTAACTTTTCATTGCGATTAAAAACATCGCAATGGCATGTTATGTGCCGAACTATCTACCACTCTGTAATAGAAATCACCATAGTTTTTTTTCTCAGGTAGTAGTTCACCACCACTTTTCCATAGACACTCAACAAGCTGATTTTCAGAAAAATATGAATTTGTTTTTATATTACGAGTATGTTTTTAAGTTCGAATGTATGTTATTTTGAGAAACCACATTGTGTCATTCCATTAATGTACCTTTATCTTATCTTCATCACAAAGAAAATATAAAGTCAATTTTTGCGTTTTCTAATACCTGGTAGTTAATATAGTCGAATTAAAAAAAAATATTAAGTAACTTAATAAAATAAAATATATTGTTTTTTAAATTCTTAAAAATTGCACAAATTTCATTAAAAAAATAACCAAAGAAACAAATGTAGAGGAATATACCCTTAGATATTTCTAACTCGGACAATGTGGTTCTAAGTTAAAAATGTGACGTACTCAATGCTACTGGATGCATTGTTCTAGAATATGAAAAAAAAAACAAGCATTCCAGATGAACTTTAATGACTTCAAATTAATGAAATAATTTTATAAAAATAAATTATAAATATGTTAAAAAAATAGTAAGTGACCCATTATTAAATAATTTATACACGATTTACAAAATTTACGCCAGCAAAAAATAGACAGGTAGGTGAATTACAAAAATATTTTGATTTATGTAATAACAGCACATCTTAATCAAATCCACACTTCAACCTGCGGCAGTTTTTTTTTCCTTATGTGAAAATGCACATCGTTTATTGCATCCGAACCTCGTGTGAATGGAACATAATGTTATCTTCCTGGTTATAGATGGTATAATTATATTTGTTTTAATAGTGTTTATGCGGACTAGCTGGTAAATTACTCCCGAGCAGGTTACGTTATTATTCATTGCGCTGGTTAATAATGTTTACAGTTTTTCCAATTTTCTTCTTGATGAATCTGCCAGACGAATACAAGAGTAGTCACGTAAAAGAACTGTATACGTTAAAAAGGATTTCTATGTTAGACAACTTTGGCTCTTTAAAATTGATAGACAGATAGTTGCAAATCTTTTTGTCCTAAAGTTAATAGATGCAATGCACCTTTAGAGATCATCCCTCTCATATTTGCGAGGATAATGTGGTTAAGTTCTTCACTTTTTTTCACAAGGACGCATTTTGCATAATAATAAAGAATGAAATTTGACACAAAAGTGAAACACTAAAACAAAATAACATACTTCGAATAGATTAAATTTCCAGTCCAATAATTCTTGTTGCCTTATAAAACTGATTAAAACAAAATGACAACATTTCACTAAACAATTGAAATTTGTACTCAGATAACCCTATTGCTTATAAAACATTTTCTACTATTTGCAGAGTATAGATATTAATATTTGCTCCACATTAAAATTTTTTTTTAATAAAATGTAAGTAAAATATGGCATTAGTTGCTAGGGACAAATATTTAATTTAGTAGTCATTACGGCCGCTTGTTTGAGCCAGCAGTAAAAAAATGAGTAAGACAATTTTAAACGGACAACAACCTTGAGATCGTAAACAAAATAAACCTCTAAACAATAATTTAACGTTTAATTTCCAATTCACATTATGGTAATAACGATAATTTGATTACCAAATCTTCTATTTAGAACCAAATATGGTAGGCTTGAGCCATCATTAACTACTTTAAATTGTCTATTTAATATAAGGTAGTATTATTATCTTTGATCAAAATCGGATAGAAAAAATCGGATATTAACTTCAAGAATATAGCTAGATTTTTTAACTATCAATTATGGGTCAGCCGCTCTTTGTGGCATAAAATCCTATAAAGTTTTTTAGAATAACATATTATTTGAGCTTTAGGAAGCTAAAAATAAATTTAAGAAACTATTTCGTAACATCTCATTAATAATATAGTAAGTAAAACTCAAAGTCAACATTCAACAATCAAAGCTAAATTTAATGGGACATTAAAGAGAAGAAAAAAAATCTGTTTGGCGTGATAGGTGATATCTTTGGCTACTAAATACTTTAATGGAATTGTCTAAGGTACAAAATAGCCCGTATACAGCGTGTTTTTATAAAAGGCGTGCACAAGGGTGACTATTAGAAACAACGTAATTTTTTACAATGATTTGAATTTCTGTTACCTATATTTTAAAATACCCTGCACTGATATACCGGTACCTTTAATTGTTCTTATCCCTATTACCAAATAAACACAAGAGTTAAAGAAGTTAAAAATTACGGGTTTATTTTTATATGTCTAGCCCGAAACGCAATTTTGTAAATAACCTCTACCTACCCCAAAGCAATTTTTCTAGGTCAAACGTTTAGAGAATTTATAAAAGTAGTGTTAAAAAGACCCAAAAAATATTTCTTAATATTTATGAAAGACCCTGGATTAAAAAGTTAATGCACAATTAATCCTGTACAGAGAAGGTTTTGCGGCCTAAAAATTTAAGATATAAATATAAAAACTAAAATAAATTATCTTAAAATCGTAACCGTTAAAAGCAGTAAGAAAAACGCGAACTAGTAAAAGCTTTTGTAATTATATAAGAAAAGCGGAAATTAAATAAGCTTTCTTCTAATGTAAAAATGTACAGCGGACGTCATTTAAAAAGTTAATAAAGATTGAAGTTGGAAAAAATATAATATTAATTTGTTTATTACCTGTATGAAATTGATGACAAAAGTTAATACTGACTTTAAAAAACTTAATAATTTTAAAAAATCTCCACAACTTAATAAACACTTGATAAATTTGGCCAAAACATTTTATTGATAATTTAAATATTTATTAAAAATGCATATTACTATATTTTAAAAAATGCAAGTTTAATTTAGCACGTGTTTTGACATACCTTGTATATCTCCTAATAATTTCAAATTGTATTTAAAAAGAAACTAGTTAGTAGCTTGAAATCGCTGCGTTCGCGAAGGTGTCACAATGTATGTATATATGTACAGTGTTTCTCAGTTTTCATGACTACAACATAATTGCTTAGTTAATAGTGATGCGATTAATATCAAATTTGCAAGGAAGACACTTATCCATCAAGAGATTTTAGCAACGATCTTAAATTTACTCGTTGTCACTGACGGCCATCGGTATGACCAAAGTGATATTAGGAGATCTGGGTGGGCACTCCTACAGAGGACTCATTGGAAAATTCTAATCCAGCCATTCACGAATAATAAGGGCCCTGTGGACCGGAAAACCATCTAACTGAAAATGTAAATTTTGCCTCGCTTGCAGCAATAATGCTCTCTCTATTAATATTAAACATGGTATTAAAATTGGCCGTTGTAAGTGCCTTATATTAAAAATTCTTGTAGCTGTAACAAAATATATATTTTCGCCAATAATATGAATCATTAGTACTTTTTCGAAGGCGCCATTTTAATTTGCATTTTTATTTTTTTTTTCATTTTGACTTTAAATATTTCTAAAACTATTTGTGACAAAAAAACTTTACTTGACCTTTGTTTCTAAACTTTAACCATCATATTCACTAAAAAGGTTTAAGAGTTAGACCAGGTACTTAAAACTCTTAGTTCGCCACTTATGTTTCGCTTATGTCACTATTATTTTGTAATTGTGACATTTAGAAAAATTATTTGTTCAATTGTTAAAAATGTCATCTTAAACCTATAACTGTCAAGTTAAAATTAAAACCCTTTAATGAATATGGGTGTTAGAATCTTTAGTTTACAGATTTTATATTTCTTGAAATTTTCAAAATAGAAATCAATATTATTTAATTTTCTGAACACCCCATTTTGCTTTGTTTGATTCTTTAAAATGTAGTTTTTTAAGTACGTACCACCATTAAAAGTAAAATTTTCTGAGAAATCAAAAAGCAAAAATCCGATTTGTAGAGAATATTACGTTGCCAAATAAGAACACGAAATCGGTTTCCATGTAAATTTCTCAAAAATTGATTATTTATATTTATAAGCACGCCACTTGAAACCTGTAAAACTGAGAGCTTTGCAACAATTTCTTTATGATTAAACATAGTCCTTCAAAATTTGCTATCAACCATATAACGAATATCTGAAGATCTTACGGGTGTAATAAATGTTGAGACTTACTATATAATTGTGTTTGTACAGTTTTGATATACAATTAAAAATTAATTTTATAATTTCTAAATACCCGTCCTTACTAACTCGACCCCGGGCTGCGAACTCGTTCGCTCCTGAGTGTATTACTTAATTTAAACCTTTTTCGGCCACGAAACTTCAGTTGCAAGAAAATATGTTATAAAAGATTTACTTTTCTGATTTGTAATTGTAATAACGGTCACTGAAACAGTACTGTTTTTAAAATGGGCGTTTAGTTCTCGCCCTATACAATTTAATAAACGTAGACAATAATTCGATCTTTAACCTTAATGACCTTCACACATGGCGACTTTGCGAAAAATTGAAATAAACTCTGCATAAATTGCCACGAGTCCTGAATCTCACTTATTAGGTATGCCTTAATATAGAAATTATGTGAAATGCACCTAGTTAACACCATAATCTGCACATGTAATCTTGGATAAACTGATGTTATGAAGAGATATGAAGAGGTTCTAGGTTAAGTAATAGCAACAATAACCTTGTAACATTAATTAAAGCTACACCTTAGAAATTGCAGTAGTATCTAGACTGACGGAGCATTAGAATATTGTAGAAATTTTCATCGTTCAATATTTTTCCTTAGAGTATTTTGATATAAGTAGGGAATCACGTACAAAATAAGTTTTCTAATTTGTCTAAGAAAAAGTTCATACGTCTTGGAAAATAATTAACAACAAACTACTAACCTAGATAATTTAATTAAAGATTCTAATATTAAATAATTCTAATCACATTATATCAATAAATATAATATAAAAACTAGCAATAACTAAAGCCTTTTAGTTTTGCATTCGCGTGTTTTTGTTTTTTCTTTAAAAAAGGAATGGAAATTAGTTCAATAGCGTATATTTACTACTCTGCCAAAAAGATACTATATGCACCGTAAAGAGAAATTATAGTACACTGAAAAAGAAACGAATATGTTTTAGGAAGATTAAGTTGGATGTATTTATTAATTAATTAAGAAGTAAGAAGTACTGTAATCGTGAAGAAAAATCACCCACCGTGATTTTTGCATATCGCTGCGTACGGTCCCTGGACTCCGAAAAACATGTTCTCCCATTTCCGTCAGTCTGTCGGTCTGTTTTTTTGTCTGTTTGCAGCATAGCGCAAAAACTTCCTATCCAATTAACTTTAAGTTTTGATCAAAAATCAAGGTTCATATGGAGACGAAATATAACAATATGGCGACCTTACAAAATGTAAAAAAATCAATATTAAAAAACCACTTATCGAATGAACTTCAGAATTTCTGCAAAAATAAAGTGGGATAGAGGGATAACTAGTAAAATTTTTGTATAATTCCATTATGGCGGAACAAAATGGTGGCCTAATGAAATTCAAAACTCAATACCAAAAACTACTTACCTAATTGATTTGAAATGTTGCACAAAATCATGTGTTAAACATGAACAGACTAGTACATTTTTAGTGAAAATAATATATGGCAAAACAATATGGCGGTCTAATAAATTGTTTAAATATTCAGTAGAATTCCATTTCCTATATATATATATATATATATATATATATATATATATATATATATATATATATATATATATATATATATATATATATATATATATATATATATATATATATATATATATATATATATATATATATATATATATATATATATATATATATATATATATATATATATATATATATATATATATATATATATATATATATATATATATATATATATATATAAATATATATATATATATATATATATATATATATATATACATATATATATATATATATATATATATATATATATATATATATATATTTAAGGTTTTTTCTGAGCTGTCAGGATTTGCCAAAAAATAAACAAATGATAACTGGAAAGTAAAAAACGAGCATCAACTTTGATATTTTTAATTTTTTACTGATTATAAATATGCCAGGTGTGATACCCTTATCTTTAAAGATAATAGACAAAACGGACACAAATCTTGCCATAGGAGGCAGTGTATTCCTTTTGACTCTACATATTTATGTTTTAGAAGGCAGAATGTTGCAAGATTTTTGTCGCCAATTTTATAGGTGGTTTTCAGACATAAAATTATAAAATCTGGTATATTCATAATCAGCAAGAAGAGACCCATTTAATGAAACAATGTTTCAAAAGTTAAATAACAAAGTGAATGCTCTCATAAATGATAAATTTTTTAAAATTGTATATTTAACATTTTTTTCCATCTTTGAAAATAAAGCTTGTAGGCCACATTTAAAATAAAACGGAAACCCTGTACAATCGCAGTGTAAATAACCCTTCACTTTATATTTTACTTTAAGTTAATTGTTAATTTTTATAAGATTGTTGATTTCAAGTCAACAAAATAGTAATGGTATCAATTTAAAAAAAGTCCCCTAGTTAAGAGGCCATAATATACTATTGATAAATAAATGTTTGCGTGATTAAAAATCTTAAAGCGTTTGGTGCTCTTTTTTCTATGATCTGATACTCAGTATTAACATAAACATTCAAACAGGTCCGAACAACTAAGTATTCCAATTGTTTAAATTTTCTGTCTACTTAATATGCAGCAAAACTATTTACCTGAAGTATACCTAAGTAATTGCGTATCGCGGCACTATCTCGATAGCAAATTGCCATACAATTATTCGCATACCTCAATTGTACTGTCCGTAATTGCTGCCATCTTTGTTGAAGTTTGCCGTTATTTAAACCAATCAAAAATAGGGGCGTTCACTCAGGATGTTATATAAATAAAGTCTTCTTTTTAATCCAATTTTTCAATAATTGTTTCTATCCTATATTAGGCTCCGTATTCACTGGCCCACTAACCAAAAATCCAGTGCAATTCAGACTGAAGGACTTAAGATGAAGATACAAAGCATGTTTCAAAAAACATAGGCCATGGCTTAATGGGAGATACTTTACATAAAAGTAACCCAAAAAGATTATATAAAACGGCTTTATTTTCAAGATACAGGAGTGTAAAGAAATTTTCTTTAATTTTTTTTTCTTGTATATTCAAGTTCGATTATTAAAGGGACAAGTCCATAAGCTTTAAATATACTTGCAATTACCTGATTGTGTGAGTAAGCTGATGAAACCAAAAAGTAAATTGCATAATGATTCTGTCTCTTGAATTACTATCATTTTTGAATATTATTACAATGGCTACTAGGTATATATATTTTTAGTCTTGTTACCATTCCATTGATAAAGGCTGAATAAGGCGGAAAAGTCTGGGAATATAAAAAGTAACAGATTTTTCAGTATATGATTCAATGAAACAATTTTTATTACCCTGGACTACAAAAACCATATCCCAAAAAAACAAAAAAAAATCAAAAAAATGCTGCAACTTGAATCGCTACTTCCACACGAGATATAACACAATAACTGTAGATATACCCGAAAACCAAATCGACATATTACTGGATTTTTTACGAAATTTTGGATTTTCGTCCTTTATAACCTTACTATTTATTTTTGTTATTTTGGTCAAATAAACTGAAAAAATGAGATTCCGGAAAAGTTGATAGTCGCTCGAATCTGAAAATAGCGGTGGATTAAAAATTTTGTAGCAAAATAATAAATAAATTATTTAAAATAATAACACTTGTCACTGGTAACAATTAACATCCTGCTGTGATGTATCGTCAATTTAAGTGATGAAAGCAGGCAGTTTTACCTTAATAAGTATTACATGAATATAACATGAATTATTCAAATAAGTTTAAAATTTCTAGTTAAGCGTAACTATGTAAACCGATTTAGTTTTGATAAAAAATCAAAACTAGATGAAATATCAATAATCAATGTAAATTGCTTTTGCACTAGTACCTAGCAATTACACTAAAATTAAATAGTGCGTGTGATCTGGTTTCGTTCCAAGGCATGCAAAGTGTTCCTTTTTTTTCAGAAAAACAAAGCCTGATATATTACCTTTAAGAACTTAAAACAAAAAACAAAACATATATTACCTTTAAGAACTTCGAAATAGGGGCGGATTAAGAAACGAAAGATACCCCCAACCCAATAACAATTAAATAAATATTTTTAATTATTCAGAAGTAACCTACGACTGTCAGGCAGGTTTATCGACGAAATAGTTTCTTAAACACTGCTAGTGTGGAACATTTTTTTATTGAGGGTCATAGCGAAATTAAATTATGAAAATGAATGATGAAACGAAATTTATATTTTTCAAAAAGCGTTCCTGTACAAAGAACGGGTTCAAAACCATTAAAGTTGTTTACAGTGCCATTCTACATAATGGGACGCAGCTTGGTCATCTACGGTCATATTTTTCTGGTACCGTATACAACTTGGAAACAAAAATATGACCGAAATTGGGGATTATAAAAATAGATACATACCTATCTTTTTTGTAGCATGTATACATTTTTTATTACCATATTACTAATAATAAAAATATTATGGTTAAATCGGCTGTTATTGCAATAACTGCATTTATTTTAGATTATTGCCGTAGTATTAGGGAATAAATAAAATTGAAGTCAACTTGCTTCCGCTAAAATTCAAACCCTAGACATCAAGTATACTAGACCCCTAAGGTAGATCAGAGAAAAGATCAGTCATTAATTTAACGGGTAAATAGATTTCACAACCGTTGCTAGACTCGAACTGGATAAACATCCAAGAGAGATTCCCTTTACAGCTGGGAAGCTGCATCTTTAAAATATTACATACACACGAGCCATTGTATCTGTATGAAAAGTTAATCTTAAGAGAGAACGTCCATGATCGTCATACTCGATATAAACATTTACTAAATGTTCCCAAGCACCGCACTGCTTTCTTTCAGCATTCTTTTTCATATAATGTCGTAAAAATGTTTAATTCCTTTCCACCTGAAAACAAGGCAACCCCCACGCCTGACTCATTTGGAAAACAACTAAAAACTTATATTAAATCCAAGAGAGAACTTTAAATCAATGCGAGATCTATATCTGATAATGTAGATTTACATACTTGTTTTCCTTATTATAAACTGTAGTTAAAACGTAGATTATTTGGTACCTAGTTGTTATAAAACTTAGCTATAAAAATATTTTTTTTTAGCTTTTATAATATACTACTTCGCTTGACAATTTATTAAGACTCTATACTTGAGACATATTTAAGTTATAAAAATACTCAGTTTGATCCGACTAAAATGCCTGAGTCTAAATGGCGAACTAAACAGGATTATTAAAATGAATTTATTTAAAAAAGTGTATAATCTGCGTGTTTAGGTACGAATTTAAGCAATGTTTTTAAAAGCCTAGTTTAAATATAACCTACCTATAAAAAAAATTGAAGCTTGTCTTGTTTGTCTTGTCACTGTTAAGAAAATAATTGTAAAGGTTTTAGGCAAATAGAGCAAAATTCATATTTATATGTATTGTTTCGTTATTACAAAACCTTTTCTATTAATATTTCTTGGTATTGGTAAAACTAAAGATACTTTACTATAAAATCATGTTTATACCTCATCCGTATGGGAGAATTTTTTGACATATTTTAAGTTGGTGAGACATGCAGACATATCTTTCCATAATTTTAATTTTCTATAACCCTTAAAAAATTTTCATTGAGGTGGGTTATTTTGACCGGTTACTATATTTACTCGGTCATTCCATTGTTTTTTGGATTAAACTTTTAAATGTATGTTACGATCATTATGTCATTTATAACTTTATAAAATTGTCGGTAATTTGCACATATTAATTGATAAAAGTTCCAGAATTATACTAGGTCCCACATGAGCATATGTAGTACCGTACCGCAAAAAAATACTCTGTCCTGTACCTTAAATTTCTGTAAGCTCTCACATATTCAAAATCAATTTATAAGCTCTGTAATTTTAAATGTATTATTCCTTAAACAAAATTTAAATGAATAATAAGCCAAAATAAATTTATTTTGTAGCAAAATATCTACATCTATGATCACATTTTTCAATTGCACTATCTTCCTAATACCTCTCTCTATTAAACAACTCTAAATGACCTCAAATGAAACCGAAGTGAATTGCTTTAGTGCAAACTTAAAGATGATTTATCCCGTCAAGGTCAAGTTCAAGAACTATAAGGAGAAAGTAGATCCGAGATGTTCGCACTCTTTTTTTCATTAGTTTAATAACCACTTATAAAGAGAACAAGAAGGCAGATAGGCCGCAGCTAACCTCGGTTGCGCTTAAGATTAAAATGGATAGATAGCACTTAAACGTTAGTTAAAGTTATTAGATCGACGTTTGATTTATTTTGTCAGAAATCTGATTTTATAATATATATATATATATATATATATATATATATATATATATATATATATATATATATATATATATATATATATATATATATATATATATATATATATATATATATATATATATATATATATATATATATATATATATATATATATATTATATATCAATGTGGCAGTTAGGAAACTTCCGGAAAACAGAAAAATATTTCTAAAATTTCGATATTTTCTTGTTTTATTTTAATTGGACGACCAATAAACCAATCAAAAATCTAAATGTCCAAACAATTTTAAACATTTTTCGTGTATATTAAAATAATATTTTTCATGTATGTTATTTTATTTTAAATAGAAACCCCTGTATATTTTGCAAAATTCTTAAATTTAATACTTTTTTTTGAATAATAGAAAAAAATTGGAATTTCTACAAACATACGTAAAACCAAAAAAATAAACAACTTTTCATAATTATACTCTTTTCACTTTTTGATTTTTAAAAAGAATTGTTAAATTTGACATGTAACGGTACACACATGACTGTTTTCGAATCAGCCATTTTTCATACTTAAATAGCAAAACAGTAACTGCCTAAACCAAGTTGCTGAATAAAGAAAAATTCCCATATGATACAAACTTGTTCAAAGACACTATATTTTTATGTCTGAGACAATATTACTTCAAAATTAAATATCAGTTTTTAAAAGTTAGTGATAAACTTATTTATTAATTCAATTAGTTTGCAAAAAAAGATTCTTCAAATGTAAATAAACAATAATCAAAGATCTTTGTCAACTGTAGGCAGAGAGTAAGTACGTACACATCCCACGGATTGGTCAGATAGCAATACTAGCAAGCAAAATAGGCGCGTAAGTTCCTAATAAGGGTGATTGCAAGAATTATAATCTAGTTCAGTGTAAGACCTCTTAAATTTCCACTAACTCTGTAGGTGCAAACAACATGCATGTGGAATGACCGGGCTCTCTTTAAAAGTCTCCATAAATACGTCCCATTCGCATGCCGGTTTCCTTTTCGGGAGAGCTAAAATATTAGTTTCAATGCGGGAAACTAGAGAATGAGAGAATCCACGTGTATGTTGTAAAAAACATGTCTCGGTTTTCACTAATAGGTTTATTATGGTTATAAATATTGAACTTGAGTTAAAAAAGAAACTAAAACATTTTACCGCCTAGACTAGAACATGTGGCAGTGCTTGAGATATACACTGAAATCGCCGAAATTACACAGAATTCATAATAATACCTGTTCAGCATCTTGAGATGTTTAGAAAAAAGTAAATGTTATTTTTTTTAGATATGTTATACATTTTTTATTTCTTAATTTTTCTTAAAGTCAGCAACGTTTTACGTAAAGAAACGAAAACACTTTTTTAAAATTTCCACTTAATTTATTTCACAAAAAATTAAACACATGACAATTGTTTCGCCAACACTGTGCCTTCATCAGATGTTAGATCTTAAATAAAACACTACTAATAGTTGAAGAACTTCTTACAAAAAATAACGTTAATCTAATTTATAAACAGAATATCTTAGAAGCCTTGTCGATCTGTTTGGATCAAAGTTATTTTGAACTTAACCAGACTATATAAGTAAGGAAGATTTAATAATAGGAAACCCTTTCAGTCCAATTTTAGCCGAAATATTTATGGACCACGTAGAAACTAAAATTCACGAATATTCCGTTGGTAAACAAACATTTCATTCATAGATATGTTGATATATATATATATATTAGCATGTTTTTTGTTTCACTACTACACAAAAATATAAATTCTACCGTTAAATTAGAAATAATACAGAAATTAATTTCTTAGACTTAATAATAACTATATAAAATAACAAACACGAATTTCAAATTTTCCGTACGCCATCTAATCATCTTTTTGCGTATAAAATACCAGCAAATATAATAGTTTTGTTCATGGATTTATCAACATACCTCTGTGTAAACAATGAAAGTTGTGCTAAATAGTTGAATATAATAAAACAAATAGCGGTAAATAACGGTTATCGTGAAAATATCATAGACAAAATAGTAAAAAAGACACAATATAAAAAAAGCATTACAGTTAGTTTATCCTACTAATAAGTTCAAAGAAAATACTCGACTTCATACTTTCACTTATACAGGAAAAATAACGTCAAATGTTGCCAAGTTTTTTAAAAATAATTGTGCAACTGTTGCTTTTAGGACTAACAACAGTCTTGGTAGATATATCAAAAATAATAAGTCGAGAACTAAAAAACAGAATAAATACGGTGTTTACAAGTTAAATTGTAGAACCTGGTCAAAATTTTATATTGGACAAACAGGCAGAACATTTTAAAAAAGAATTAATGAGCATACATTTAGTTACTTTCAGTAAGTTCATAAAGATAATTCCAGTTACTCTAAACATTTAATTCAGGAAAACCATACTTTCGATGTGAACTTTGAAATTTTACAAACGAAAAAGTAAACAACTTAATTTACTAGAAAGTATGGAAATAAACAAACATAAACATAACACCATATAATTAAACGATCAATTGGAACTAAATAGGTCCCCATTGTTAAATCTTTATTAAGCTATAACGGAAAATCCAGAACATTTTGCCTGTATAATATCCGCAGAATGGGTTCAGATATTTAACAGTTTGTGTTACACTTTTATTTAAGACCTAACATCTGATGAAGCCACAGTCTTGGCGAAACAATGGTCATGTGTTTCACTTTTGTAAAATAAATTAAGTGGAAATTTTAAACACGTGTTTTTATTTGCTTAGTTAAAATAAATTTACATCATATAACGGCTAGTAGTTCTGTTCGATCTTTTACGTCAAATATTACGGTATAGTTAGATTCTAAATCCGAAGTTTCGAAGCGCGGCTTATCATCAATTTATGTTACTTCTGAAGCTGGATTTTTAATTTTATTTTTACATGACTTTGATTTCCCAAGACCAAGGATGTATTGCACTTGCCTATAAAGTAACTAACCTTTTTACATTATGAAATCGGCAAGAATCTGGTTTTCATACATATTGTGTGTTACATTTTAAATCTGGTATCCAATCTTTAAGGGTTAGTTTTGTTAGGTCGAGTTCTTATAAAATCGAAAAAAAATCAGGTCCGTGTTAAAAAAAGCGCTACATATTTCGACAAAAACTGATTTCTAGACCTAAACCGAATAACAAAAATGGTGAAACGGTATTAGTTTTAAATAATATTGTCACCTGCGCTAGATATATGTCGGGCCGAAGGAAAGACGTTTTTAAAAATGTTATTCTTAAAAAGACACCGAATAATATAACAAATTTTGAAATGAACCAGTTTGAAATACGAATGTAACAATTAAACGTTTACAGTCAGGACTACTCGGGAAGTGTCCTCTAAATGAATGTTACTTATATTTAAAACATTATGTTATATTTCATAACGTGGTGGTATAATATATCAAGTCAGCGGTTATGCAAAGAGTAACTCGCTTTCTAGCTGTTCGAGCTTTTGAGGATAAAAGCAAATGTTGCACTTTTTAAAATTATGCTGTGTTTTTTTTTCCTTTTCAATTTGCAATCTTTGAGATTGGAAAAAAAATAGTTTTTAGATTTCTATACAGCCAACAATCAATATAAGACCCACTGGTACACATATGTAGGTCTCATAACGCCCTATCGCAAATGTTTATGAATATAAATATTAAAAGTAATATAAATTTTCACCGAAAAGTAAAAACTAACATTTGAAACTATTTTGACGTGACGTTTTAAAGCCAAAAAATATATTTCAAAAAATTGTTTAATCTATATAATGTAATTTTTTACTTTTCATGAAGATGTTGATTTATTATTTACTTTAAATCTAATTTTAAGAAGTATTATTGTAGAAGTTAAAAATGCATAAACTCCAGATAGAATTTATTAAATATAACGATATATACTTACATTTCTAGTTTTCAATTTAGGACGTCCTTAATGCAATAAACTAAAGGTCGAGACACATGTTTAATGTTTCAAGGCCCGGGCACTGTCGGCACTCGGCAGTTGAGCAGCGGCATATAATAAAAATTAAAAATCTACAGCAATAATATTTTCACTATAAAGTATTCCCTACAGGAACAGCCTGCAAAATATGTTTTTGAAAAAGAAAAATAATTATAAACCACGAAAATGGGTTTACAACGATCAAATTTAACGTGTTTTAAATATTCTTATAATGAGTATCTTAGAAGAAACTAAGCATTTACTGCATACAAGACAAATGAAAATGTTTCCGTTTTAGGAAGAGCTAAACTCGCGGCTAGCTTTAATCTTACCTTTGATATTTAACTTTTTTTTTGCTCTCGGATATCCTTGGAAAACAATTATTCGCCAAATTAATAATTTTTGTTTCCCAAACCGTCTTTGTTGGAAATATATCGATATGTAGTAATGCACTAACGAAAAGTAGGAATACCTATCGAAAACTATCGACATATCGATAAATAAATATATCGACAGGTGTGTGCCATTAAAGAGAGTGCCTAACAATATTTCGTTTAGAGGTTTGTAAAAAATACTATGTAAGTCACTATAATAATAATTGATTTACGTAGCAGGGATGACAAGTTTAAAGACATACATACTTAAGATACTTCCTTTGAATAAGCAAGTAATGTTTTCCACTTGTGATCCCACCACGGACCTGAACAAATTTCTAAGTATAACCTATTTATTATATATGTATTTAAATTAAGTCACTTTTTTTGCACTAAATATCATTTCTTTAAATAAATCAAATAATAAGATTTGCTACAGCATTAGGTTTGTATATCTGCGTTCAAAATCTGATTCGAAACGGTCAGCCTCGCGCTTTGTTCAAAATATTTAATTTATAAGAACTATTTTGTACCGAAGCTTGGTCAAAAAGTATTATTAAGCCTATTTTTAATACTTACTGGATCAATTTTTTTTTTAAACACGCTACCGAAATGTAAGTGCAATTACTTAAAATAACGTATAAATTAATGTAATAATAAACAGCATTGCATTTGATACTACTTGCCACTATTAAAAAAAACCTGTGTGCCTATAACCTGAAAAATAAACTAACAAAAAACT
This sequence comes from Kuschelorhynchus macadamiae, assembly GCA_030620095.1. NCBI lineage: Eukaryota > Metazoa > Arthropoda > Insecta > Coleoptera > Curculionidae > Kuschelorhynchus > Kuschelorhynchus macadamiae. Next base: position 939,794 of record JAUTXW010005231.1, read on the forward strand.
TGATTTAAATAACAATAATATATGTTCCAAAATTTCATTTCATTTTTATATGGTACTTACTATCTGCTGGCATAACTCACAATATTTTTGCATATTTAAATTTGCAACACTTTGCAGCCTTGTCACTGCGATATTGGTCTCTTTTTGTAAATGCTAAAAATATATCTATCATTTGAGAGTGCGGTTAACTGCTATCGACAGTTTTTAAAAAGAACTTGAGTAATGAAAACAGGAACTTAAAACTTAAACAATACACGTTAAAATTAATTCTGAAACATGCTTCTTGTCACGTGCCTAACTAAAGTAACGTTTTCTGTGGCGCTGATAATCTAAATTTCTGCGGTTCTAAGTGGCTAAGCCGAACCAGGACTGTTCGACTGTCTTCCTATTAGTTGTTCCGTGACTATACGTTCTTACACACGACGCAAGGTAGATATGGCTAACTGGTCTACCCATGTCTTATCTCAAAGCCCATAAGCATGATGAGTCCATGCCCATACAATGTGGATACTTTTTATAATACACATAATGCGGTATCGACGGCACATCAGAATCGGTACTTGCTTTAATAGCATTCCATTCTATTTCATTCGGCCGTCATCAGATCTTAGTGGTATTTGAACTTAACTAGGTACTCTATTATATCTTTTCGCACTAGTGCATTAAACAATATCGTTGCCCGGTGACGAAAGCTGTTATATACAGGGTGTCCCATTTTCGATGATATTATGAGGTACCTCACTTACGAGTAAAGATAGAGAGTTGCTTTTTCGCAACACTGTGCCATATTTTGTGAAATGAAAGATAGTATAAATAAAATTTTCATAGACCGCTTCGTTTTTGAGATCCAGGGCGAAATTGAAAATATTGCATGTTGGGACCCCCTCTTATCCCCGTTATCCTTCAACATCGCAAAGCTAAAAACTGGTTCTTATACAGTTTTTACGTAGAATCCAGTGGTGTAGAAAGATTTTTGCTGTGAGCTGTCAATTTTTAGCTATAAATCAAACTTATCTTTTTTATGGGACACCCTGTATATTTTTCTTTAATTTGGTTGGATACATTTTTCTAACCTTAACAAAAATATATAATATATGATATGTATTTTAAATAATAAACCAAACATTGATAATTTCACAAAATGTGTCCCCATACGGACACTCTTCGTGAGTATAATATAACAATAAGTATTAGTAAGCGCTGATTATTACAACAATGAATGATCATTTGCTAAGCCCTTGTCAATACCTGTCAGTTGCTAAATTTATATTTTGTATGTACGATGGCTGAACACAAAAAGTATCAACATTTTGAAAAATATGACATGTTAGTCTGCTTTATGCACAGCAATGGAAACTCCCGTGACGCTTCCCAGCTATATTTTAACAGGTTTGTTTGAATATTTACTTATTTTTTGACGTAGGTTTATTTTTTGTTTTGTCATTTTAATTTGTAGATATCCAGAAAGAAGGCCATTTAATGTTTTTCCCGAATAAAGAAAAAATTGGTAGAACACGGAACGTTTATTCAGCCCTGCCCAAAAACTTATAATAAGGAAAATCGCGATACAGACAAAGTCAACGTTTTGCCATGTATAGAGGCGACGCCTTCACAATCAAGTGGGGTTCTAGAGCAGAAAGTTGGTGTTCCCAAGACTCGCGTCCAAATAATATTGATCAAATATAAATTGAGACCATACAAGATTACAATCGTACACTATTTGGATCCTGGGGATGCAGAACGACGTTTACTGTTTTGCAGCTGGTATTTGGAACTAATTCGTATTAATAACAACTTGCTAGATCTATAATATAGTCCGACGAGGCCTACTTTTCGAGTGCATATATTTATTTTTAAGACGCATAATACAAGGCACTGGTCCCAAAAAAATCACCATCTAATATTCGAAAGAGAGCATAGGGTCGATTTAGACTTAGCGTGGCTTGTTTTTCTTTTGGGGTGATAAATACAATTCAGAATTTATGAAGGCGGTCTTTAGGGAGACAGGTATCTTGAAATGTTGGAAGATGTTATCCCTGTATTACTAGATAATGTCCCTTTAACTCATCTTAACAGGATCTATTTCCAACAGGATGGTGCGCCCACCCACATTGTCCGAATTGTTCGACCTTTGTTAGAAAATTATTTTCCGCAAAAATGGATCGGTACTAAAGGACTAATTAGATGGCCTCCACTTAAATAACTATTTTAAATGTTTTAAAAAGAATAACCACCCTATGTCTACACTGCGTTCGAGAAAATGGCAACCATATTCAGCAGCTCTTTTAATGTAAAAATCTATTAAGGGGTTAATATAATATAATTAAAATTGTTCATAGCTTACTTAGATTTAGCTTTTTTAAAATTTCAATATTTGTAATACCTAATATAACTAAGTCAATACTATAAACACAATAAAATACACACTGTTATTACGTAGGTATGGACATTTTGTGAAATTATGAATTTTAGGCTTATTATTTAAAATACATATCATGTGTTATATATTTTTGTATAGTTTATAAAATTTCAAATCAAACGAAAGAAAAATATACAGGGTGGTCCATTAAAAAAACATAAGTTTAATTTATAGCTTAAAATTGGTAGCTCTACACCAAAAATCTGACTACGTCGCTGGATTCTACGTAAACAACTGTATAAGAGGCAGTTTTTGGCTTTGCGATATGTTAAAGAATAACCGAGATAT